>SJYX01012994.1:299200-315886 GCA_006410675.1 Oreotragus oreotragus | reverse complement strand
AAAAAAAAAAAATTGTTTTGCAGCCTTGTGTGCATTTTACTGAGCTCAAGCCTTTTGAAAAATAAGAAAAAGAAAGGAGACTTTATTTAGTTGACTGAATTAAAAACGCACTGCTGTGGTATTTATTTATTTTTTTAATATTCTACAAAAATTAGTTTGAAAATATAATTATGTTGCTTCTTGGGTGCCAGATTCATTTACGTTCGACCATTTTTAAAAATATACTAACATTTGGATTAAGCAGAACCTTTGAGTCATGGCTGTCTTTTTTCAAGGGCAAAAGTTGCAGTCAAATGAATAAGTAGAAACCATAGTTCAAATAAAGTTCATTAAAGCTGAGATAAAGAAAATATGGTGATTGTTCAGTTCACTAATCAAGAAGGTCCTAAATCAGAAGGAGTAGCGGATCTGGTTAGGGAACCAATGAACCAAGGGCTAGAAAACCAGAGCCACCCAACGACCAGAGCTCAGAAGATAACAAAAGCTGACACAAGTGGAAACATCTGTGAGCTGAGAGGAAGAGCTGTCATATAAGGAAATGGCTGAAAGAAGAAAAACGAAAATCCCAACGACTGAAAAGTCTTGAATAGCAACTAGAAATCGTCAAAGAACAGCAGGAACATAGGAATTAGAAAATGTCTAGAGACAGGAAAAGCCAAGCAAATAAGAACACTCCAAGTAACTCTGTGAATACAAATTTTTATAAGAGGTCAAATGTGAACTATTGGACTTAGCAACCTACAAATGGCAGGAGCCCTGTTGCTACATTTTACCTGTAAACTGTTATTGGAAAGGAGTCTTAAAATACATGTAAATGTACTCAAGATTATTTATTGCTTGAAATATTTTCATGACTACATTTACATTTCGATATATTATACTCAGCTTCTCTGATGGCTCAGCAGTAAAGAAACTGCCTGCAATGCAGGAGACACAGTTTCAATTCCTGGGTCAGGAAGATCCCCTGGAGGAGGAAATGATGACCCACTCCGTATTCTGGCCTGAAAAATCCCTTGGGCAGAGGATTCTGGTGGGCTACTCTTTAAAGGGTCACAAAGAGTTGGACACACATATTATACTCAGGATCTTGGTGGAGTAAAAATAAGTTTGAGTTGAGTGAGCCCAGGAGACCTAGATTCTCAATAGAGTAAAATCTGTAAATTTGATGATTTCTTTAAATCTGTGATTTGAGGAAAGATGCCACATAATAAAGAAAAGGTTGATGGGGTCACCACGCCTCCCATTTAGATTATAGAGAAACTTAAGTTCTCTTTGTAGGGACTTTAGGTCAATAGAGCTAAACATTTAAGATTTTCCAGAAACACACTTTCCCAAACTCTTATGTTAATAAATAGCTTTCTTTAGTGAAACAGAATTCGTCTGGTGAAAATTATTAGAAACATTATGTTTCTTCCTGGGAAATGCTATTAATTGATAAACCTTGTTTATATCTTAAATATTACCTATTTATGGTACCTATACATCAAGACATTGTTCAGATTATATAGAAAAAATATTTGAGAAAGCAAGCTTATTTAACAAAAGTTGCAAAAGCATAGACTTAGTTGAAAGGTAAAGGCAAAAATCTTAGCAAAATCTATGCAAGAATATTGTGCCTGACACTAGCAATAACATTTCCTCCCAAAGCAATTCTAAAAGAAAAGAGTTGGCAAAGTAATGAATATGATGATAATGATGATGATAATACAATAATTGTTATTGTTATATTATTTTAAGAAAAAAAGAAGAAAAAGAAAGAGAGTGAGAAGAATCACAAGAAGAGGAGGAAGAAGAAAGAAGTTAACTTGGGAAATAGCGAGCCATATTTTGTATTTTTGTTACTGAAAAAAAAAAAAAAAAAGACAAGATTCATACAGAAAATGGATTCACATACAATACAAACTCATAGAGAACTTGAGTGTCCAGAACAGTTAATGATATTAAAAATGGCATGACAAGTGGAACTTGGATCTAGTCATTGAGTAATAATTCAGTTCAGTTCAGTTCAGTTCAGTCGCTCAGTCGTGTCCGACTCTTTGCCACCACAAGAATCGCAACATGCCAGGCCTCCCTGTTCATCACCAACTCCCGGAGTCCACTCAGACTCATGTCCATCGAGTCCGTGATGCCATCCAGCCATCTCATCCTCGGTCGTCCCCTTCTCCTCCTGCCCCCAATCCCTCCCAGCATCAGAGTCTTTTNGAAAAAAAAAAAAAAAAGACAAGATTCATACAGAAAATGGATTCACATACAATACAAACTCATAGAGAACTTGAGTGTCCAGAACAGTTAATGATATTAAAAATGGCATGACAAGTGGAACTTGGATCTAGTCATTGAGTAATAATTCAGTTCAGTTCAGTTCAGTTCAGTCGCTCAGTCGTGTCCGACTCTTTGCCACCACAAGAATCGCAACATGCCAGGCCTCCCTGTTCATCACCAACTCCCGGAGTCCACTCAGACTCATGTCCATCGAGTCCGTGATGCCATCCAGCCATCTCATCCTCGGTCGTCCCCTTCTCCTCCTGCCCCCAATCCCTCCCAGCATCAGAGTCTTTTCCAATGAGTCAACTCTTTGCATGAGGTGGCCAAAGTACTGGAGTTTCAGCTTTAGCATCATTCCTTCCAAAGAAATCCCAGGGTTGATCTCTTTCAGAATGGACTGGTTGGCTATCCTTGCTGTCCAAGGGACTCTCAAGAATCTTCTCTAACACCACAGTTCAAAAGCATCAATTCTTTGGCGCTCAGCCTTCTTCACCGTCCAACTTTCACATCCATACATGACCACAGGAAAAACCATAGCCTTGACTAGACGGACCTTAGTTGGCAAAGTAATGTCTCTTCTTTTGAATATACTATCTAGGTTGGTGATAACTTTTCTTCCAAGGAGTAAGCGTCTTCTAATTTCATGGCTGCAGTCACCATCTGCAGTGATTTTGGAACCCCCCAAAATAAAATCTGACACTGTTTCCCCGTTTATTTCCCATGAAGTGATGGGACTGGATGCCATGATCTTTGTTTTCTGAATGTTGAGCTTTAAGCCAACTTTTTCGCTCTCCTCCTTCACTTATTAGTAGTCTCAAATACAGGTTTTGCATTCTGCCCAGAAAAGCAGGTATTTTCTTTCTTTTACATTTCTGTTAAAGAGGCAAAAAAGTAAAAAAACAAGGTCACTTCAAGACTCTACCAGATTCCCTGAGAAGAGTACAGCTCAAGCTCATCTATGTGAGTGGAGTGATTTGGACTTCAACTGGTGATTTGATTTTGCTTTGCTATAATCACTGTCTTCAGGCATATTTTGTCAATCTGTGTTTCTCTTCCTTTAGAGGTATTTGAACAGGTTCTAAAACATTATTAAAACATATACCTTTTTAAAGTTTAATCTAAAATTCAGGATGAAAAATCAACTTTTCCTAAAGAAGCCTGGATCTAAGCTGAAGCCCCAGGGTTTGCAGGAAGCTGGAGTTGAGAGAAGCAAGTGTTGGCTCTGAGCCCTCTCTTCCTTGTTCTGTTCAGTGCACTGGAGTAGGGAGAAATGTGAGCCACAGGGATGTGTCTGTTTTCTTGACTGTCTGTTCTTGTAGTGCTCATTCTTCTTATTGTCACTGGTTTTCCCTCTAATATTGATTGGCCTTGATGCATTCTGGGTCACTGTAAGGTAGCAGATTTCACATCTTGATGAATCCTGCCGGTGATTAAAGTTTACCCACCTTCTAAAAGCTCTGGTAGAAGGTTGCTGCTGTTGTTTAATCACTAAGTCATTTCCAATTCTTTATGGGCCCAGGGACTGTAACCTGCCAGGCTCCTCTGTCCATGGGATTTCTCAGGTCAGAATACTGGAAAGGGTTGCTATTTCCTTCTCCAAGGGATCTCCCTAACCCAAGGACTGAACCGATATCTCCAAGCATTGGCAAGTGGATTCTTTACCACTGAGCCATCTGGTAGAAGGCACATACATGTTGCCAAAACTATGACATCAGCACCTTATATAAGAGGGATTGCATCCTTAGGATCATTACTTTGCTATAAATTTGATATATGCCTATGTTTTGTTTACGAATACTTTCATGAGAAGATATTGAACAGTTTCTGCCTCTCTTTGCTTATCTCTATCATACTAATATTTTTATCAGTTTTTAGAAGGTCAGGATAATTTTCTAAATAATATAAAGAGACTTGCAACTCGGAATCAGCCCAAGAAGCTATTTTACAAAGTGTTCTCAAGCTTCTCTGAATTCTATTTAATGTATAACTTAAATTACAACAAATGAATCTGTGTATTATTGCAAGAGTTTAGATAAGATTATCAGCGAGTACATATGCATTGCATGCACAGGATTGCATGCATGAGTCTGTGTACAAGTGTGTGTCTATGTGTCCGTATGTGTACTTGTGGTGGAGATGTTATAAGGGAAAGAAGAGTAGGCAACCAAGTCCAAAGGAAATTATTCCATGTAGTCATTCCATGTTAGCACACCTTTCATTTTCTTTACCCAAACTCTCCTTCTGACAAATTGATAAATCCATCTAATAGATTGGGAAGTGAATCAAATCAGCATTGTATGCAAATTCCTGATATTTTTTCATCTGCCATCAGGGACAATTTAGCTGTAACATGTATCTCATCTTACTCCTAGGGTTGTCTGAGAACTTGATCCTTGAGAACACCTGTTATTAACATGGCTTAGCTCTCTGTGTTGCTTTTCCCCATTTTGGACACTGTTGCTTCCAGCTGTCGATAATTAGAAAAACAAAGCAGATCCCTCCCATGGATGCTGGATTCTGCAGAGAGCCAAGGGAATGGAAAGCCAAAGAACACCATAAGCCTTTTTGTTTTAAACCAGGAAACTACACTATATTCTCCTGGACTGTGAAACCACAGGAATGGATTAGCATCGCTAACCACAAAAGACATTTGTGTATAGATGGGGGAGGGCAAGGCATGAGAAGAATATTAATCTATGATTATGACCTAATATTTTCTGAAAAAAATTTAAAAGCCACATGTATTTGAATCATTGCATTATAAATGTATCAGCCATATAAAATGAATCATATGGCTAAGTACCAAGAGCTGAGTTCTTTTCCAGAAGTTTCTATTTTTAGCTCAGTAGATTCTTCAATTATTAAACTAAAATGGATATTCTCTAAACAGAGCATATTGAAATTAAGAAATGAAAAGCAAAGCAAAACTCTGGCACCAGAAAATCTCTTCCAATTAATCATTAACTTATCTTTGAATACAGCACATAGACATATATGTGCATGTAATACATTCATCATATAAGTACATATGTGTATTATATGTATATATGACACCATGATGATTAAGAAAAGTATTAATATTTATATTATTGTTTGCATACTTAAACACTGAACTATAGGAGCACAATAAAGATATTTTATGCACTCTAGATATTCCAAAAGATATAAATCATTGCACAAATTTAATATGTTTGTAATATTTCCCATGTTTCCTGAAACAAGGATTTCTTGAGCATCTGAAACATATAAAGCATTTTGCTAGGTACTATGAATACTGGCAAAGAAAAAAGCCTCAACATTATAGATAATAGCACAGTCACTAAAAGTTCTCAGTCGTCTAGGATTTAAGATTTTACTCTCAGGTACATTTCAGATTTCATTGTTCTTCCACCTGTATAAAACTCTTTAATTACTACTGTTTAAAGTTCCCAAAATGAACCCTAGATTTTCAAAGAAAGGTATTTTTGTTGTTCATTCGCTCAGTCATGTCCGACTCTTTGCAACCCCATGGACTGCAGAATGCCAGGCTTCCCTGTCCTTCACCATCTCCCTCAGTTTGCTCAAACTCCTATCCATTGAGTCAGTGATGCCATCCAACCATCTCATCCTCTGTTGTCCCTTTTCCTCCTGCCTTCAATCTTTCTCACCATCAGGGTCTTTTCCAATAAGTCAGCTCTTCATATCAGGTGACCAAAGTATTGGAGCCTCAGCATCAGTCCCTCCAAAGAAAGGTATCCTTGTACGTAATTCCTGCTTGTATCTTTCATTGTGAAAGTCTGATCAATCTTCAGATACAGTTAAATCAGTTGGGATATTACTGCAGTAAACTAGGACAGTGCAATAAGGGTTTGAGTTACAGTACTGGAAATTGAGATAAAAATGAAGGGATAGATTCCAGAGATGCTAGTATATATTTAAGTAAAATACAAAGATTGATTATTTGTGAAATGAAGGGAAGTAGGTGTTTGTGATGACTAAGTTTTCAAATCTGGATGACTGAAAGAATAATAATACCAGGAATGCAAATAGAATAATAAAATATAGGAGTTGGCTTGTGGGGAAAAAATATCTTTGGTTTTATTTTTAATTTATGATGCCTATGAGACATTCTGGAATTATCGTGGAAGTACACAAAACCCTGAAATGAGAATATGCAGTATCCCTAAGCTTGTAGGGGCATCTAGCTGGAAAGCAATTGTTAAACTCACAAGTTGAGGTCCACAGGAAGAAAACTAGCTGAGAAAAAGCATATCATACTTAGAAAAGCCTTTTTAGAGGAAAAAAAAATAGAATTAAGAGCTAGCTACCAACTAAACAAAAACAAACAAACAAAAAGCAACTTTCTCACATCAGAGAGATGAGGAAAAGAGAGAATCAAAGCCAGGGGAGGTCAGTAATGTTAAATGTTGTAGATATCTACAAATAAAGACTAATGAAAGACTTAGTGGGCATTAGTCAACTCTAAGAAATAAAGACAGTAAAGGAGAAGATGAAAAAGTTGTCTAGTTCTTGGAATTGAGTATAAAAAAAGTAAACAAATGGAAATCAGTACTCTATTCCTTGGGAACTTGAAGGTGAAAGAAAGATCAACAGAGAGTATGATGGCTTGAAGGTGTCTAAATGAGGTAGAAAATATAATCCCTACAATATGAAGTAGAAGTTAAAAGTGTTAGTTGCACAATCACACCTGACTCTTTGCGACCCCTGTGTACTGTAGCTGTGCTTTATCCCCCCAATGCTGTCCCCTCCCCCCAACCTCACCACACACACACACACATACACACACACCATGCTCCTCTGTCCATGGGATTTTACAGGCAAGAATACTATAGTGGGTGGCCATGCCCTCCTTCAAGGGATATTTCTGGCCCAGGAATCAAACTCACCTGCATTTCAGGTGAATTCTTTGCTGTCTGAGCCACCAGGGAAGTCCATTTCTAGAATCATGTTAGTGAATATTCAGATAGCAAGAGCTCATATTCCATTCATTCATTGGGGGAAAAAAGATAACAATGTATTCTAGCCCATACAAAAATCTCAACAGGTGTCTCCAAATATTGTGAAGACATATTTCAATAAAAACGAATATCTAGAAGATATATCTGCAAAATATAAAGTATTTAAGAGCAAATGAATTAGTAACTTAGTATGTAACATACTAAGTATATAATGTAACTTAGTATGTAATATACTATAAAGAAAGCTGAGCACTGAAGAACTGATGATTTTGAACTGTGGTGTTGGAGAAGACTCTTGAGAGTCCCTTGCACTGCAAGGAGATCCAACCAGTCAATTCTAAAGGAAATCAGTCCTGACTATTCATTGGAAGCACTGATGCTGAAGGTGAAACTCCATTCACAGCTGATGCGAATAACTGACTCATTGGAAAAGACCCTGATGTTGGGAAAGATTGAAGGCAGAAGGGAAAGGGGATGACAGAGGATGAAATGATTGAATGGCATCATTTACTCAATGGACATGAGTGTGAGCAAGCTCTGGGAGTTGGTGATGAACAGGAAGCCTGGTGTGCTGCAGTCCATGGGGTCACAAAGAGTCGGACACGACCGAGTGACTGAACTGCACTGAATGTAATGTACTTCCTGGGCTTTCCAGGTGGCTCTAGTGGTACAGAACCTGCCTGGCAATGGAGGGGACATAAAAGATGCTGGGTTAATCTGTGGGTTAGGAAGATCTCCTGGAGGAGGGCATGGCAACCCACTCCAGTATTCTCCCCTGGGAAATCTCATGCTCAGAAGAGTCTGATGGACTACAGTCCATGGGGCCTCAAAGAGCTGGAGACAACTGCATTGACTGAGCACATATATACTCGTTAGTAGGTGTGTTTGAATGCAGTATACGAAATATTATACAGCACTAGATATTAATTGTGCTTTACTTCCATATTCTGAAAACTGCATGATGATATAAATAAAAATAAAGTATTAGGTTAAAAATAAGTCAAGGTACATGTCAATTATCATTTTTCATATCATCAACATGGTCACTATAGAAATAAAGATGTGTAACTCAGAATCATTGATGTTAAAGTTATTAATAGCTAATAATTGTTGATTTCTTATTTTCTTTACCAGTCATTGCCTTATCTTATAGGAGAAGGCAATGGCACCTCACTCCAGTACTCTTGCCTGGAAAATCCCATGGATGGAGGAGCCTGGTGGGCTGCAGTCCATGGGGTCGCTAAGAGTTGGACCCGACTGAACAACTTCACTTTCACTTTTCACTTTCATGCATTGGAGAAGGAAACGGCAACCCACTCCAGTGTTCTGGCCTGGAGAATCACAGGGACGGGGGAGCATGGTGGGCTGCCATCTCTGGGGTCGCACAGAGTCGGACACGACTGAAGTGACTTAGCAGCAGCAGCAGAAGCCTTATCTTATATTTACTTCTTATAACCACTCCACAACATAAGTAACATATTAGCCTCATTTTATAGCTGAGGAAGGAAATCCCTGGTGACTCAATGATAAAGAATCCACCTGCAGTGCAGGAGGCGCAGAGTTGATCCTTGACTTGGGAAGATCCCCTGGAAAACAAAACAGCAGCCCATTCCAGTATTCTTGCCTGGGAAATCTCAGGCAGAAGAGCTTGGCGGGCTACAGTCCATGAGGTCACAAGAATCAGACACTATTTAGTGACAAAGCTACCATAGATGAGGAAACTGAGGTCCAGAGAACTGAAGTGGTGAAATTGTCTCCAAATCACTTAAGTTCAGTTTAGTCGCTCAGTCGTGTCCAACTATTTATGACCCCATGAATCACAACACGCCAGGCCTCCCTGTTCATTACCATCTCTCGGAGTTCACTCAGACTCACATCCATCGAGTCTGTGATGCCATCCAGCCATCTCATCCTTGGTCGTCCCCTTCTCCTCCTGCCCCCAATCCCTCCCAGCCTCAGAGTCTTTTCCAGTGAATCAACACTTTGCATGAGGTGGCCAAAGTACTGGAGTTTTAGCTTTAGCATCATTCCTTCCAAAGAAATCCCAGGATTGATCTCCTTCAGAATGGACTGGTTGCATCTCCTTGCAGTCCAAGGGACTCTCAAGAATCTTCTCTAACAACACAGTTCAAAAGCATTGATCCTTCGGCGCTCAGCCTTCTTCACAGTCCAACTCTCACATCCATACGTGACCACTGGAAAAACCACAGCCTTGATGAGATGGACCTTCGTCGGCAAAGTAATGTCTCTGTTTTTTAATATACTATCTAGGTTGGTCATAACTTCTTCCAAGGAGTAAGCATGTTCTAATTTCATGGCTGCAGTCACCATCTGCAGTGATTTTGGAGCCCCAAAAAATAAAGTCTGACACTGTTTCCACTGTTTCCCTATCTATTTCCCATGAAGTGATGGGACTGGATGCCATGATCTTCATTTTCTGAATGTTGAGTTTTCAGACAACTTTTTCACTCTCCTCTTTTACTTTCATCAAGAGGCTTTTAGCTCCTTTTCACTTTCTGCCATAAGGTGGTGCCATCTGCATATCTGAGGTTATTGATATTTCTCCCGGCAATCTTGATTCCACTTTGTGTTTCTTCCAGTCCATCGTTTCTCATGATGTACTCTGCATAGAAGTTAAATAAGCAGGGTGACAATATACAGCCTTGACGTACTCCTTTTCCTATTTGGAACCAGTCTGTTGTTCCATGTCCAGTTCTAACTGTTGCTTCCTGACCTGCATACAGGTTTCTCAAGAAGCAGGTTAGGTGCTCTGGTATTCCCATCTCTTTCAGAATTTTCCACAGTTTATTGTGATCCACACAGTCAAAGGCTTTGGCATAGTCAATAAAGCAGAAATAGATGTTTTTCTGGAACTCTCTTACTTTTTCCATGATCCAGCAGATGTTGGCAATTTGATCTCTGGTTCCTCTGCCTTTTCTAAAACCAGCTTGAACATCTGGGAATTCACCGTTCATGTACTGCTGAAGCCTGGCTCGGAGAATTTTGAGCATGACTTTACTAGCATGTGAGATGAGTGCAATTGTGTGGTAGTTTGAACATTCTTTGGCATTGCCTTTCTTTGGAAGTGGAATGAAAACTGACCTGTTCCAGTCCTGTAACCACTGCTGAGTTTTCCAAATTTGCTGGCATATTGAGTGCAGCATTTTCACAGCATCATCTTTCAGGATTTGAAACAGCTCAATGGGAATTCCATCACCTCCACTAGCTTTGTTCATAGTGATGCTTTCTAAGGCCCACTTGACTTCACATTCCAAGATGTCTGGCTCTAGATTAGTGATCACATCATCATGATTATCTGGGTCGTGAAGATCTTTTNCTGCTGAAGCCTGGCTCGGAGAATTTTGAGCATGACTTTACTAGCATGTGAGATGAGTGCAATTGTGTGGTAGTTTGAACATTCTTTGGCATTGCCTTTCTTTGGAAGTGGAATGAAAACTGACCTGTTCCAGTCCTGTAACCACTGCTGAGTTTTCCAAATTTGCTGGCATATTGAGTGCAGCATTTTCACAGCATCATCTTTCAGGATTTGAAACAGCTCAATGGGAATTCCATCACCTCCACTAGCTTTGTTCATAGTGATGCTTTCTAAGGCCCACTTGACTTCACATTCCAAGATGTCTGGCTCTAGATTAGTGATCACATCATCATGACTATCTAGGTCGTGAAGATCTTTTTTGTACAGTTCTGTGTATTCTTGCCACCTCTTCTTAATATCTTCTGCTTCTGTTAGGTCCATACCATTTCTGTCCTTTATCGAGCCCATCTTTGCATGAAATATTCCCTTGGTATCTCTAATTTTCTTGAAGAGATCTCTAGTCTTTCCCATTCTGTTCTTTTCCTCTATTTCTTTGCATTGATCGCTGAAGAAGGCTTTCTTATCTCTTTTTGCCATTCTTTGGAACTCTGCATTCAGGTGCTTATATCTTTCCTATTTTCCTTTGCTTTTCACCTCTCTTTTCACAGCTATTTGTAAGGCCTCCCCAGATAGCCATTTTGCTTTTTTGCATTTCTTTTCCATGGGGGTGGTCTTGATCCCTGTCTCCTGTACAATGTCATGAACCTCATTCCAAAGTTCATCAGGCACTCTATCAGATCTGGGCCCTTAAATTTATTTCTCACTTCTACTGTATAATCATAAGGGATTTGATTTAGGTCATACCTGACTGGCCTAGCGGTTTTCCCTACTTTCTTCAATTTAAGTCTGAATTTGGCAATAAGGAGTTCATGATCTGAACCACAGTCAGCTCCTGGTATTGTTTTTTGTTGACTGTACAGAGCTTCTCCATCTTTGGCTGCATAGAATATAATCAATCTGATTTCAGTGTTGACCATCTGGTGATGTCCATGTGTAGAGTCTTCTCTTGTGTTGTTGGAAGAGGGTGTTTGCTATGACCACTGCATTTTCTTGGCAAAATTCTATTTGTCTTTGCCCTGTTTCATTCCACATTCCAAGGCCAAATTTGCCTATTACTCCAGGTGTTTCTTGACTTCCTACTTTAGCATTCCAGTCCCCTATAATGAAAAGACGTCTTTTTTGGGTGTTAGTTCTAAAAGGTCTTCATAAAACCATTTAAGTTCAGCTTCTTCAGTGTTACTGGTTGGAGCATAGACTTGGATAACTGTGATATTGAATGGTTTGCCTTGGAAATGAACAGAGATCATTCTGTCGTTTTTGAGATTGCATCCAAATACTGCATTTCGGACTCTTCTGTTGACCATGATGGCTACTCCATTTCTTCTGAGGGATTCCTGTCTGCAGTAGTATATATAATGGTCATCAGAGTTAAATTCACCCATTCCAGTCCATTTCAGTTCGCTGATTCCTAGAATGTCGACGTTCACCCTTGCCACCTCTTATTTGACCATTTCCAACTTGCCTTGATTCATGGACCTGAGATTCCAGGTTCCTATGCAATATTGCTCTTTACATCATCAGATCTTGCTTCTATCACCAGTCACATGCACAACTGGGTATTGTTTTTGCTTTGGCTTAGGTAATGCAAAATAAAACCTGATTTTGAGCTCTGGTATTTTGGTATATCTTCCCCTTCAGTTCAGTTCATTTCAGTCACTCAGTCATGTCCGACTATTTGCAACCCCATGAATCACAGCACGCCAGGCCTCCCTGTCCATCACCAACTCCCAGAGTTCCCTCAGACTCACGTCCATCGAGTCAGTGATGCCACCTAGCCATCTCATCCTCTGTCGTCCCCTTCTCCTCCTGACCCCAGTCCCTCCCAGCATCAGAGTCTCTTCCAATGAGTCAACTCTTCGCATGAGGTGGCCAAAGTACTGGAGTTTCAGCTTTAGCATCATTCCTTCCAAAGAAATCCCAGGGCTGATCTCCTTCAGAATGGACTGGTTGCAGTCTCCTTCAGAATGGATCTCCTTACAGTCCATGGGACTCTCAAGAGTCTTCTCCAACACCTTCCCCTTACTCCTTCAGAACTCCTGACTAGAGGAAGAGAAGCTGCTTCTATTTGATCAGGTCTGTCTTTTTAAGACAGTGTTAAACATTGTAACACAAGCCTGACTTTACCTAGTTAGAAGACAGACCCCTGTCACAGAGCATGAGCCTCTCAAGAATGAATGTGGTTAGCAGGAGTGGTGGGAAATGGTATTCCCTGAGGAGTCTTCCTGCTAGTAAGCTGGCAAGCCTGATGCCATGAGAGGGCTGTCTGTATTTTTCTGCCCAAGATGGGAAGTGCAATAAAGTATATATTTACAATGTAAAGGGAATAAGGAGAAAGAACTAGAAGGCAATGCATTCTGGAACATTTCTAAGGTGAGAAAGGCTGTGATGCGAACTCAGATTTTATTTTGAGCCTCTGTGTTCAGAGAAGACCTTGTAATCTGATTTGCTGTCTACTTTGGGCATGCCAACTCCTCACAGATGGTGGTGCCAGAGTTTGGATACTGAAAAGTCAGTCACTGTTGTCGATAGTATGGACTCCCTGAGTCAAAATCAAATCTTATCCATTTCTAAAGCAAATATTGGAGCAAGATGAAAGACCCGATGCACCTAATAAAGATCCAGGGCATGACAATGTGACCCTAGAATCAGAGATACTATAAAAGAGGGCTTAAACAGCAGGAGTCATATAAAGAGATTATGTGTTTACAATAGTTCTTTGAGGGAGAGAAATGATCCTCCTGTTGGCACTACATGAAACTGATTCTAATCGGCATAATAAGGAACATAGATAGATGCTTTGTGAAAGAAAAATTCTATAATAGAACATTTGGAAGGAAAATTATTACTTTTTCTGTGTGACTAGAAGGTCTCATCAAAAGAAAGATCAAGTAATATGGTGTGTGGACTGTGAGTAATTGTGGTTTGATGAAAGAAAAGGAGGGGCGAAAGATCCTCTAAGGAAGAACTGTACAATCCGGCCAGTTAAATCTGCTGCAAAATTGTTTCTCATTATAAAGTACCGAAATTTAAAGAGGATACAGTTTGGTCTAGGGAAATCACACAAAATAAACATCTAAAAATTTTGAAAATTGCGTTAGCCCTGCACCACAATGAAAGCAAAACACTGAGTCAGTGTGAAAACTAATCTATTTCTTATACTATTACTTTTCATCTTGAAATTTGGCAAAATATAATAACAACATATTATTGTTTCAAAGTATTCTGTGGGTTTAAAGTGTTTTTCTTTTTACAAATAAAACATATTATGTCAAATGAGTGTTATATAAGAAATATGAGTGTGCTGTCGCTTCAGTCCTATCTGACTGTTCGTGACCCCATGGACTGTAGCCCACCAGACTCCCCTGTCCATGGGATTCTCCAGACAAGAATATTGGAGTGGGTTGCCATGCCCTCCTCCAGGGGATCTTCCCAACCCAGGGATCAAACCTGCTTCTCTTATGTCCCCTGCACTGGCAGGCATGTCTTTGCCACTAGTGCCACCTGGGACACTCTCCATAAGAAATATGAAGAGATATGGAGAGGTGGTCCTAAGATGGCAGAGGAATAGGATGGGGAGACCACTTTCTGCCTCACAAATTCATCAAAAGAACATTTCAACGCTGAGTAAACTTCACAAAACAACTTCTGAGTGCTGGCAGAGGACATCAGGCACCCAGAAAAGTAGATCATTGTCTTCAAAAACAGGTAGGAAAAAATATAAAAGATGGAAAAAAGAGACAAAAGAGGTAAGGAGGGAGCTCTGTCCCAGGAAGGGATTCTTAAAAAGAGAGGTTTCCAAATACCAGGAAACACTCTCACTGCCGAGTCTGTAGTGAACCTTGGAAGCACAGAGAGCAACATAACAGGGAGGGAAAATAAATAAATAATTAAAAGCAACAGATTACCAACCCAACGGTAACTCCCCCAGCGAAGAAGCAGCGCAGATGCCTGCATCTGCCACTAGCAAGCAGGGGCTGGGCAGGGAGGTGTGGGCTACTGTTCTTTTTAAGAATCAGGCAGGAATGCCCTGAGTGTAACCAGAGTGAACTAACTTGGGCTAGCAAACAAGACTGTGGGATAGCTACCACGTGAAAAGCTCTAACATAAGACACCGCCAGGACAGCACATAGAACAAAGGACGGAACAGAATTAGCCAGCTGCAGACCATCCTCCAGTGACAGGCAGCCAGAGCCGGAAGGGCCGGAGTGGGGCAATCGCAGCCCCAGAGAGACATTAACTTCTGAACTGCAAGCAAGTTTCTTTGCTAACTAAGACTTCTTAGGATTCGGGACAGTCATCATCCACCAAAGAAGGGGTGCCAGTTGTACACCCAGAAAACTGAGCAGCAGGGACCAGAAAGGTGATAAATTGCAGCGACCATGCTCGCCAAACACCCAAGCTGCTCGGACCTGGGAAGGGCACAAAACGCAGGCCCAACCAAGTCTGCACCTCTGAGGACTACCTGAGTGCCTGAGCCTGAGTGGCTTAGACCGGGGAGGTGCATGCAGCTCAGGGCCAGCCTTAAACAGTTCCTGGCAGAGCAACCTAGAGCCTGAGTGGTGTGTGCCGTGAGCAGGAGCAGGCCCAGCACGGCTGAGACACTATGAGCACACACCAGTGTTATCTGTTAGCAGCATCCCTCCCTCCCCACAGAGTGACTGAACAAGTGAGCCTAAAAAAAAAAAAAAAAAAATTGTCCACCACTGTCCCCCTTGTGTCAGGGTAGAAATCAGACATTGAAGATACCAGAGAACAGAAGAAGCTAAAACAGAGGGAACCGCCTTGGAAGTATAGATCTTGAGAAATATAAGCCAGACCAAGGAACTGTCCAAAAATGAACTGACCTCACACTGCCCACAACACCAGAGAAAGGGTCAGATATACCTTTACCATTTTTATGATCATTCTTTTTTTTATTTTGTTTTTTTTTCTTCTTTTCTTTTTCTTCCTCTTTTTTTAAATTTTAACATTTTTTAATTTTTAAGTTCTCTATTCTTTAATTTTTATATTTATTTATTTATTTATTTTATTTTATTTTATTTTACTTTACAGTACTCTATTGGTTTTGGTAACCTACTATTACTTTTCAAAAAAAAGACCCTATTTTTAAAGCAAACACCATATATATATATATATTTGTGGTTGTTGTTTTAATAATTCTTGTGACTTTTTTTCTTTCTTTCTTCTTCTTCTTCTTTTCTTTAATATTGTATTTTTGAAAATCCAACCTCTACTTTAGATTTTTAATCTTTTCTTTTTGGTATTTGTTATCAATTTTGTACCTTTAAAAACCCAATATTCAGTACCCATTTATACTTGAGAGCAAAATTACTGGCTTGACTGCTCTCTCCTCCTTTGGACTCTCCTTTTTCTCCACCAGGTTGCCTCTGTCTCCTCCCTCCCCCTTCTCTTCTCTACCCAACTCTGTGAATCTCTGTGAGTTCCAGATGGTGGAGAACACTTAGGGAACTGTTTACTGGCTGGACCTGTCTCTTTCCTTTTCATTTCCCTCTTTTACCTTCCTGGCCACCTCTGTCTCCTTCCTCCCTCTCCTCTTCTCTGTATAACTCTGTGAACATCTCTGAGTGGTCCAGACAGTGGAGTGCACATAAGGAAGTGATTACTGGCTAGCTTGCTCTCTCCTTTTCAGATCCAACTCATCTCATTCCAGTCACCTCTAACACCCTCCTCCATCTTCTCTTCTCCATGTAACTCAGTGAACCTCTCTGGGTGTCCCTCAATGTGGAGAAACATTTCATCTCTAAACTAGATGTTTTATCATTGGTGCTGTATAGATGGAGAAGTCTTGAGGATACTGTAAAAATAAAACTGAAAACCAGAAGCAGGAGGCTTAAGTCCAAACCCTGAGAACATCAGAGAACTCCTGACTCCAGGGAACATTAATCGATAGGAGCTCATCAAACGCCTCCATACCTACACTGAAACCAAGCACCACCCGAGGGCTAACAAGTTCCAGAGCAAGACATACCATGAAAATTCTCCAGCAACACAGGAACACACCCCTGA
>SJYX01012994.1:270381-294415 GCA_006410675.1 Oreotragus oreotragus | reverse complement strand
ATAAGAAAGCTGTGGTTCAGTTCAGTTCAGTTCAGTCGCACAGTCGTGTCCGACTCTTTGCAACCCCATGAACTGCAGCACGCCAGGCCTCCCTGTCCATCACCAACTCCCAGAGTTCACTCTGACTCACGTCCATTGAGTCAGTGATGCCATCCAGTCATCTCATCCTCTGTCGTCCCTTTCTCCTCCCGCTCCCAATCCCTCCCAGCATCAGAGTCTTTTCCAATGAGTCAACTCTTCTCATGAGGTGCCCAAAGTACTGGAGTTTCAGCTTTAGCATCATTCCTTCCAAAGAAATCCCAGGGCTGATCTCCTTCAGAATGGACTGGTTGGATCTCCTTGCAGTCCAAGGGACTCTCAAGAGTCTTCTAAAACACCACAGTTCAAAACCATCACATATACACAATGGAGTATTACTCAGCCATTAAAAAGAATACATTTGAATCAGCTCTAATGAGGTGGATGAAACTGGAGCTGATTATACAGAGTGAAGTAAGCCAGAAAGGAAAACACCAATACAGTATACTAACACATATATATGGAATTTAGAAAGATAGTAATGATAACCCTGTATGTGAGACAGCAAAAGAGACACAGATGTAAAGAACAGACTTTTGGACTTTGTGGGAGAGGGAGAGGGTGGGATGATTTGGGAGAATGGCATTGAAACATGTATACTATCATGTAAGAAACGAATTGCTAGTCTAGGTTAGATACCGGATACAGGATGCTTGGGGCTGGTGCACTGGAATGATCCAAAGAGATGATATAAGGAGGGTGGTGGGAGGGGGGTTCAGGGTTGGGAACTCATTTACACCTGTGGTGGATTCATGTCAATGTATGGCAAAGCCAATACAGTATTGTAAAGTAAAATAATTAATTAATTAATTAATTAAAAATTTTAGAAAAAGAAATATGAAGAAATATAAAAGAAAATCAAAAATTTATTTTCACATGCAGATTCTAAATTTTTGAAGATGCATATCATTTTTCTCTAATATGTAAGAAACTAACTTGTTACCTACTAGTCTTGCTATGATGCAAATTTACAAGGTACTTGCTATGATTGTTAACACTGCTTTATAACCTGAATCTAGCTTCCCATAATAAATTCTTATAATGATTACAAGAAAAAATAAAGGTACAATTTAAACACAAATTACCAGAAGATAGCCTGTGAAAGAACCAACTTAGAAACATGCTGAAAATGTGTTGATTGCAACCTTATTTTCTTATTAACTCATTTACTTAAGAATGAGACAGGGAAAGATGCTCAAAAAGGTATTTTGTCTGTCTGGCAGTATTGTCACACATTTACCTCCATAATAAGATCTTATATGCATGCTGGTAGGTATTGAGAATTTATTTTACAGTAATAGCTGCCATACAAATGGAATTAAATAACATTGCTAAATTATTCTTATGTAAACCAATTTTATTCAATGTGCATGAAATGGAGTCAATGATTTAGAAGTAAAACTGAAAAGTTTACCTCATAAATGTG
The DNA here is from genome assembly GCA_006410675.1 of Oreotragus oreotragus. NCBI lineage: Eukaryota > Metazoa > Chordata > Mammalia > Artiodactyla > Bovidae > Oreotragus > Oreotragus oreotragus. The sequence goes on along the minus strand of SJYX01012994.1, from coordinate 292,911 downwards.
ATAATACATCAAGAAATACCTTAAGCTAGCATTTTACTGATGTAATAACTGTTGATGCTGCTACTAAATTCCATAATGTGCTATATATCAAAATAACTTTTGTTTTGGAGTCTTGTGTCCTAGGAGCTCTTGGCATCTCTTTCCTAATGGATTATCTGTCTCTGAAATATAACCATTAAATAAATAATGGTAAAATTTTAAAGTTCATTGGTGATACCATTATTTCCTCAGTAAAATAAAATTTTAAAACGTTTGTTAAAGTAAAGGGGCATGGATTAGCATGTCTGCTCCCTTTCAGCCTATCAAAACAGTTTAAATAGTATATCTTCTGTGAAGCAATTTTACATGAAATCTTAGTATCCTTTGTTTCTAAACATGATTATAAAATTTGCTGCATAACCATATTTCTAAACAAACAACTGGCCTTTACAAGTAAGTAAAACAAAAAGCTTTGTCAATTTTTCATGCTGATAGAATTAATTTTATTTTCTGTGATGGTTAAGCTTAAATTTTAAAAAAGATGCCAGACATAGTTCCTGGTCTTATAGGATTTAAAACGTAGTTAAGAAAAATTATGCATGTTACTCATTTTAACATTACTAAGAAAAATAATTTGTTTTAAGGGAATTAGGATGTAAAACTTTATAATACACTCATATTTTTTCATCAGCTACAATACACCAGCGAGATAAAACTTAATATGAAGGGAAAAATATGTTATGAGCCATATTCCTAAATTGCTTTGTGTGTATAATATGTACAATGTCATAAAATATTTGGATAAATGACCTTTATTTTGTTGCTACTATTTTAGTTATATTTGATTAAATAAAACTTTAAAAGAAGACTTTTTTTGCTCATTATCTGTGTCATTATAGGAGGTATTCATAACCCAAAACAATCGCTAATAGATATAAAATATATCACAGCATATGATCTTGTATTTTAGAGAATTCAAAGAACCACTGGAACATTTTCTAGTTGGAGATAACCAGAGTTTTTCTTTTGGTTGTTTGGTTGGTTTGGTTTTGAGCTGTATCCAAATAAGACAGTGTAATACAACGTCTGATAAAAAATGTATTGAAAAGAATTTAATGGAAATTCAATAGTGGAAGTACTTAATCTTAAAAAATACAGGTATGGAGTAATTACTGTGATACTATAAATTGAATTTTCATAGCATCAAAATCATAAAATTTAAGAGCAAGAATGATAGAGTTCTGCTAAGGACTGTTTTATAGTTTTCACTCACTAAAATGTATTTGTTTAGCATTCCTTAAGTAAAGAGCAATTTGATGAATCTTCCATGGGAGTATAACTTCACTGAAATGAAGGCCATTTCTCATGAATGTTTGAATGCCTGTCAACTAAGGCAGTGCCTGGTTTCCAGAAGGGGACTTGATCTTCTGAGAACTAAGTCATAATTGTTGATACTTAGTGGAAACCAGAAAGAATGCTACATACACACACACATATGTCCCACATATAAATATTTTAATAATTTTTCCAGGTTTCTGGGTCACAAACGTGCTCAAGGCAAATGCTTTCATCATTTCCATATCACCTTTCAATTTATCCTTACTTTCCTGTTTACCTAACTCTACTCATTCTTTAAGGCTTAGCCCAGAGGTAAGTTTGTCTGTTTCATCTCAGGTATGGTAACATTGCTCAGAGATTTTCCACCACATTGTCTTATCAGGTCTCTTCTCTGCCTCTGTTGTGCTTGTCCATTTTCATATCTCCTCTACACATGCTGGAACTGTTATAGTTGAGAACAAGACCATATCTGACTAATCTTTTTATCTCCAGTGCTATGTCCTGTGCTAGTAACCTATTAGACATCCAAAGCATGATTGTTAAGTAAATAAATTAGTGAAATAGTAAAGAAATATGTAAAAAAATATGTTTTATAACAGGATTAGTCTATTAACTCTCTACTGAGAAGAGAGCATTATTCTTGGGGAAAATATGTGCTTGGTTGGGGGAGGAGCCACCTGATCACACCCTCACCCACATCCCCAAATTTCTGGCTTTATTTAGAACCTGAGAAATCATTGCTTGTGTGAATCAGATATTCATAGAGGAAAAGAAAAACTGTTACCTATGACTGATTTAGACATTTAGAAGAAAGATATTGGGGGAAATTGTGACTTTAAAGGGGGAAGATTTCATCTTACCAATTTTTTTTTCCCCATAGAAATTTGGATTAAATTTATGTTTTTAATTTTAACTTGTGCAATAGCTATAAGATTCAATTTTCCTGATTTGAATATCCTTAAGAAATTCAGTATATCAAATAATCACTTAAAATGTCTTCTAATATAGTCTTTCTACTCTTCACTTTTATAATGATGATGGAAAACACAAATACACCTTTGAATCATGTTACAGTTATTTTCAAGTGATGAGAAAATGAATTTCTCTGAAGGATCCCTTTGACCCAATTTTCTTACTAGGGAAAAGTGAGATCCATTTCCTTTATACTTTTATAATTTCTTATCAAAGGATTGAAAACATTCAAGTCTCTCAGACACATCATCACAAGCAACTTTCTGGCCATCTTGTAAAGGACAAAAACACAAAAGTTTCCCAAATCCAGCCTTTCTCTTACTGGCCGTATCCGTTTTCATGTTCCTGCTAAACTAGAAATACAGAGGGATGAAAAGATGAAATTCTGTACTTTGTGCTTGAAGAGTCATTTTCATGACTATCTATTTGAGGTTGGTATTTTCTCTCTGGACAGTGAAATCTATGAATGAAATGCATAATGAAATATGTATAATATATGCTATATAGACATATATATATATATATATATCTGTCACACTTCTCTTATAGTGTATTATAGACCACAGAGATCCACTTGAAAGAAAAACGTAAGGTTAAATCAATGTACTTTGGTGATATTACTGACACTTCTCCACACGAATAGAAATCTTGATGATTAAATTACCATTGTTGTTGCTGTTCAGTCGTCCAATCATGTCAGACTCTTTGTGACCCCATGGACTGCAGCACGCCAGGCCTCCCAGTCTCTCACCACGTCCCCAAATTTTCACAAGCTGACATCCATTGTGTTGGTGATGCCATCCAGCCAGCTCATCCTCTGATGCCCTCTCCTCCTTCTGTCCTCAGTCTTTCCCAGCATCAGGGACTTTACCAATGAGTTGGCTGTTTGCATCAGATGATCGAAATACTGGAGCTCCAGCGTCAGTCTCAGTCCTTCCAATGAGTATTCAAGGCTGAGTTCCCTTAAGATTGAATGGTTTGATCCTCTTGCTGTCCAAGGAACTTTAACCAGTCATATTTTCAAGGCTGATGCATGCTGCTATACAGGCTTCCCAGGTGGCACTAGTGGTAAAGAACCTGCCTGCCAATGCAGGAGATGCAAGAAGCATAGGTTCGATCCCTGGGTTGAGAAGATCCCTAAAAAAGGGCATGACAACCNCTGATGCATGCTGCTATACAGGCTTCCCAGGTGGCACTAGTGGTAAAGAACCTGCCTGCCAATGCAGGAGATGCAAGAAGCATAGGTTCGATCCCTGGGTTGAGAAGATCCCTAAAAAAGGGCATGACAACCCACTCCGACATTTTTCCCTGGGAAATCCCATGGACAGAGGGGCCTGGCAGGCTACAGTGCATAGGGCCGCCCTGAGACGGACACAACTGAAGCAATTTAGCATGCGTGCACACATGCTGCTATATAGGCTAAACCACTTCAAGAGGTTCTACCTAAATTGAGAGAGTTAATTCTTAGGTAGGTTGATAAGGAATCTGGGGCCCTTAAGGAGGAAGGGGAGAAAATGACAAACCTTTTTTTCCACATCCTTTAGTCTTAGTCACATAAGACATCATTTTATTTAAGCCCAGAGATGATGATTACACAACAAAACAGCTCATCTTAAACTCTCTTCTAAGGATTATATAGCAACAAAGTATACCAATTTGTTATTTTATGTGGGAGTGGGTCTGGTAAGAACTTTCTATTGTTAGTTCTAATCTTGTTAATTTAAGATGTATGCTGTGGGAGTGGGTCTGGTAAAAGTAGATAAGGCCTTGATAAGACTAGCAAGGAGGACACTCTCTGGCCCCCTTCTGATGTCTATGTGAGAAGTTTTCCCTGTCCCTTTTATTTTTTTTCACTTTAATAAAATTCTGCTATACCAAAGCTCTTGAGTGATCAAGCCTGGTCCCTGGTCCCAAAGTTAACTCTTCTTCAGAGATCACAAAACCAACATCATTTACTATAAGCTATCAAGACCCAGTTCTATAAGGCACAGTCTTATAAGGAAAATGGTCACATTCAAACCAAACCAGAGAAAATGTTTATTTACTCACTTGGGTGAGTTTTGAGCAGATCTTGCTAGACCGAAGATTTTCAGAAGCTACACTGATAGCAACTGAATTCTGGGAAGTGACATGCATCTACTCTCATGAATGCACAGACCTTCTTTGTGGAGCATGCAGGATGGTCTACTTTGTCTACCATCCTGCCAACTTCCCACTTAGATGTATAACCCCTGCATGCTGCATACTGCTCTGAAAAACAATCCACAGTAAGTTGAAAATCACATGTATTGCTAACATCTCCAGCATAATTGTGAACCTTAGCTTGGACTTTCATGACCTAGCCCAGGATCAGAATACACAAAGCAAACTAAGACAATGCATACACACATGTACAAAGACACACCAACAGCACTTACAGATTGATAATGTATAACAGGTAGATAATGTACTCTGGCTGTTTTATTTCAGCTTATGAAGACAATGAGGTGAGGTGAGGTGAGGTGAAGTCGCTCAGTCGTGTCCGACTGTTTGCGACCCCGTGGACTGTAACCTACAAGGCTTCTCTGTCCATGGGATGCTCCAGGCAAGGATACTGGAGTGGATTGCCATTTCCTTCTCCAGGGGATCTTCCCGACCCAGGAATTGAACCCAGGTCTCCCGCATTGGAGGCAGACGCTTTAACCTCTGAGCCACCAGGGAAGCCCATAGCATAACTTAAAATATCTATACCTCTGATTTCTCTGCCGTAAAAAATTCATGTTGATAGAAATTATATCAGAAAAGCATATCAGAAAAGCACAAATATTTTTCTTGCATCCTGCATGGTTTAGTTTGGTTTTCTTCCTCACTCAGGGACAAGGTGCTAACCATGACTGATGTATGGGCTCTTGAGAGAACATGGCAATCATGGAAACAAAGAGACAAAGGACCAGGGAGGTGTTAGGAGTAACTAGAACTGGCTTACAAAGGTTAGTTGTTAAGTTTCTAAGAATTTCACAAGCTGATTTTTAGACACATCATTAGAAAGCAAATCAAAGAAAATGTAAACTTAAAGTTAACTGCTATATTAAAAATGAAAGTAACAGATAATCAGATTCCTAACTACCTTTTAGTTTACTACATTTCATTCCAATCCCAAACAAAGAAAATGCCAAAGAATGTTCAAGCTACCATATAATTGCAATCATTTCACATGCTAGCAAGGTGATGCTCAAAATTCTTCAAGCTAGACTTTGACGGTATGTGAACTGAGAACTTCCAGATGTACAGGCTGGATTCAGAAAAGGCAGAGGAACCAGAGATCAAATTGCCAACATCTGTTGGATCATAGAAAAAGCAAAGGAATTCCAGAAAACTACCTACTTCTTCTTCATTGATTATGCTCAATCCTTTGACTGTGTGGGTCACAACAAACTACGGAAAATTTTTAAAGAAATGAAAATACCAGACCATCTTACCTACCTCCTAAGAAACCTGTATGCAGGACAAAAAGCAACAGTTAGAAGTGGACATGGAACAACAGATTGGTTTATAAGAAAACTACCTACTTCTTCTTCATTGATTATGCTCAATCCTTTGACTGTGTGGGTCACAACAAACTACGGAAAATTTTTAAAGAAATGAAAATACCAGACCATCTTACCTACCTCCTAAGAAACCTGTATGCAGGACAAAAAGCAACAGTTAGAAGTGGACATGGAACAACAGATTGGTTTATAATTGGAAAAGGACTGCATCAAGCCTGTATATCGTCACTCTGCTCTTTAACTTCTTTGCAGAGTACATCATGTGAAATGCCAGGCTGGATGAAAAACAAGCTGGAATCAAAATGGCCAGGAGAAATATCAACAACCTCAGATATGCAGATACCACTCTAATGGCAGAAAGTGAAGAACTAAAAAGTCTCTTGATGAGGGTGAAAGAAGAGAGTGAAAATATAAGTAAGTGTTAGTTGCTCAGCTGTGTCTGACTCTTTGCAATCCCATGAACTATAGCCTGCCAGGCTCCTCTATCCATTAAATTCTCCAGGCAAGAATACTGAAGTAGGTTGCCATTTCCTTTTCTGGAAAAGTGAAAAAGCTGGCTTAAATTTCAACATTCAAAAATGTGAGATCATGGCATCCAGCTCCATCACTTCATGGCAATTAGAAGGGGAAAAAGTGGAAACAGTGACCAATTTTATTTTCTTGGGTTCCAAAGTCACTTTACTTGTTGACTAGAGACATGAAATTAAAAGACTCTCACTAACTGGAAGAAAAGCTATGACAAACCTAGATGGTGTGTTAAAAAGCAGAGACATCACTTTGCTAGCAAAGGTCTGTATAGTCAAAGCTATAGTTTTTCAAGTAGTTATATACAGATGTGAGAGAGGAACCATAAAGAAGTCTGAGCACCAAAGAATTTATGTTTTTGAATTATGGTGCTGGAGAAGACTCTTGAGAGTCCCTTGGAGAGCAAGGGTATCAAACCAGTCAATCCTAAAAGAAAACAAACCTGAATAGTCACTGTAAGGACTGATGCTGAAGTTGAGGCCCCAATATTTTGGTCACCTGATATGAAGAATTGACTTCTTTTTCCTGACTTCATCAGGAAAAAGACCTGATGCTGAGAAAGATTGAGGACAGAGGAGAAGGGAGCAACATAGGAAGAGATTGTTGGATGGCATCACCGACTCAGTAGACATGAGTTTGCGCAAAGTCCAGGAGATGGTGTATAATTTTCATTGTTTTAAAATGTGTCATGCTTGTGCTCAGTTGTATCTCTTTGTGACCCTGTAGACTGCAGCCCACCAGGGTCCTCTGTCCATGGCCTTTTTCAGGCAAGAATGCTGGAGTGGGTTGCTTTTTCCTTCTCCAGGGGATCGTTTTGATACACGGGTTGAACCCACATCTCCTGGTCTCCTGCACTGCAGGGGAATTCTTTACCCACTGACCCATCTGGGAAGTCCTTATTTTAAAATACCATGTCATTACATTACAATGTAATTTCTTTGACATAATACATTATCCTTTTTAAAAGTTGAAAACAATCGCAAGTGTTCAGGAAAAAACAAAAATCCCTCTCAGTTTTTCTTTTTCCATCAAATGCCACTTCCATCTTCATAGATGAGCAATTAATAGTCTGGTATGAGCTATTTCAAATCCTGAAAGATGATGTTGTGAAAGTGCTGCACTCAATATGCCAGCAAACTGAGAAAACTCAGCAGTGGCCACAGGACTGGAAAAGGTCAGTTTTCATTCCAATCCCAAGGAAAAGCAATGTCAAAGAATGCTCAAACTACTGCGCAATTGCACTTATCTCACACGCTAGTAAAGTAATGCTCAAAATTCTCCAAGCCAGGCTTCAGCAATAAGTGAACTGTGAACTTCCTGATGTTCAAGCTGGTTTTAGAAAAGGCAGAGGAACCAGAGATCAAATTGCCAACATCCGCTGGATCATCGAAAAAGCAAGAGAATTCCAGAAAAACATCTATTTCTGCTTTATTGACTATGCCAAAGCCTTTGACTGTGTGGATCACAATAAACTGTGGAAAATTCTGATAGAGATGGGAATACCAGACCACCTAATCTACCTCTTGAGAAAACTGTATGCAGGTCAGGAAGCAACAGTTAGAACTGGACATGGAACAACAGACTGGTTCCAAATAGGAAAAGGAGTACGTCAAGGCTGTATATTGTCACCCTGCTTATTTAACTTCNCACAACTGGGTATTGTTTTTGCTTTGGCTCCATCCCTTCATTCTTTCTGGAGTTATTTCTCCACTGATCTCCACTAGCATATTGGGCACCTAACGACCTGGGGAGATTCTCTTTTGATATCCTATCATTTTGCCTTTTCATACTGTTCATGGGGTTCTCAAGGCAAGAATACTGAAGTGGCTTGCCGTTCCCTTCTCCAGTGGACCACGTTCTGTCAGACCTCTCCACCATGACCCGCCCGCCTTGGGTTGCCCTGCAGGCATGGCTTGGTTTCATTGAGTTAGACAAGGCCCTGGTCCTAGTGTGATTAGATACATTAAAGCAATTGATTTATATGTTCCTATGGCCATTTTCTTAATTGTTTGGGGTTTGATTTTGTAGATCTTATTTTCACATTTCTTGACTCTGTAAGTCCCAATAAAATTTGTTGTAAAGCTGGTTTGGTGGTACTGAATTCTGTTAACTTTTGCTTGTCTGAAAAGCTTTTGATTTCTCCATCAATTTTGAATGAGATCCTTGCCAGGTACAGTAATCCTGGTTGTAGAATTTTCCCTTTCATTACTTTAAATATATCCTGCCATTCCCTTCTGGCCTGCAGAGTTTCTGCTGAAAGATCAGCTGTTAATTGTGTGAGGTTTCCATTGTATGTTGCTTGTTACTTTTTCCTTGCTGCTTTTAATATTCTTTTTTTTGTGCTTAATCTTAGTTTGATTAGTATGTGTCTTGGCTTATTTTTCCTTGGGTTTATCCTGTATGGAACTCTTTGCACCGCTTGGACTCGATTGACTATTTCCTTTTCCATGTTGGGGAAATTTTCAACTATAATGTCTTCAAAAGTTTTCTCATGCCCTTTCTTTTTCTCCTCTTCTTCTGGGACCCCTGCAGTTCGAATGTTGGTGCGTTTGATATGGTCCCAGAGGTCTCTGAGACTATCCTCAGTTCCTCTCATTCTTTTTACTTTTTCTGCTCTTCAGAAGTTATTTCCACCACTTTATCTTCCAGCTCACTGATTCGTTCTTCTGCTTCAGATATTCTGCTACTGATTCCTTCTAGAGTATTTTTAATTTCAGTAACTGTGCTGTTTGTATTCTTCTAGGTCTTTGTTAATTGACCTATGCATTTTCTCCATTCTGATTTCAAGGGTTTTGGTCATCTTCACTGTCATTATTCTGAATTGTTTTTTCAGGTAGCTTGCCTATTTCCTCTTCATTTATTTGGACTTACGTGTTTCTAGTTTGTTCCTTCATCTGTGTTTCTGTGCCTTTTCATTAATTTTTTAAACTCACTGTTTGAGGTCTCCTTTTCCCAGGCTTCAGGGTTGACTTCTTTCTTCCTTTTGGTTTCTGCCTCGCCAAGGTTGGTGCGGTGGTTTGCGTAAGCTTCGGGTAGGTTGAGACTTGTGCTGAGGTTTTTTTGTTTTTCCTCTGATGGGAGAGGCTGAGTGAGGTGGTGATCCTGTCTGCTGATGGTTGGGTTTGTATCTTTGTTTTCTTTGTTGTTTGGCTGAGGCATCCTTCAGGGTGCTACTGGTGGTTGGGTGATGTTGGGTCTTGTGTTCAAGTGGTTTCCTTTGTGGGAGTTACTGGTTGATGCTCCGTAGGGTTAGTTCTCTGGAAGTCCAGGGTCTTGGAGTCAGTGCTCCCACTCCAAAGGCTCAGAGCTTGATCTCTGGTCAGGAATGAAGATTCCACAAGTGGTTTGTTAACGGTATTAAATGAGATTAAAACAAATAACCCAGAAATGAGAAACCAAAGATGAACCCCAGACAAATGGCAGTTACAAAAGCAGGCAAATAATAATTAAAATAATGGAATATACACATATACACACACACCTATAAGCAAAATCCAAACAGCCCAACAAAGATAAAGTACAATAGATTGACCTGGCAAATGAAACCGAAAATCTGCTAGTTAAGAACAAAACTAGGTAAAGCACAAGCTGGAAAACGAAACGAAAGCAAGGTGCCAAGTGGGGAATAAAGCAATGAAAACAAAACTAACAAGTATGTTGAAAGGGAAGAATAGATAGGCAAAGTTGAATAGAGGTAGGTAAGAGAAGGAAAAACAAAGGGATAAATGTAGAAAAAATAATAGGTTAAAAAAACAACTACAAAAGCCCAGTGTAGAAGAGGCAGAGGTTTATAGCAGGAATAGAAAGCTGATTTTAAACCTCAGAAGCTTATTAGATTTCACAGTGCCAATAACCACTATATTGGGGGCGGGAGGAAGAAAAATTCAAAAGAAACTACAGAACAAGTCAAAACATAAGAATATGTGTTTTTCTCAAGTCACAGCTGTCGGTCCTTTTCCCTCTGGGAGTCACGGTCCACCTCACCTCCCTTCCTCGGATGCCCTCCAGCACTGTGCTGGTCTCTGGACCTGCTGTGGGGGCAGCTCAGACTCTAATCTGGTCCCACTCGTGTGTGTTCTTGCCTCCAGTGTCCACAGCTATCGGTCTGTGTGTTTTCTTCTGTGGGAGCTCTCAATGGCCTTTTGTGTATTCCATAGACAGTCTGCCTAGTGGCCCGTGTGGATTTAGTCTGCAGCTTGTAACAGCTGGTGGGAAGGTTTTGGATATTCTTCCTTAGCCACCCTGCCCCTGGATCTCAATTGTGGTTTTACTCCCACCTCTGCAGGGGGGCCGTCCACTGGGGTTTGCTCCCGAGGCTGCCCTGGAGGGCGTGGGCCTGCCCCAGCGAGGGCCGAGCGTGGAAGTGGTGCAGTTGCTTGGGTCACAGGGGTTCTGGCAGCACCAGGTTCCGGGGAGTTGGCAGCTAGGGCAGCAGGAAATACAGTGCTCTAGGAGGGTATGGCAGCCAGTGCTGGCCAACACGCTGCAGTATTCTTGCCTGGAGAACCCCCTGACAGACCTGGCAGGGCACAGTCCACAGGGTGGCGAAGAGCTGGACACAACTGAAGTGCTCCCACGTGCACGGACGCAGGGCTCTTGTTTGCCTGTGGCGGCTGTGCCCCAGCGAGGGCCAATGGTGCAGGTGGTGCAGGGGACCCTGGCAGCGCCAAGTGTGCAGGGACATGGACCGCCTCAGCCGCAGGGTTATGGCCGCGTCAGAGTCTCTTTTTCAGGCCTCTGGCGGCTGGCAATCAGAAGTCCTTTCTGGGTAGTCTTTCTCCATGGCTCCACCCGTTCAGGCACTTGGAGGCTCCCTTGCCTAGGGTAAAAGGCAGAGGGACAAGAGACCAAATGACCAACTTCCGCTGACTCATTGAAAAAACAGGAGAATTCCAGAAGAACGTCTGCTTTATTGTTCATGCCTTTGAGCTGTGTAGATGACAGTAAACTGTGGAAAATTGTTTGAAGAGATGGGAATACCAGACCACCTGACCTGCCTCCTGAGAAATCTGTATGCAAGTCAAGAAGAAACAGTTAGAACAGGACATGGAACAACAGACTGGTTCCAAATTGGGAAAGGAGTACGTCAAGGCTGTGTATTGTCATTCTGCTTAACTTATATACAGAGTACATCATGCGAAATGCCAGTCTGGATGAAGCACAAGCTGGAATTAAGATTGCTGGGAGAAATATCAATAATCTCAAATATGCAGATGATACCACCCTTATGGCAGAAAGTGAAGAACTAAAGAGCCACTTAATGAGGGTGAAAGAACTAAGATCATGGCATCTGGTCCCATCACTTCATGGCAAATAGATGGGGAAACAATGGAAACAGTGACAGACTGTATTTTCTTGAGCTCCAGAATCACTGCAGATGATGACTTCAGCCATCTGAAGTCTAAAAGACGCTTACTCCTTGGAAGGAAAGTTATGACCAACCTAGATAGCATATTTAAAAAGCAGAGACTTTACTTTGCCAACAAAGGTCCGTCTAGTCAAAGCTATGGTTTTTCCAGTAGTCAGGTATGGATGTGAGAGTTGGACTATAAAGAAAGCTGAGCATTGAAGAATTGACGCTTTTGAACTGTGGTGTTGGAGCACACTCTTGAGAGTCCCTTGAACTTCAAGGAAATCCAACCAGTCCATCTTAAAGGAGTCAGTCCTGAATATTCATTGGAAGGACTGATGCTGAAGCTGAAGCTCCAATACTTTGGCCACTTGATAGGGAGAGCTGACTCCCTAGAAAACCTGATGGTGGGGAAGATTGAAGGCATTAGGAGAAGGGGATGACAGAGGATGAGATGGGTGGATGATGGCATCAGTGACTCAATGGACAGGACTTTGATCAAGCTCTGGGAGTTGGTGATGGACAGGGAAGCCTGGTGTGCTGCAATCCATGGGATTGCAAGGAGTTGGACATGATTGAGCGACTGAGCTGAACTGAGGGATTCAACATTTCTGCAGGACAGAGCTCAGCAGTGCTTTGACTTCAGTGTGACTATCGTGACTGACTCAAATGAAATTTCAAAATTCTGTGAAAATGATCGCTCAGATGATGTATAACACTTTTAATTTCTTAGGTATGAAAATACTTAAATGTTGGATTGTATTGGTTGGGATATAAGTGTAGTATTTAGACAATTAGAAATTATTTTAGGAGTTGAGGCAAAATAATTTGTAGTAACCTATTTATCAGTTATTACATCAAATGTTTCTTGATGGCCTGGTTTATATGTGGCCTGTGTTACATACTAAGTAAGCTTTATGGAGGCAAGAGATTTAGACACTACTTTCAAGAAGTATTACTGCTCCAAGAATGTGCTACCTGCTTGTTATTGTGGAATGCCTATCTAACAACTATACGTTTTAGGTGGTTCTATAGAGGTTTTTTTTAGGTGTAGCCATCAGAAAATGGGTATGTTTAGGTGACAGATGAGCCTTGACAGTTTCTATAATTCACTGAACAAGTATGTTTTGCCTGTTACTATATTTGTATGTCATTTAGCACTTTGTATTTATCAAGTATATCTTAATATGCTTGAAAAATCTGTAACAATAAATTTAATCTAAGACTTTGCTATTCACTCCTCACAGGTGACCTTTTTTGTTCCTTTTTTTCCCCCTCTGCCCTACCTTGAAATCAAGAATTTACTTGAAATTTTTCTTCTCTTCAGTAATGCAGATAAATGTCACCTGCTTTTCGATTCATGGAACAGCAAATTCTGTTTAGATTAGTGCCAGATGCATTAGCTGTATGCACAGCTACTTGATGGTTTGGACTGCCCCTTCTAGGCCTTCACCTGCTAAGCCCAGGGGGCCAGTATCGTTGGGCCGGGCAAGTGAAAGGATGTCAGGTTATGCGTCTGTCATAATAGCTCAAGTCAGTTAAAAGTAATTTTTATGTTACTAGATTTGTATGTTTGAAGACTATAACCGTGGTTTGTTTCAAACCTCAGGAAGTAGGAAATATTTGAGTAGATTGCTTGCTTCAAAATTGGTTAACTAGGAAATACCGATACATTCCTACCATATGGTATTAGCATAATACCCAATGGAGCCTCTGAATGTTTTGTTTTCTTCTTAACTATCCTATCTGTGTTATGAGGACTGTTGATACCTGTTTGTTATAGTGGTGAATATAGTAATTTTTATGAATGTCTCTACATAAACATTTTTACATGACTTATTTTGAAGTCTCAAAAGACATATATGGGTATTATGTTTATCTTATGTTTAGGATCTTATGAAAATGGAAAGCTATGAGGCATTTGTAGGCTCTGACCTCTGCAAGATGCCACTCTCCAGTGTTGCACAGAAGATTATGTCTGCTATGCACTCAGGTGATTTAGTGGAATCTGAGAGCTGGAGAGAGAGTGAAAAGAGTGAGTAATTTTTATGAACATTACATAAATGTTTTATGAACATTACATAAAAAGTAATTTTTGTGAACATTCATGTTTTTCGTTACCTTGAATTATTCTTGAGACCAAGTTTTGAAAATCATTGACCTTAAAAATAAAAGTTGTTTTACTAGCAAAAATGAGTTTGCTCGAGAATTTTGGACAAATATGCAACACAAAGGCCAAAGGTAGGTCTAACAGAGGAGAAGCACATTATTTCATAGAGAAAAAAGTGGATGTTGGGAGGGGTTGTTCTGAACCAAAGTCCACCGGAGAAAAGTGAGAGTTCAGAGTGGGGATGGTTTCTGAGTTGCTGGGGTGGTGACTCCCTGTAGGAGATGCTGCTGAGTCGCTTCAGTTGTGTCAGACTCTGTGCGACCCCATAGACGGCAGCCCACCAGGCTCCTCCGTCCATGGGATTTGGCAGGCAAGAGTACTGGAGTGGGGTGCCATCGCCTTCTCCAGTAGGAGATGCTAGGCACATGTCTTTCTGTGGGGACCTGCGATTGATTCTTCCTTGTGACTGATTTTTAGTGGTACTGCGCAAGAGCTCCCCCTTCTGGCCTCCCAACTCCATTTTCGTGAAAGTGAAAGTCGTTCAGTTGCGTCGGACTCTGCAACCCCATGAAACTATACAGTCCGTGGGATTCTCCAGGCCAGAATACTGGAGTGGGTAGCCTTTTCTTTCTTTAGGGGATCTTCCCAACCCAGGGATCGAACCCAGGTCTCCCGCATTGCAGGCGGATTCTTTGCCAGCTGAGCCACAAGGAAAGCCCAAGAGTACTGGAGTGGGTAGCCTATCCCTTCTCCAGCGGATCTTCCCGACCCAGGAATCGAAACGGGGTCTCCTGCTTTGCAGATGGATTCTTTATCAACTCAGCTCTGAGGGAAGCGCCCACTGTAGTGGCGTCTCTCCTTGATTTTCAGAGAATGGAATGCAGCAGAGCGGATTACAGAGCTTGGCGCTGTGCAGGGGCGCTTCCGCCTACAAGTGAAGGGGGCCCGGCTCCCCCTTGTTTCACTCCCATCCAGTGATGACTGAGCTTCTGTTCGCTGAAGTTTACCTTTTCTTAGCCCTTACTGCTTTTAAAATGTAACACACCCTTCCTTGTTTCAGGCATTTCTTGCCAGACATTCCCTTAAAATCTGGACCAGATGTTCAAGTAACCTCAAAAGAGAGGGGCTCTTTCATAGTGCCCATCCAAGCGTTGCTTCACCTTTAGCTCTTGGGTCATTGAACCTGTATTTGCTTGTAGTTCGTGGTGAAGAGCCGTGTTCTTGACAGTGTGTATATTATGCCACTGTGTATCTGTATGTACACTCTTAACATGGCGAAGATCGGTGGGTCTGTGTATATGTGTTTATGGCGTGACGCAAAAGTGAAAGCAGCGGCATATCCTCACACGCGTGACTGAAAGGGTTGAAATACCAGGGTTTGTAATAACAAAGCAGTTTTTATTTAAAATTGTAAATATGGGCCAATAATGTGTTTTTTTCTTCTACGGCGTAGGTAATAAGTGAGTGAGGTATAATTAATTTCCTGGAGATGAGATAACTGAGAAATATTGACAAACAGTGCAAAAGCTGTTATCAGTGTCGTTTGTTGATCTTATTAAGATGCTCTTAACATTTCCACCTGTTGATAGCCACGCGTCTGTTACCCCTCTTACAGAAGTCACTAATGAACCAGTAAGAATCTGGGGGTGTGGACTACGTACCCAGCCACTGATAGTGTTTTAGGGGGAATGTTGGTGCTTGGGAAGTAAATAAAGTTAACATCAAACGTCAGAGAGACAGCTTTCTCCTTTACTCTGTATACTTGCTCTCCAAAATGAAAGAGCAGTGTGCACTCCACAGAACTTGAAATACCCCTTCCTTCAAAAGCTGGTAAGAATAATAAAATGCCTCTGGAAGCTGTAATGTGAGTCTCTGTTGAGAAAAATTTGTCACAGCCAGCCCATCTCATGAACTGTCTTGCCATGCTCTTAAAATACCTTGCTAAATGCTAGTTTTCATAAACTTATTGAGATGATAAGGCATTACTTTTCTGTCAAGTGTTCTTGGATTTGGAAAAGAGTAGAAATTTTACAAAGGTTTTGTGTCTGTTGCTGTGCAACTTACTATGAACTCGGTGACCTAACACACATTTGTCATCTCAGTTTCTGTGGGTCGGGAGCCTGAGCACAGCTTAGCTGGGTCCTCTGCAGGGCTACTGTGCAGGCATAAGTCAGGGCTGGAGGCTCAGCTGAGTCCTGAAATGGGGAAGCATTTGCTTGTGAGTTCACACGGTTGTGGGCTCTTAGATGAGAGTCTCAGGTTCTTGGTGACTGTTGGCTAGAAGCCACCCTCGGTTAATCTCCACACGGTTCTCTCCTCCGGCAGCTTTACATTATGGCAGCTTTTTCAAAGAGTGCAAGAGCGTGACATTGCAGTCTTATGTAAGGTGATCACAAACACTCTGTCACTGTTGCTGTATTCTTTTGGTTAGAAGTAAGTCCACCCACTCTCAAGGGGTTGCACAAGGGCGTGAATACTGGACGATGGGGGTCATGGGACCACCTTAGAGTCTGTCTGCCAGAGTCCTGCCAGTTTTATTCTTATTTCATATAAACCTGAAAGCTGGATTGCTAATGGGTTATTGATAATTGATGCTGAACCTGAGTTGATTCCTGGACTCTTGCCACATGCTGAGCTGTTGTGTCAAATCCTTCTCCTTTATAAGTAAGATATTGTAAATCAGCATTTCATTTCTGAATGCCCATCTCATACCAAATAAATATCAAAATTGAACTCAGAAACCAATGGAGATAAACTATTAATATTTGTTTTTACAAAATTATATTTTGTAATATATATATTATATATATATTTTTATATTATAAAGTAAAACCAAACAGTGTTCTATGTCACTTTGGGATCTAATTTTCTGATCTGCTAGACCAACTGAGGTATACACGTCCAGTAAAGATTGGACTGTGTGTATCCTCTTGCAGCAAAGTTAGCATTTATTTTAAAACCTTTTGTGGTAAAAAAAAAAAAAAAAAAGGATTCAAAAACTTAAAATACAGCTTAATGAATTAATACAAAGAGTACATCATATAACTGCTACTTACTTTGCCAACATCTCAAAATTTCCTTCTGAATTAAAATTCTCTTCCTGCTCAAAGGTAACCATTCTCGTGGTAATCATCACTCACCGTCCAGCATGCCAGAGTCCCTCCTTCTCTTCAGAAGCACACCATCAGATGATGCACGTGGCTCAGTGTCCCTGCAGTCAGGTGTGGCCAAGTAGCAGCTTCCTATCTGTAGGGTGCGCCGTTGCCAGGGTAGGCCTGAAGACATCTGACCTGCTTCCTAGCTAGTCTCTTCCCTTTCTTCCAGTTAAAACCTGAAACGACTCCATTCCATCCTGCAAATGACAGGCATGCTAGAGGACTATGGCCCAGCGTGCTGGAGGGACCCCAAGTCCAGAGTGTCTTCATGAGACAATTACTCCACCAACTGAGACCGCTCACCTCAGAACAGGAGAGAGAAATAAACTTGTTGTTAGGCCTTTGTATTGCTGGGTCTTTTGTGACTGTGGCTTAGCTTCTTCCTGCAACTCATATACCTTTAAACTAGATGCAAAGCTGAGTTCACCTGAGTTAAATTTGGCTTCCCTGGTGGCTCAGACAGTAAAGAACCTGCCTGCAATGTGGGAGTCCTTGGTTCAGTCCCTGGGTTGGGAAAATCCCCTGGCGAAGGAAATAGTAACTCATTCCAGTATCCTTGCCTGGAGAATTCCATGGACAGAGAAGCCTGGCAGGCTACAGATCACAAAGAATCAGACACGACAGAGCAAGACTTAAATTTACGTTGTCATTTTGGTGTTCAGTAATGCCACTGAAAGTATTTGAGAAGCACTGGAGGAGAGAGATTTTTCAGGGTGATTTCAAGGTTGTCAGCTGGCCTGGTGCTATGGATAGTACTATGCATTTGATTAAACACGTATTTATTAGAGTACATCTCTATTTTGTCTAAGTGCCTATAGAAATCAAATAACGTCTTCTAATACATATTTATCCAAAATCTTTTTTAACTTAATAGAGCTTAGAGGTGAATTTTTTTTTTCTAGTAAAATAAGAATAGTTTCATAGACATTACAAATGAGTACTGACTATGCCAAAGCCTTTGACTTTGTGGATCACAACAAACTGAGGAAAAATCTGAAAGAGATGGGAATACCAGACCACCTTACCTGCCTCCTGAGAAATCTGTGTGCAGGTCAAGAAGCAACAGTTAGAACCGGACATGGAACAACAGACTGGTTCCAAATTGGGAAAGGAGTACATCAAGGCTGTATATTGTCACCCTACTTATTTAACTTATATACAGGGTACATCATGTGAAATGCCAGTCTGGATGAAACACAAGCTGGAATCAAGATTGCTGGGAGAAATATCAATAACCTCAGATATGCAAATGATACCACCCTTATGGCAGAAAGCAAAAAAGAACTAAAGAGCCTCTTGATGAAAGTGAAAGAGAAGAGTGAAAAAGTTGGCTTAAAGCTCAGCATTCAGAAAACGAAGATCATGGCATCTGGTCCCATCACTTCATGGCAAATAGATGGAGAAACAATGGAAACAGTGACAGACTTTATTTTCTTGGGCTCCAAAATCACTGCATATGGTGACTGCAGCCATGAAATTAAAAGATACTTACTCCTTGGAAGAAAAGTTATTACCAACCTAGACAGTGTATTAAAAAGCAAAGACATTACTTTGCTGACAAAGGTCCATCTAGTCAAAGCTATGGTTTTTCCAGTGGTCATGTATGGATGTGAGAGTTGGACTATAAAGAAAGCTGAGCACTGAAGAATTGATGCTTTTGAACTGTGGTGTTGGAGAAGACTCTTGAGAGTCCCTTGGACTTCAAGGAGATCCAGCCAGTAGCCTCTTGATGAAAGTGAAAGAGAAGAGTGAAAAAGTTGGCTTAAAGCTCAGCATTCAGAAAACGAAGATCATGGCATCTGGTCCCATCACTTCATGGCAAATAGATGGAGAAACAATGGAAACAGTGACAGACTTTATTTTCTTGGGCTCCAAAATCACTGCATATGGTGACTGCAGCCATGAAATTAAAAGACACTTACTCCTTGGAAGAAAAGTTATTACCAACCTAGACAGTGTATTAAAAAGCAAAGACATTACTTTGCTGACAAAGGTCCATCTAGTCAAAGCTATGGTTTTTCCAGTGGTCATGTATGGATGTGAGAGTTGGACTATAAAGAAAGCTGAGCACTGAAGAATTGATGCTTTTGAACTGTGGTGTTGGAGAAGACTCTTGAGAGTCCCTTGGACTTCAAGGAGATCCAGCCAGTCAATCCTAAAGGAAATCAGTCTGAAATATTCATTGGAAGGCCTGATGCTGAAGCTGAAGCTCCAATACTTTGGTCACCTGATGCAAAGAACTGAATCATCGGTAAGACCCTGATGGTGGGAAAGACTGAAGGAAGGCAGGAGGAGAAGTGGTCAACAGAGGATGAGGAGGTTCGATGGCATCACTGACTTGATCGACATGAGTTTGAGTAAGCTCTGAGAGTTGGTGATGGACAGGGAAGCCTGGCGTGCTGCAGTCCATGGGGTTGCAGAGTCAGACATGACCGAGCAACTGAACTGGACAAATAATACAAGTTTAAGACTCCTCAAGGCAATTATTTGTCAAAATCCAATTCATTAATGTGAAGTGTCTTTTTATTTCTACCAACTAGTGGAAATCTTTGCAATTTCAAGCACAGAGAGCATAAAGCTAAATGACAGGTGTTTTTATTATTATTTTATTCTGGTCAAGAATATATGGATAAACATTTTTTAAATTTCTATTAAGTAAATATAAAATCCTTTTGTCCAGTCACTTAGTATATCTGCCAGGTGTTGGGTTCCAGTTTCCACTGCCCTAATTCAAGCCTTCACTCCTTCTTATTTGAAAATTTGCAGTACTTCCCTAATTGATGTTAGGTGTCAATTTACTGCCACTTTTGACCTACCTTTGTGCTGTTGCTGGGATTAGTTCAGATCTTGTCTTTGTTCTCTGCAGAATTTGTCTGTAGAAAAATAGTCCTGCAGGGCAGCCGGGCCCTTGCCAGCCCTTTAAGTCTTGTCTCATCACTTCCCCTCTCTTTATGCCCCATTCAGATTTTTTAAATTGATTTATTTTATAGTAGGTCCTTGTTGATTATCTGTTTTAAATATAGCAGTGTGTACATGTCATTCCCAAACTCCCAGTCTATCCCTGCACCCCCTACCTTTCCCCCACCCCTGTACCCAAGGCAGTCTACAGACTCAGTGCCATTCCTATCAATTACCCTTTTTCACAGAACTAGATGAAAAAAATCTTTAAAGTTTATATGGAGACACAAAAGACCCTGAATAGCCAAAGCAATCTTTCTTGCCAAAGCAAAGAAAAATAGCTGGAGGAATCAGGCTCTCTGACTTTAGACTCTACTACAAAGCTACAGTAATCAAAACAGTATGGTGCTGGCTCAAGAACAGAAATGCAGATCAAAGGAACATGATAGAAAGCCAAGAAATAAGCCCACGCACCTGTGGTCGATTAATCTGTGATGAAGAAGACAATGCCGCGCAACAGAGGAAGGACAGTGTCTTCAACAAATGGGAAAACTGGGCAAGCATAAGTTAAAGAAAGAAACCAGAACATTCTTCAACACCATACACAAGAGTAAACTCAAATGGGAGAAAAGACCTAAATGTAAGCCTGGATCCTATAAACCTTAGAGGAAAACAGGCAGGACACTGACATAAACTGCAGCAACATCTTCATGCATCCATCTGCTAAAGTTATGGAAATAAAAACAATAAACAAATGTGACCTTATTAAATGCAAAAGCTTTTGCAGAGCAAAGGAACCATAAACAAAAGCAGCTGGGACTTCCCTGCTGGTCCGGGGCTCACGACACTGCACTGCCGGTACAGGGGGCGCAGGTTCGGTCCCTGGTTGGGTCGGGGAACTGAGATCCACATGTTGTGAGGCCTGGCCAAAAGGCAGAACACAGACAAAAAGATGTCCCACAAAATGGGAGAAAACGATTCGCAAGTGCTGCAGCTGATAAGGGATCAGTCTGCATTCAGATTAACTCCAGTTTCCAAAAACTGTTTCCCGGCTTCGTCCTCTACTTAACCTTTGCTTTCACTCCTTCGTATACATCTCTTGAGTAGTGCGATGATTGCATTCACAAGGTTCTGCTCAAATGATACTTCATTACCAGAATGCCTTATTGGAAGTAAACCGCACTGATTCATTTGCAACTCAGAGAATTTTCTGTGCCATAGTTTTTGTTTACTTTCATCATGCTTTAACTCTTGATATATTTTGCACTCTTTCAGTTCAGTTCAGTTGCTCAGTCGTGTCCGACTCTTTGCGACCCCATGAACCGCAGCACGCCAGGCCTCCCTGTCCATCACCAACTCCTGGAATTTACCCAAACTCATGTCCATTGAGCCAGTGATGCCATCCAACCATCTCATCCTCTGTCGTCCCCTTCTCCTCCTGCCTTTAATCTTTGCCAGCATCAGGGTCTTTTCAAATGAGTCAGCTCTTCGCATCAGGTGGCCAAAGTATTGGAGTTTCAGCTTCAACATCAGTCCTTCCAATGAACACCCAGCACTGATCTCCTTTAGGATGGACTGGTTGGATCTCCTTGCAGTCCAAGGGACTCTCAAGAGTCTTCTCCAACACCACAGTTCAAAAGCATCAATTCTTTGGCGCTCAGCTTTCTTTATAGTCCAACTCTCACATTCATACATGACCACTGGAAAATTGCGCTCTTTGGAGGCCGTCAAATGTAGTCTCATCTTTGAGGCTACGACAGGTGGTCTGATCTGTAAATTTCAACTCTTACTGATTTGTAAGAGCTTTCTACAAACATAATACATGTATGAAAGACTTAACTATTTCTATTTATGCTGTATTTTCTCAATATTTTGGGGGTTCTTTTTTGTTGTTGTTTGTAATAAGACTTAACTATTTCTATTTATGCTGTATTTTCTCAATATTTTGGGGGTTCTTTTTTGTTGTTGTTTGTAATAGTTTAGAAAAAGTTGTTGGTTGTTTGTTTTAAACAGAAAAACCGAAAACAAAGTCCATAATCCCACGTTAAAAAATTTTTTTTTCCATATTTACACACATTCAGAGTGAAAGGGTTTATATATACATTGTTTTCTTTTTGTGTGTGTGTGTGTGTGTGTATATACACACACACACATGCATATATGTTCATGGATATATATGTGTATTTATTTATTTATTTATTTGTATTTATTTATTTTTTTACACGAACTCCCAAACATGAACCCCCCTCCCACCTCCCACCCCACATCTTCCCTCCAGATCATCCCCATACACCAGCCCCAAGCATCCTGCATCCTGCATTGAACATAGACTGGCAATTCATTTCTTACATGATAGTATACATATTTCAATGCTATTCTCCCAAATCATCCCTCCCTCTCCCTCTCCCTCTCCTTCTCCCTCAGAGTCCATAAGTCCGCTCTACACATCTGTATCTTTTTTGCTGTCTTGCATGCAGGGTCCTCATTACCATCTTTCTAAATTCCATATATATGTGTTAGTATACTGTATTGGTGTTTTTCTTTCTGGCTTACTTCACTCTGTATAATTGGTTCCAGTTTCATCCATCTTATTAGAACTGATTCAAATGTATTCTTTTTAATGGCTGAGTAATACTCCATTGTGTATATATACCACAGCTTTCTTATCCATTCATC
>SJYX01012994.1:257132-268563 GCA_006410675.1 Oreotragus oreotragus | reverse complement strand
ATGATAGTATACATATTTCAATGCTATTCTCCCAAATCATCCCTCCCTCTCCCTCTCCCTCTCCTTCTCCCTCAGAGTCCATAAGTCCGCTCTACACATCTGTATCTTTTTTGCTGTCTTGCATGCAGGGTCCTCATTACCATCTTTCTAAATTCCATATATATGTGTTAGTATACTGTATTGGTGTTTTTCTTTCTGGCTTACTTCACTCTGTATAATTGGTTCCAGTTTCATCCATCTTATTAGAACTGATTCAAATGTATTCTTTTTAATGGCTGAGTAATACTCCATTGTGTATATATACCACAGCTTTCTTATCCATTCATCCACTGATGGACATCTAGGTTGTTTCCATGTCCTGGCTATTATAAACAGTGCTGCAATGAACATTGGGGTACATGTGTCTCTTTCTATTCTGGTTTCCTCGGTGTGTATGCCCAGCAATGGGATTGCTGGGTCATAAGGCAGTTCTATTTGCAATTTCTTAAGGAATCTCCACACTGAGGGTGATCCATCAGCAACTAAAGGTTGAATGTGATAGCGAGCTCGCCTGCTAGCCTGTAAAGAGGCTCCCTGCAGTCCTAGGCCCACGCCTAGTCAGGCTGGTAGAGCTCCAGAGCAGGCTGGACTCTCACCCCAGGCAGGTGTTCTGCCTTAAGGTCAGGGCCTTGATCGGGAAGAGGGGCCTGACCCTGAGAGGCAGGGTGGGGACGTCTGGATTGGTGCCTTCAAATCTTGAGTCCCGGGTGCTTCTGGGACCTGCTGAAGTAGCTCCTCCTCTGTCAAAGGCCAGCCCCCTCCTCTCTGCCCCCACAGGAAGACGCAAGAGGGTTCTGCCTTTATAAGTCATACGTTCTTCCTCAGAAACTGCCACCTTCTGGCCTTTTGGCCATCGAGTCATGGCATAACCTGGCCAAGGTACCAGGGCCTGGCAAGAGAGTGGATGAGACTTGGGCTGGCCAGGGCACAGAAACCATGTAGCTGTTGGAACAGGGAAAGTTTAAAGCGTTACTGATTAGTAATGGGATCAGTTGCCAAGAAGTAAAGAACTCTGAAGATGACAGTAACAGCAGACCCGGGAGCAGCAACCTGAGAGAGTGTGGAAGGAAGGAACTTACCTGGAATGGCTTGGCCGAGTGATGCCCACCATCTGGCCATGTGCTGTCCCGGAACAGGCCGCTTGAGCTGCTGATGGAGTGAGCAAGGGGCTGGGGCGGAGGCTGCACGCCCCAGGGCCTGCCTTGCTGTCCCCTCTGCTGTCCAGCCTTCCAACTTCAGACCGAACGCTGGGTCCCCAGTAGCACCAGACTATGAGAACTGTCCCTGGGGGCTAGCTTGCAACACTGATCCCCTTGGAGAATAGTCACCTGGGGGCTAGCTTGCAATGCTGATCCTCTTGGAGAATAGTCCCAGGGGCTAGCTTGTAACGCTGATCCCCTTGGAGAACAGTCACCTGGGGGCTAGCTTGCAATGCTGATCCTCTTGGAGAATAGTCCCAGGGGCTAGCTTGTAACGCTGATCCCCTTGTGCCCTCAGAGGTGCTGAGCTTTGTTTTGACTAGAATCCACACCTGTTCCAGGCCTGGGTTTGCCTTTCCCACACACAGGGCCTCAGTGAGCTCCGTTCTCCAAGGCTCACAGAGCGTTTGACCCGCTGACCTACAATCCTGCTTAGCACTGCCCTGGCCATAAGGACCCGCCTGTACAGCACAGGAGCTGCAGCTGGCATGTGATCCTGGGACCCACAGGCTCTGTCACGGCCGCACAGGTGGTGCAGTGATGGAGTGGTGGGTAGCAGGTCAGCTCCGGTGACCTCCAGGCCACAGTATTCCCTGGACATCAGTGACCATTGCAGGAGGCAGTGTCCCCAGTGGAGACAGTTAAGGACGCTGGGACCCAGAAGGTTGCAGTGGGAGCAGCCCTGCCCAGCATCACTCCCAGAACCCCCTCAGTAAATGTGTTTCTCCCTATGTTTCTGGGTTCTACTGGTTTAGTCTTGACTCCCCAAGGTAAATCTGCCAAGGGCACAGGAAGAATGCCTTTCTTCAAGCTGTAGTTGCTGCCTAGTCATTTCAAGTTTCTTATACCAAGAGACTGGCAGGCCAAAGACATACTCTCCATCCTACTAGGGGTGACTTCCTTGTTACCAGGAGTCAGGGCTGCCGTCACGTAAAGGAGACAGGAAAGCATCTGCTTGAGACCCAGGTGATGTGATTGGACACCCCTTGGTCCACTGTCCACATCTGACGGTAAATGCAGTGGCCGTGCCTGAAAAGGGCATGACGACCAGGGACTTCACCTCTCAGGGATGAGGGTTTAGGTCATGATCAGGCAAGCTACCAAGACCAGCAGAGGTGCCCAGCCAGGGTGAGGGGCCCTCAGGATGGGTGGTAGAGGGGAGCGAAGATCTGCAGCTTTGAGACCGGCTGCAGGACAAGGACAGGCTAACCTTGCCCTGAAGTTCCCCCAGGAGGAGGCCTAGCAGAGTCCCGAAGGAGCTGCTCCCAAACATGCCTGAACTGGACGTCTGGTGATCGTAGTGAGGACTAGTGAACAGGTGCATCCGGAGCCCCCTGCTTATCATCCTAGCTGCTATTCGCAGCACAGCCCCTCCTGATGGTTGCCTCAGCTGCCAAGAGCTTCTTTTCCCAAGGGCACACCCCTTCCCAGGAGCAACCAGGTAGTGACCGGTGGTGCAGAGGTTGACCCTCCCGGGGACAATTCTGTAGGAACATGCCCGGTCCAGAGCAGGCCTTCGTAGCAATTGCATGAGTCCTTTACTCCCCTACAGACACTGATCCTGAGAGTGCCCCCAATAACCTTTCTGACCTTCATCTCAAGGTCAGCCTCCCAGTGACCAGACCTCTGCCAGTGTATGGCTACACGTACATAAATGTCATTAAAAAAAAATGAGATCACACTTTCACAGATCTCTGCATCTTCAGGTCAACTAACACAGCTCATTCTGTTCGGGGCTCTGTGCTTCATGGTGTGGATGCTACATAATATATTTCTCCACTGCCCTCTTGATTGGTATTTGCTTTGTTTTCAGTCCTTTGCCACAGTGCCTTACTATCATAAATGTTTCGGCTTAAACCTATTTACTGTTGCATCTATTTCTATGAAATAGATAGCCAGCAGTGAGGTGGTTTCATTAAATGATTTATGTATTTTATATCTCTTTGTTTTTATTGAGGTTACAACACACAAACAGTACATCTATCCTAGGATTATAGCTCAAAATTTCACAAACTGAACACCCCTATAACCTTCACCCAGATCAGGAAACAGAACATTGGTAGCATCCCCAAGGCCCATCTTTGGTCCCTTTGGGTTTGTGCTTTTCTTTCCAACTCCTGAGACTTATATGTGTGTTATTAATGTGTTTACACTTTGCTTTCCAAAAAGATCCTAGGCCACACTCATGTTCTGTGATGGCCCACACTTTGTGGAATGTGCTTCTCTCTGAATATGAGTAAATCCACTTACCTGTCACTTTGTCCCTCAGTGAATTCTTTCTGTGATGAGACATCGAGAACCTGAGCTTCATTAGGTCCTGAAACCAGAAACCTGCTCTACGAACTGTCAGAAGGTATCAGCTCAGAGAACGTAAAGAGCATGATCTTCCTTCTGAGGGAGCCGATTCCAAAATTCCACATGACCTCTAGAAGTTTCCTGGAATATCTGGAGAAACAAGCTAAAATACATGAAGATAATGTGACTTTACTGGGGGATCTCTGCCAAAAAATTGTGCTGAACCTTATGGAAGAGATAGATAAATATAAAAGAGAGAAATGGAATTTAAAAACAGATGCCTCAGGTTGCTTTCGTGCTATGTAAAAAGGCAGTATTGTGTGGTACAGTGCTTGTGATACAAGTATTCCTTGTCCCGCAGGAACTGTGACCATGGAAGGTAGTTTTGATCAGCTCTTAGACTTGAAAGACCCTTTGGTCATTGCTTCCAGCCTCCCACCCATCAAGGAAATCAGTGGGAGTTCATTCTAGTATGAACTGTTTTCTCACACACAGAAAGATCCGAACTATTCACATTTTTACCAGTAATGAGTGAGACTGCCTCTTCTTCTCCATCTCCAAGTATATTTAGTTTGCATTTCCCTGACTACTACAGAGTTTGAGTATTACATCGTATTTGTTTGCTTTTTGGATTTGCTATTTTGTGTGTTGCCTCTCCTTATCTTTTGCTCATTTTCCACTGAATTTTTCATCTTTGGTCAGTGTAATTTGTTGTATAATATAAATATTAACTGTTTGTCTTTTTTGTCCCATTACTTTTTCCAATATATAATTTTCTTTCAGAAGTGGTGCTAATTGTCCCTTCCCTATTTACTAACTTATCCTTCTCTACTGAACTGAAATATGATTTTCACTATATATTAAATTCTCATAAGTCTTGGGGTCAGCTTCTGGATTTTCTGCTCTGTTCTAGAGATCTTGTCTACTCCTATTTAAATGCGTTGTATATTTGATCACGGTGGCTTTATAGTATGTTCTGATAATCTGGCAAAGCAAGTCTTCTTCAATTTTTTTTTTTAAACTTACCTAATCAAAATGATCACATGGCCCACAGCCTTGTCTAACTCAATAAAACTATGAGCCATGCCGTGTAGGGTCACCCAAAACAGGTGAGTCATGGTGGAGAATTCTGACAAATGTGGTCCACTGGAGAAGGGAATCGCAAACCACTTCATTATACTTGCCTTGAGAACCCAATAAACAGCATGAAAAGGCAAAAAGATAGGACACTGAAAGATGAATTCCCCAGGTTGGTAGGTGCCCAGTATGCTACTGGAAAAAAATGGAGAGATAACTCCAGAAGGAATGAAGGGACAGTGCCAAAGTGAAAACAGTGCTCAGCTGTGGATGTGACTGGTGATAGAAGTAAAGTCCAATGCTGTAAGGAACAATATTTCATAGGAACCTGGAATGTTAGGTCCCTGAATCAAGGTAAATTGGAAGTGGTTAAACAGGACATGGCTAGAGTGAACATCGACATATTAGGAATCAATGAACTAAAATGGACTGGAATGGGCGAATTTAATTCAGATGACTATTATGTCTACTACTGTGGGCAAGAATCCCTTAGAAGAAATGGAGTAGCCATCCTGGTCAACAAGAGTTGGAAATGCAGTTCAGTTCAGTTCAGCCACTCAGTTGTGTCTGATTCTTTGCAACCCCATGAACTGCAGCACACCAGGCCTCCCTGTCCATCACCAACTCCCACAGTTCACTCAAACTCATGTCCATCGAGTCAGTGATGCCATCCAGCCATCTCATCCTCTGTCATCACTTTCTCCTCCTGCCCCCAATCCCTCCCAGCATCAGAGTCTTTTCTAATGAGTCAACTCTTTGCATGAGGTGGCCAAAGTACTGGAGTTTCAGCTTTAACATCATACCTTCCAAAGAAATCCCAGGACTGATCTCCTTTAGAATGGACTAGTTGGATCTCCTTGCAGTCCAAGGGACTCTCAAGAGTCTCCTCCAACACCACAGTTCAAAAGAATCAATTCTTCGGCACTCAGCTTTCTTCACGCAGTACTTGGGTGCAGTCTCAAAAATGACAGAGTGAACTATGTTCGTTTCCAGGGCAAACCATTCAGTATCACAGTAATCCACGTCTGTGCTGCAACCACTAATGTTGAAGAAGCTGAAGTTGAACAGTTCTATCAAGGACTTCTAGAACTAATACCCAAAAAAGATGTCCTTTTCATCATAAGGGACTGGAATGCAAAAGTAGGAAGTCAAGAGAT
Organism: Oreotragus oreotragus; assembly: GCA_006410675.1. NCBI lineage: Eukaryota > Metazoa > Chordata > Mammalia > Artiodactyla > Bovidae > Oreotragus > Oreotragus oreotragus. Next base: position 262,796 of record SJYX01012994.1, on the reverse strand, counting down.
ACCTGGAGTAACAGACACATTTGGCCTTGGAGTACAAAATGAAGCAGGGCAAATGCTAACAGAGTTTTGCCAAAAGAACACACTGGTCATGGCAAACACCCTCTTCCAGCAACATAAGAGACAACTCTATACATGGACATCACGAGATGGTCAATACTGAAATCAGATTGATTATATTCTTTGCAGCAAAAGTTGGAGAAGCTGTGTACAGTCAGCAAAAACAAGACCGGAAGATGACTATGGCTCAGATCATGAACTCCTTATTGCCAAATTCAGACTTAAAGAAAGTAGGGAATACCACTAGATCACTCAGGAATGATCTAAATCAAATCCCTTATGATTATACAGTGGAAGTGACAAATAGATTCAAGGGATTAGATCTGATAGACAGAGTGCCTGAAGACATTGTACAGGAGGCAGTGATCAAGACCATCCCCAAGAAAAAGAAATGCAAGAAGGCAAAATGGTTGTCTGAGGAGGCCTTACAAATAACTGAGAAAAGAAGAGAAACTAAAGGCAAAGGAGAAAACAAAAGATACACCTATTTGGATGTGGAGTTCCAAAGAATAGCAAGGAGATATAAGAATCAGTGATCAATGCAAAGAAATAGAGGAAAACAATAGAATGGGAAAGACTAGAGATCTCTTCAAGAAAATCAGAGATACCAAGGGAATATTTCATGCAAAGATGGGCACAATTAAGAACAAAAATGGTATGGACCTAACAGAAGCAGAAGATATTAAAAAAAAAAAAGAGGTGACAATTCACAGTAGAACTGTACAAAAAAGATCTTCACAACCCAGATAATTATGATGGTGTGATCACTCACCTAGAGCCAGACATCCTGGAATTAGAAGTCAAGTGGGCCTTCAGAAGCATCACTACGAACAAAGCTAGTGGAGGTGATGGAATTCCAGTTGAGCTATTTCAAATCCTAAAAGATGATGCTGTTAGAGTGCTACACTCAATATGCCACCAAATTTAGAAACCTCAGCAGTCACCACAGGACTGGAAAAGGTCAGTTTTCATTCCAATCCCAAAGAAAGGCAATGCCAAAGAATGTTCAAACTAACGCACAATTGCACTCATTTCACACTCTAGCAAGGTGATGCTCAAAATTCTCCAGACAAGGCTTCAACAGTACGTGAACCGAGAATTTCCAGATGTTCAAGCTGGATTTACAGAAGGCAGAGGAACCAGAGATCAAATTGCCAACATCTGTTGGATCATCAAAAAAGCAAGAGAGTTGATGCTTTTGAACTGTGGTGTTGGAGAAGACTCTTGAGAGTCCCTTTGACTGCAAGGAGATCCAGCCTGTCAATCCTAAAGGAAATCAGTTCAGTTCAGTTCAGTCATCCAGTCGTGTCCGACTCTTTGCGACCCCATGAATCGCAGCACGCCAGGCCTCCCTGGTCATCACCATCTCCCGGAGTTCACTCAGACTCACGTCCATCGAGTCCGTGACACCATCTAGCCATCTCATCCTCGGTCGTCCCCTTCTCCTCCTGCCCCCAATCCCTCCCAGCATCAGAGTCTTTTCCAATGAGTCAACTCTTCGCATGAGGTGGCCAAAGTGGAATCAGTCCTGAATATTCATTGGAAGGACTGATGCTGAAGCTGAAGCTCCAATACTTTGGCCACCTGATAGGAAGAATTGACTCCTTAGAAAAGATCCTAATGATGGGAAAGATTGAAGGCAGGAGGAGAAGGGAACGGATGGCTGGATGGCATCACTGACTTGATGGACATGAGTTTGAGCAAGCTCCGGGAGCTGGTGATGGACAGGGAAGCCTGGCATGCTGCAGTCCATGGGGTCGCAGAATCGGACATGACTGAGCGACTCAGCTGACCTTCTGGGACTTCCCTGGTGGTCCAGTGCTTGAGTCTCTGCCTTCCAGTGCAGGGGATGTGGGTTCAATCCCTGGTCAGAGAAGTAATATCCCATATACTGTGCAGCATGGCCAACCCTCCCTCAAAAACAAACAAAAACAGCAACTTGCCCTCTCTGTTCTCAGACATTTAAATTTCCCAAGTACTTTGAAGTGTTTTCTTTTTTCAATTAAAAGAGCCCTGTAGGGCCTCTGGTGGGAATTGCATTAAATTTATATTTGGGAGAATTAAATATTTTGTTCCTATCTCAATGCTGTGTATTTCCATTTGTATAGATCATGCTTTATGCCATTTTGTAAGATTTTAAGTTTTCACCATTGAGTGTCTTGTACCTTTCTTATTAAATTAATTGTAAGTATAACTTTTCTTTATTGTAAAGGAAAGATTTCCCCCGTTTGCATTTGTTGGGTATTATCATTGTTAAAGATACTTGAGTTATGTTGTCTGGGATTGAACCGAGTTCCATCATTTCCTGTCCAGCCCAAGCTTGTTAAAATCTAAATGAGAAGTTTATATGCTTTACTGAATCTCTAATGTTCTGTTACAAAATTATTCCATCTAAGAATGTCTTCAAACTTTCAATACTTGGAAGCTTTCTGTAAAATACTTAACTTAGCTTTTCAAAATCAAGTATTCAAATGCTAATACCAAGTAATACTTTTCAGTAAACATTTCATGATTACATAGATCTGTCTGAAGTTAAGTTGAAGATATTTTGCATAAATGTTTACTGCAATGGTAGTATGCATTTTGTTTGTAAATTTTCTTACATTGTTTTAGTTAAGTAAATGATGAGGAAATGATTATAGAGGCTATTTTCAGTGTTTAGTCAATTATATGACTTAGATTTTAATGTTTCCTTATTCTCTCGTGTTTCCTTTCCATGTCTTTTAAAGCTGCAGATGTGGTAGACAAATCCAGTGTCCAATATTCAGTACTGCTTGAAGATGGAAAAAATCAATCACTGGAAAAAAAGGTGAGTCTTTGCAGATATGAGTAATTCTAAACAGATAGCTTTCACTTTTTCAAAAAATATTTATCAAGTGTCAGCCATATGCTGGGCGCTATGGATACCGTCGTTAAAAAACAAAAGAAGTTCTTCTCCAGGAGCTTATAGTTGACTTGTATGAGGGGACGATAAAGGTAGAGAAGCGTAGTATTTCTCCATGGCTCGGTGAATCAGTGGCACAATAGGTGTCAGGGCTGAGTGCTCTGGGATCCACTGGGGAGACGGCTAACCCAGTTTTTGTGCTGGCTCGTCCTGCTTTTCTCTGGTGGTGGGAGAGGAATCTGGGACACCTTTCTGAAGTGTGAACACGCCGAGTTGAGGTCTAGGAAATGGTCTGTCTCAATATCCTCACCTTTAGAGAGTGGGGAAGGACTCTGGGATACTTTTTTAGGTTAAGGGAAGAAGAGTTGGAGCTTTGGGGCAGTGAAAATGAAGAGAAGTTCAGAAAAGAAGGGTATAAAATTTATAGTGGGGCTTCTCAGGCTCAGTGGTAAAGAATCCACCTGCCAAGCAGGAGACACAGGTTTGATCCTTGGGTTGGCAAGATCCCCTGGAGAAAGAAATGGCAACCCACTCCAGTATTCTTGCCTGGGACACCCCACAGCCTGGGGAGCCTGGCGAGCCACAGTCCATGCAGTCACAAAGAGCTGGACACAACTTAGTGACTAAACCACAAAAATTTACAGTGGGTGAGGTATGTGGTTGAGCTTGGAGGAGAGATGAGAAGAGGTCGTGTTACCAAGGACCCTAACTATGAGTCAGTGGGGGCAGTGGCCTAACAGTTAAGACTGTGGTGGTGGTCCTCGAGCGGTCCCTAAGTCGAGTTCAGCTCTTTGCCACCCCATGGACTGCAGCAAGCCCGACTTCCCTGTCCCTCACTGTCTCCTGGGGTTCGCTCACATTCATGTGCGCCGAGTCTGTGAATCGATGAATGAGTGAGTATTCCCTGTCACTAGATCAAAACAGGAAGAATGTTGCTGCTGAGCTGTAATTTTTTAAAAAGTTGAGTAGGTAGAGCTGTGGTGATTTTATTTTCTCTATAAATGGCCTTTGCTTGGAAACCGTCAGTGGCTCATCCTGAGTCTTGTACACGTGCACAGCACATCCCGCTCCACAGCATCTCCTGTTACACGTGGCCCCAGCGCAGGGCTGAGGTGGGAGGCCTTCTCCACTAGCTCCTGTCTTTCCCAGCCCAGGGTGCAGCCAGGCGCTCCTGCCTGGGTTGAGAAGAACCACTGCTCAGGAAGACTCTCCACAGTTCATTAGGAAGTTGGATCACAGTTGATGTGAAGCCATGTCCCCGCTTTACCTTAGATGGGTTTTGTCAGATTCTACTTTGGTTTATAGGCCTGTCTCACGAATCCATGTTCTGTAACATATTTTCCATTTTTCTATAGAATCTTAATTTGCTTATGAGCCAGCTGTCAGGAGCTTCCATCGAGTTCTGTCCTCAGTCTTCTGGTATGAGAGTCACAGGTCAGCTGTCTGCTAACCAAAACCAGAAGGGTATCAGCTCATCGGTTCCTTCAAGGTGTTCACTTCCACAGCGTGGCCAACAGGCTTCAGTTCTACAGAAAATGGAACGTAAACGAAAACGCCTCCCAAAGGAAAACATAACCAATGAAAACCACAGAGAAAGCATGGATCTTATAGGAAACCACGACTCATGTAACACTTCATCAGCAAAAACAAGTAAACTTGTGATATTGGAAGAAGGTGCTGGTGAGGTAGAAACCTACCTCAATTCCAGGCACTCAAACGTATTCAAAACTGATTTTTGTGACATTAGATATTTGGATGCTTTGGCGCAAAGCCAGCTGATTGAAATGCTCAAACAGGCAGCCACCGTGGTGGTAACTCTGATGTATAAGGATGGCTCCACCCAGCTGAGATCTGACCAGGTTAGTAAACAGGGTTGGTTCCTGTTTGTTTCTGTTTTGTAGGCACCGTGAGACAGACCCGTTTTCTTAGTGTCTGATTTTGTTGGGAGAGCTAGAAATAAGATTTTAGACTTTCCCCTCCCCAAGTGGTGAGTGACAATGCACAGTCCTCATTAGGTTTTTAAAAGACTGCCCAATGTTTTCCAGGCTTCTTATCCCATTTCACACTCCACCAGCAGGGTGTGAGGGCTCCAAGTTCTCCTCCTCCTTGTCAGTACTTGTCTGTCTTTTCATATTTTAGCCATGTTTTTGTGTGTGAAGCGGTGTTTCGTTGTGTTTTTTAAATATTCATTCAGTTCAGTTCAGTTCAGTTGCTCAGTCGTGTCTGACTCTTTGCAACCCCATGAATCACAGCACGCCAGGCCTCCCTGTTCATCACCATCTCTCGGAGTTCACTCAGACTCACGTCCATCGAGTCCATGATGCCATCCAGCCACCTCATCCTCGGTCGTCCCCTTCTCCTCCTGCCCCCAATCCCTCCCAGCATCAGAGTCTTTTCCAGTAAGTCAACTCTTCGCATAAGGTGGCCAAAGTACTGGAGTTTCAGCTTTAGCATCATTCCTTCCAAAGGAATCCCAGGGTTGATCTCCTTCAGAATGGACAGGTTGGATCCCCTTGCAGTCCAAGGGACTCTCAAGAGTCTTCTCCAACACCACAGTTCAGAAGCATCAATTCTTTGGTGCTCAGCCTTCTTCACAGTCCAACTCTATCCATACATGACCACAGGAAAAACCATAGCCTTGACTAGACGGACCTTAGTCAGCAAAGTAATGTCTCTGCTTTTGAATATGCTATCTAGGTTGCTCATAACTTTTCTTCCAAGGA
>SJYX01012994.1:228265-256345 GCA_006410675.1 Oreotragus oreotragus | reverse complement strand
GCTTGGAGAATTTTGAGCATTACTTTACTAGCATGTGAGATGAGTGCAATTGTGCGGTAGTTTGAGCATTCTTTGGCATTGCCTTTCTTTGGAATTGGAATGAAAACTGACCTTTTCCAGTCCTGTGGCCACTGCTGAGTTTTCCAAATTTGCTGGCATATTGAGTGCAGCACTTTCACAGCATCATCTTTCAGGATTTGAAATAGCTCCACTGGAATTCCATCACCTCCACTAGCTTTATTTGTAGTTATGCTTTCTAAGGCCCACTTGACTTCACATTCCAGGATGTCTGGCTCTAGATTAATGATCACATCATCATGATTGTCTTGGTCATGAAGATCTTTTTTGTATAGTTCTTCTGTGTATTCTTGCCAGCTCTTCTTAATATCTTCTGCTTCTGTCAGGTCCATACCATTTCTATCCTTTATCGAGCCCATCTTTGCATGAAATGTTCCCTTGGTATCTCTAATTCTCTTGAAGAGATCTCTAGTCTTTCCCATTCTGTTGTTTTCCTCTATTTCTTTGCATTGATTGCTGTAGAAGGCTTTCTTATCTCTTCTTGCTATTCTTTGGAACTCTGCATTCAGATGCTTATATCTTTCCTTTTCTCTTTTGCTTTTCATCTCTCTTCTTTTCACAGCTATTTGTGAGGCCTCCCCAGACAGGCATTTTCACTTATGTATTTACTCGGCGGCACTGAGTCTTAGCTGCGGCACGTGGGATCTTCCTTTGTTGCATCATTCGGGCTCTTCTGTTGCGTCATTCGGCATCTTTCTTTGTTGCCTCATTCGGCATCTTTCTTTGTTGTGTCATTCGGCATCTTCTGTTGTGATCCAGGGGCTCTCGAGTTGTGGCGTGTGGGCTCGGTAGCTATCGAGTGCAGGCTTAGTTGCTCTGCGGCGGCGTGTGGGATCTTAGTTCCCAGACCAGGGTCGGAACTGAGTCTCCTGTGTTGCAAGACAGACTCTTAGCCACTGGCCCCCAAGGGAAGTCCCTCAGTGTGGTCCGGAGTTGCCTTTCCCTGTAACTGGTGGCATTAGGCATCTTCTCATGCGCTGGCTCGCTCTCTCTCTGCGTGTCTTCTTTGCTGAAATGCCAGCTCAGGTCTTTTGCTCAGTCTTTAAATTGGGTTGTTTGTTTTATTTTGGACCGGTAAGATATCTTCATATATTCTGATACAAGTCTCTAGTCAGATATATGATTTGTGATCCTCCACATCGGTGGCTTGTTTTTAGCAATTTCTTGATGACCTTTTAGTGGTGTTTCTTTTTTCTTAACTTTATTTATCATTTTTGGCGGTGTTGGCTCTTCACTGCTGCACTCGGCTCTCTCTCGTTGCGGTGACCAGGGGCTCCTCTTCTTTGAGGTCTGAGGGCTTCTTGTTGTGGCGGCTTCTCTTGCTACCGAGCGCAGACTCTAGACTCACAGGCTTCGGTAGCTGTGGCTCACGGACTTAGCTGCTCCTCGGAATGTGGGACCTTCCTGGACCAGGGATCAAACCTGTGTCCCCTCCGTTGGCTGGCAGATTCTTAACCACTGGACCCCCAGGGAAGTCCCTTGATGGTGTTTTTAAAACACAAAAGGTTTTTAAATTTCATTAATTCCAGTTTGTCAAGCACTTCTTAAATTGCTTGTGCTTTTGTTCATATATTTAAGAATGCTTTGCCTATCCCAGGTCGTGAATGCTTTACCCTATTTTCTTCTAAGAATTTAATTTGAGCTCTTACATTTAAACCTGTGATCCAGTTGAGTTAATTTTTTTGTGTGCTGTGAGATAAGGATATAAATCCACCCTCTTGCATGTTGATACATAGTTTTCCCAGCATTATTTGCTGAAAAGACTGTTTTCCCACTGAATTTTGGGGGGTACTTTAATAGAAACTCAATAGATTGCAAATGTTAGGGTTTACTTCTGGACATTCACAGATGTATAGAACAGTGTTTTGGACTCTATGGGAGAGGGAGAGGGTGGGATGCTTTGGGAGAATGGCATTGAAACACGTATAATATCATATAAGAAACAAATCTCCAGTCCAGGTTCGATGCAGGATGCAGGATGCTTGTGGCTGGTGCACTAGGATGACCCAGTGGGGTCATCATGGGGAGGGAGGTGGGAGGGTGGTTCAGGATTGGGAACACGTGTACACCCGTGGCGGATTCATGTTGATGTATGGCAAAACCAATTCAGTTCAGTTCAGTCACTCAGTCATGTCCGACTCTTTGCGACCCCATGAATCCCAGCACGCTAGGCCTCCCTATCCATCACCAACTCCCAGAGTTCACTCAAACTCACGTCCATCGAGTCAGTGATGCCATTCAGCCATCTCATCCTCTGTCGTCCCCCTCTCCTCCTGCCCCCAATCCCTCCCAGCATCAGAGTCTTTTCCAGTAAGTCAACTCTTCGCATAAGGTGGCCAAAGTACTGGAGTTTCAGCTTTAGCATCATTCCTTCCAAAGAAATCCCAGGGCTGATCTCCTTCAGAATGGACTGGTTGGATCTCCTTGCGCTCCAAGGGACTCTCAAGAGTCTTCTCCAACACCACAGTTCAGAAGCATCAATTCTTCAGTGCTCAGCCTTCTTCACAGTCCAACTCTCACATCCATACATGACCACAGGAAAAACCATAGCCTTGACTAGNTATACAGCCTTGATGTACTCCTTTTCCTATTTGGAACCAGTCTGTTGTTCCATGTCCAGTTCTAACTGTTGCTTCCTGACCTGCATACAGATTTCTCAAGAGGCAGGTCAGGTGGTCTGGTATTCCCATCTCTTTCAGAATTTTCCACAGTTTATTGTGATCCACAGAATCAAAGGCTTTGGCATAGTCAATAAAGCAGAAATAGAAGTTTTTCTGAAACTCTTGCTTTTTCCATGATCCAGCAGATGTTGGCAATTTGATCTCTGGTTCCTCTGCCTTTTCTAAAACCAGCTTAAACATCAGGAAGTTCACGGTTCACGTATTGCTGAAGCCTGGCTTGGAGAATTTTGAGCATTACTTTACGAGCATGTGAGATGAGTGCAATTGTGCGGTAGTTTGAGCATTGTCTTTCTTTGGGATTGGAATAAGAACTGACCTTATATTGTAAAGTAATTAGCCTCTAATTAAAATAAATAAATTTAAATTTTAAAAAAAGTTCTTTAAAAGTTGATCTATATGTCTATTTGTATGCCAGTCCAACACTGTCTTGATTATTTTAGATTTATAATAAGTTTTGAAGTTAGGAAGTATTTCTTTTTAGTTTATCTTTTTCAAGATTGTTTTGAGTATTCTGGGTCCTTTGCATTTCCATACAAATTTTAGGGTCAACTTGTCAGTTTATTCAAACATCCAGCTGGAATTGTGATATCCATTGTTTTGAATCTATGGGTTAATTCTGACAGTTTTGTTGCCAACCCAGGCCCCTGGACTCCTCCATCAGTAGATGCTGATACGAGGCCAGAGAGTCTCAGGCTGTACTGGGCTTGTGCCGTAGCGCATGGGGGCAAGAACAAGAGACAGGTCCCCTCACTCACCCTCCGAGAGAAGCTGCCTGGGCCCTTCAATGGGGTAACGGCAGGGCAGGTCCTGTGGGCTGGGCAGGAGATGTCGCTTAGGGGGTCTGTCCACCCCCTTGCTGGGGCCGTGGGCAGCGATCACACGCAGTACCCTGCTTTGGCTCCCAGCACCTCAGAAATGGCAGTTTGATTCTGGCCCATTTGTGTCCGATTGCTCATAATGGTCCCAACTTGACCACGTGTGCAGTTACTTTTAATTGCTTATAGTTTCTTTGTGTCCTGTGGCTCAAGGAGACTGTGTCCAGGTGCAGCACTCCTTCCCCTCTGAGGGATCCTACACCCCTTCTTCGTAAGGGTTAAAGGGCCAGAGGTCTCTTCTTCTGGACGTACTTGCTGCTGAACTGGAGCCGCAGACCCTACCCCTCTCGAGAGGCGTAGAAGTCCCTCGCTGAGTGTCCAAGGACCAGTGGGGACCTGGGTCACCCTCCTTGGGAATGGACTGAAGCCCTTGAGCCATCAGAAGCCTTACCTGAAGATGTCAGAGCCTGGAAGACACAAACTTGACCTAAAGGTTAAACGGGGCCAAAAAGGAGAACAGCGATAGCCAGCAAAGGGCTTAGAAAGGGGAGGAGCCAAGTCACCAGGTTAACTCTTGACCGAACGGTGGAGGCAGTATTGCCTCTGCCCAGACTGGGAAGCCACTCTGCTTGGGTGTGTGTCTCCTGAGTATCAACCTCTCCCTGTCCTCTCGCGTCGATCCAGGTGCATCAGGAAGCACTGGTTATGCACAGACTGCCTTGCTTTGCTGGAAGGTAACCAGGAGCTCCGTGGTTATCAAGAATGACATGAACCAAAGAAGAAACAGAGGTCTTGGGGCCTGTTAAGTCTTGCCCTGTCTGTTCTATTGCATATGCAGGCTGCTTGGTGAGAGTCCTGAAGTCACCTCCTGAGAGGCGGAGCACCCCTCTACAGGGCTGCTGGTTGCCCGGTCGGCCGAGCCCACTCCTAGTGCACTGGGGGTTCGGTGATGACCTGGGCGAGTCCCACTGCGAGTGAAAATTCCTCTCATTCCTGTGATTCCTGCTGTGCACTCCCCTATGAAGTGGACATTATCAGTGCACTTGCAGGCTGCAGTTCTGTTGGAAAAGGACAGGGTCTGGCCATAACTCCGCAGCGTGTGGTGGTTTGGGTGTCTGCAGAGGACAACAAAGCCAGCAGGGGCTCAGGTGAGAACGTCTGTCTGATCGTTGTTAGGAGCGGACGGCCCCTGAAGGACACCGCTGTTGCTAGTGCGCGTGGTCAGGGGTCAGAGGACCGTTATAGTGGGGATTTAGATGGTGTGGCCTTACGGTGGCCTTAACCAGATGCTCGTGCGTCACCTTGCCGGCCTGGTCAGTGGCCGCAGTGACAAGCCAGACCCCTGTTTGGTCCGTATCCCGCAGGCGGGTTGAGTTGATGGACGGGTGGATGGTACGTTTCCATCCCACCATCACATTCCCCTTCCGTGTTGTTTAGGAATCTGGGGCTACACTTTGAAACAGGGGCTCCGTGGGCGAGGTTGCAGGTACAGCTCCTTCCTGGGTAACAGACAGGGTACCTGGGGGCGAGGCAGGGTTCTTGAGGCATGTGAAGCAAGTGCTGTTTAATCTAGTGCACCCCACATCTCACGTCCCATTGTGTGGGGGAGTCAGGTTACAGCACTGGAACAGGCCGCCGGAAGGCGGAAGTGTGACCAGCAGAGGCCAAGGAGTTGGCAGTCGTCCCAACCCAGACAGACTGTTAATTCGCAGTGGAACTGACAGGTTCAGAGGGAGTGCGAGGGGCGGGGTGGCGGCCAGCTGAGGGTGTTGATGTCATGTCCAGCATTCTCCTCGGTGTTTCCCTCGCGATATGGTTCTGGCGATGTTGACAAGTGAGTTCTCCAGCCACTGTTCGCTAGTCACGGGGACTAGGTGGCGGATAGAATGTCAGAAGTATTTCCCTGGCCCCTCCTAGACAGCAGAGCTGCCTCCCTGGCTGGGATGGCTAAGCAAACTGGCAAAATGCAAGTAAGGATATGATGAAAAAGTAGCAAGCGGTGTCTGGCCCACCATGTCGCTTTCTACTTGCCTGCTGGTGGTGCTTGTCTGACCACGTGTCTCAGGTCCTCCACTGGCTTACACGTGTGTTGCTCCTCCCTTGCGACCTGCGGGCTTTGGGGAGGTAAGAGCTTTGGTCTGGACAAATGTACCCGGCTAGGCACCCTTTGCAGTTTGACAGCAGCGGGGGCTAGCGGAACTCTGCTGGGGCCCGTCCACTGCAGCAAGGGCTAGTTTTGGGGGGATGCCTCCTTCTAGGTTGGAATATATATATATTTTTTTGGTCAGTATCTTTTAAAAAAATATTTATTAAAAGGTTATTTATTTGGCTGTGCCAAGTCTTACCTGCGGCCCACAGGATCTCTGGTCTGTGTTGCGGCCTGTGAGAGCTCCTAGCTGCAGCGTGTGGGGTCCACTTCCCTGCCCGGGGACTGAACCCGGGCCCCCTGCACTGTGAGCACAGAGCCCTGGTCACCAGAGTTCCTTGGTGGAGGGGCCGCCCCTTCTGCTGGGTTTTAGTGTGAGCTTCCAGTGTCTTGTTGGCAGAGTCCTGCGGTGCCTTCTGAACTTGGCCTAGACTAATAACGTATCACAGGGTCTGGCTCACTGCCTCGTCTGGTAGAATGTCAGTAGTATGAAAAGGCCTTCCCTGGGTCATTTCACATGGGCTAAGCCTCAGGTTACTCCTGGGGGCTACATGGACCCTGAGGAGTGCAGTAGGGAGCACACTGTTCCAGGGTTCCCCCTTCAGAGCTTCATATAGGGGTTTGCTATAAGGTCATAATTTGCAGTCCAGATGCGACAGATCCTAGCCATCCTGAGAAAGCCCTGGAGTCAGCTTTTCGTGGTTGGAGACGGTAATGTGCTAACTGCTGTCTTTCAGTCTATACCCCAGGCTCCCGTTCCTGCTGAACCCGTTGTGAAATCTGAGCCTTCATCAGGGAACCTTTGTTTCCCCTTTCTGCCAGAAGATTAGGACCTTAGCAGTATTCTGATCTGAGTCTTGCTTTATCTCACTGCTTACATATTTGTCTTCAATATATTGTGATGGAGTTCCATTTTTCAGGCTTAGTTCCCTCAGTTCTTTGGCTAACTCATGTCTTTAAAAAACGGAGGCCATTCTGAAGGCCCTGCAGAAACACTGTTCAAGTATATTGAGTAGCTTCCAAGGGGTCAGGCCCCTCCGTTCAAAGGCAAAAGGGCATTGAGAGCCTGGATGTAGCGGATATAGAAGACTGTCTCTGGAGCCCAGAACAGAGAAATACTGAGCGCGCCTGGCACTTGGGTGAGGGGGTGTGGGTTTGGTACTACTGGCTAAATAGGGATGACTGTCTAGTCACTGCCTTTAAGTCTTTCACAGAGCAATGCTCCCTGGTAGGCCTCTGGACGGCGAGTATCAGGGTGTTGCAAGGAGATTGGCTGTTTTATCACCCTCAGGGGCTTCGGCTTTAAAGGATATTGTCTCTTCCTGGTATCTTTCCCCAGGCTTTAATCCTATTTCTATCAGGGCTTACCCTTCCTGGCACTGAAGTATCCCATACCCCAGAGTTCTCCTGTTCCTTAATTTCCTGGGGAGTATTTTGATGACCTGTAGGCAGGTCATCTGGGGCTGCCAAGAGACACATTCTGTTTGAATTCTCTATCTTCTTGAACTTCATTCTGTCCTAAAAATATACTAGTTCCTAGTTTATTTAGTGAGTCTCTTCCAAGGAGGGGGACAGGACATTCCTGCCTATACAAAAAAAGGTGAGTGACAGTAGACCTGGCTCTGACTCCAAGGGCAAGGGGAGACCTAAGCCACCTCACCTTTGGCCACCCGCCAGCTCCCGTCACAGTACAGCCACAGCTGGAGCTCCGCCAGCTGGCCAAGTCAGCGCAGAGCGGCCAGCTCCAGTGTCTGCCAGACGTTTAGTTCTCCTGCATGCCGCGTCCCGGGTGACCTGAGGCTCCACCGGAGTAATGAGGATGGGCTAAGTAGGATCCTGAGGCAGGCTGGCGCCCAGTCCCCGCCAGTGAGTGTGCGTGGATCTCAGAGCAGCCAGGAGACTCCGATTCCCCCAGGAGACTCCGATTCCCCGGACTGGGGCTAGCAGGAGTTGCCCTGTGGGCTTTCCGCAGGAGGGCGCCCAGGACGCTCCCTTTTCCGGGGCCCCGTTCCGGTGCTGGGGGAGGGCATGTGCTGGTTCCCGCCCAGGTGACTCCTGGGCTGCTGCTCTGGTCTCCACAGCTGCCTAGGGTCCTCTTGAGATGGTAGGCGGATCGAGGCAGCTAGGAGCTGTGCTTTCTTTATCAGTCTCCTGTCCTTGTTATAGACGTCCCGATTGTTATAGGCCCGGAAGGCCTCCTCTGCCAAGGTTGACAATGGGGTTTGGGGCCCAGCCTCAAGCTTTTGTAATTTCCTCCTGCTATCAGGAGCACGCTGAGTGATAAAATGCATGGCCAGTGGCGACCCCCCTTCGGCAGACTCGGGGTCAGTATTGGTGTACCTCCTGGATGCCTCTCACCCGGCTCAGGACGATTGCCGAGTTTTTATCTTTCTCCTGTGTGACCTCTCGGACCTTATCGTGATGTGCAGGCTTCACCATACACCCTTCATTCCTTGTAATGAACAAGTAGTATAATGTCTTATCCTGGCCTGGCCTACCTGACCCTCACAGTCTCAGCGGGAGTCCTGTTCTGGGACTGCATCACTGGTGGCCGCTAGGCTGTCTGCGTGTTCCCTGGCCTTTCTTAGTATGCACTCCTTCTCGTCTGGGGTGCGACAGTGGGCCAGAATAACTGTGATTTCTGCCAGGTCGGGGAGAATGTTACCCCCAGCATGGCAAATTCATCTCTAAACTCATCAGGGTTCTCTGAGAACCTGCCAAACCTCTCCTTACAGATTCCTACGTCTCCCATCAGAAGGAGACATATACTGTAGTAATTCTCCCTCTGTCAGCTGCTTCCTGGAGGGGGTAGAAGCCTTACGGCGTGAAAGTGGGGCCAATTTTGAATCTGATCGGAGCCCCACTGGGGACAGCACTGGGGCTCTGGTGTCAGGGTCTCTGGGTAAGGCAGAGGCCACGGGCTGAGGGTGATACTGAAGGGGAAGAAGTGGGGACATGAGAAAGGGCCCTCGTGCCAGTGACAAGTTGGCACTTGAAAGTAGGGATCTGTGAGAAAGTCTGTCTCTCAGTCGTTGGGGGGCAAAACAGAAATAGAGGCTGAGCACACGGCAGGGATCCCTCCAACCGTGGCCTGGATACAGTTTCACAAAGCCCTGCATGTGAGGGACCTCTCCCCTTTTGGGGCACTCCTTACAGTATTTTTGTACAATTGTAAAATGGTGTTAAAGTTAAGGGGTCCATTCTGTGGCTTCTTCTGATCAGCCAAGGCATATTGCCACCAGCTGTGTTGCAAAAGAAGACGATTTTTAAACCATCCAGTTTCAACTGTCTCCAGTCTTTAATAATGTAAGCCAGAGAAGAATCTTTGGGGGGCATTTCCCATGTTTACATATAAATCTGATGGTTAATGCCTAGAGATCCTGAGGCTGGATGAAGTCCTCGAGGCCTGGCATAACAAAACCAAAGCTGAGATGACAGAGATCTCAGAACTCTGTTCTCCATGGTTGAAAACACAGAACAGAGAAATATTGAGAGGTTGTGTGAAGTTCACCCCAACTGATGCCTTGGGGGTAGAGGTGTGGATGAATGACGGGAGGAGAAAGAACCAGGAGAGAAAGCCTGCTGTTCCAGCCCGCCCCTCTGTGGGCGTCTGTTCAGGCAGTTCCAGTCGGCCCTGCTCTTCCACAAGGGCCAGTGGAGGCAGGCACTCTGCCCACCACTCATCGGGGCAATTGTGCCAGTGGGTCTCGAACCCACAGCTGGGACTTTAACCCAGGATAAAGAAGCCGAGAAGTCTGTGATGATCAGGCTTCAAGCCACTACATGATGTGAGGCTTGAACCTCTATCACTGTCAGAAATCTCCTCTAAGGAAACCCCACTGGACTAGGGTCTTCATGGTAGGAGGCCAGCCTCTCCCACCTCTTGTCACCTGTCAGGGCAAACCAGGGCCAGCCTGAGGGAGCATGGCCTCACTGGCTGAGAGGAGTTAGGCTGTATTTGCCTTCTCAGAAGGGTGTGACAGAGTGTAGGAGAGGACAGAGGAAGAAGGAGAGAGTGAGAGATACCAGAAGAGGGAAAGGGGAGGGGAAGCTGCTGAGTGAGCACAGTGAGGCCCTGGGGGCGGTGAAGGCAGTGAAGACGTGCCAAGCACTATGACCCTGAGCAGAGATGCAGGTGGCTGCTTGTCAGCTGCGAGGAGTCTCCATCCAGCTCCACCAAATGGACCACGATCCTCTCTCAGAGGGACAGGAAAGAGGGAAGACCCATGGGTCCCAGCAGAGTCGCCAAAATCATGCTCCCAACCCGGGCCCTTGGACTCTTAACCGATAGAAGTGATAGGAGGCCAGATGGGAATTTCAGGCAAGGCTTTGCTGGGGCTTGTGCCGCAGTACAAGGAGCAAGAACAAGAAACAGTTTCCTTGCCTGCTCCCTGCGAGGGCCTTCTTGGGTCCCTATGTGGAGTAACGGTGGGCGGTGGGTTTGTGGGCTGGGCAGGAGGCATAGCTTCGGGGCCTGTCCACCCCCTTGGTGGCACTGTGTACAGGATCATGTGCAGTACCCTGCTTTTGCTCCCAGAACATCAGAAATGGCAGTTTGTTTGTGGCATATCTGTATCCTATTGCTCATAATTGTCCCCACTTGCTGATGCAGGCAGTTATTTTAGTCACTTATAGTTGCAGTCCCAGCCTTTTTGGCACCAGGGACCAGTTTCACAGAAGACAATTTTTCCATGGACTGGGACAGGGTTATGGTTTCAGGATGATTCAAGTGCATTACATTTATTGTGTGTGTTTATTTCTATTATTATTGTTACATTGTGATATATAATGAAATATACAGCTCAGCGTAATGCCGAATGAGATCATCAGACATTAGATTTTCTTAAAAGCACACAGCCTAGATCCCTCACACACTGTTCACAGTACACTTCGTGCCCCTATGAGTGTCTGATACCACCGCTGGTCTGACAGGAGGTGGAGCTCAGGTGATGTGAGCAGTGGGGAGCAGCTGTAAATACATAAGAAGCTTCGCTCACCTGCCTGCTGCTCACCTACTGCCGTGCGGCCCCGTTCCTAACAGGCCAGGGACCTGGGGTGGGGGACCCCTGACATATAGTCTCTTTGTTTCCTATTGCTCAAGGAGACATTTGTCCAGGTGCAGGCGTGCTGGTAGACGCGCCCAAGTCCCGGCCTAGCTCAGTTTTGCCATCTTGAAAGCAGTATTGAATGTTCTGATTCATGAACAAGGGGTGTCTTTTCATTCATTTAAAAGTTCAATTTCTTTTAGCATTTTTTTGCAATTTTCAGTGTAGTATATAGATCTTGCTTTACCTTTCGTTTTTGAAAGACATTTTTATGGGATAAAGAATTGTAAGTTATAGTTTTTTTTCTTTCAATAGTTTAAAAATGTTATGCGACTGTCTTATACCTTGCTTTGTTTCTCATAAGAAATCTCCCATCACCCTTATCTTTGTTTCTGTGTAGGCAAAATATCCTGCTCCCCCTTCCCTAGCTTCTTTTGAGGTTTTCTCTATATCAGTGGTTTTAAACAATTTGGTTATGAAACTTGCTGTAGTTTTCTTGTACTTGGGGTTTATTGATCTTTTTGATTCTACAACTTAGCTTGAGAGAATTGACCTTGATTTTTATTGTCGTTAAGCATGGTATGTATCTCTTTTATGTAGGTCTTCTCTGATTTCTTTCATCAGTATTTTATAGTTTTTAGTACCCAGATCCTATACACATTATATTGATTTCTAAGTATTTAATTTTGGGGACTGGTTATTGGTAATTACTTTTTAAAAACATTTAGTTTTACATGTTCATTGTTAGTGTATGGAAATATGACTGATTTCTGTGTCTTGATCTTTTATCCTGCAACCCTGCTTAGCTCACATATTCCTTCCAGAGGTGTTTTATTTTGTAGATTCCTTTGGCTTTTCTACACAAATATTTATGTTATCTGTAACTAGTGATGGTACAGTTCTTCCTTTCTAATTTATATGGCTTTTATTTCTTTTTCCTGCTGTATTGCATTAGCAAAGACGTCCATTATGATGTTGAATAAGGAGGAGACCAGATTTAGAGAGTGAGATGGTTTGGGTTTTGGCCTTAATTGTCATTAAAGGAGGTGTTCACTTACTAATTTTAATTTTAAGCCTTTTCTTTCTGCTTAATTAGAAAACATGACCGATCTTTCTTGAACAACATGTGATTTATGCTTGATCTTGTAACTTTATCTTATTGTGTATTCACAGGCTCTGGTTTCCTCTGTTAAAGGCATTGTGATGTTACTGAGGAGCCATCCAGAGGAAGGCAGCAGTCCTCTGGCTGCCCCAGCCTCTGACAGTGTTCTGGAGGACATGCCCAGTGATCAGTGTATCTACCTAAAAACTGAGCACTCCTCTATCTGGGGCCAAGAGCAAGAGGCACATCATCAATTTGCCAAGTAAGAAATCTTCACTAATCACCTTAAATCCGATTCACCTGCTTTATCCTAATTAAGAGTTTCCCAAGCTCCAATTTCAGTTATTTAAAGTTTCAGAATTTTTGTAGAGCACATGAAAGTGAAATGGATATAAATGACAGAAACCTCTACAAACACTGGCCCTCTCTCCCACAAAGAGCTCTGAAATGGAGGGACCATCCACAGGAGCCTGCTCCAGGATTTGAGTCAACATTGCAATGAGAAGTCGGCAAGAAGAGCGTCATGTTAAGGAGCAAAAGCCCACTGGCTGACCTCCTCAAGATACTTGCTCACTCACTCACGGCACTGGAAAGCGATCTCTGCCTTCAAGCAGTAGATAGTCCTCAATGCTACCAGCCTATTACTAATTTCAAAGTTTCACTGTGTGAAAATAAACAAGAAACGTCTCACTTGTATCTGCCTTCTTAGAGTCTCAGAATCTCAGAACAGGCAGGGATGCCCTGCTGCCCTTCTCAGCCCCGAAAAATCCCCTCGTGGGCTGGAGTCTGTGCCCCTCATCACCGTTCCTTTCCCATATTGTCAGCCTGACTCACTTCTGGTTTCGGTGGGGGCACCCACTGTCTAGGCACCTCGCTGTCTGAGCTCAGGTCAGCTGGGCGCCCCGAGAGAGCTCCCTGAAGCCACCGCCCTGGAGAGGCAGCCGAGGAGGCTGTGGGTAGGAAGGTGGGGCCCTGGTCCTGGCCGGCCCTGCTCGAGTCGGGCTCACCGGGCTCTGGGTGAGCTTTAGGTAGTTGTGTGGGCTCCACCTGCCGATAGTGACGCTCTAGGCCCGGAGCGCCTGAGGCACTGGTCCAGCCTCTATTCCTCGCACTGTGCCCCCACAGGCATCTCCTCTGCAGGGCCAGTGCTGCACAGGGCACATGTCAGCAAGAACTGCCGGGCAATCTGAGGAACGGAACTCACCACTCACAAGTCCTGGCATGCCCAGGGCCGCACGGAGGGGTTATAGGGAAAGAGAGAAAGGGCATGCATAGACCTGGGGCTATGCCTTTTTAGAGTTTGAAGGTGGGGTGTCTAGGGTTTCCAGGAGTCACTCTTTATTGGCTAATTTAAAGCATCAGAGCAGGAATTAGGGCACAGGAAGGTTGAGAAGCCGTGTCACTCACGAAGTCAGTTATCTGCTTACCCAGGGCTTTCTGGAAAGACCTGGCGGCTCAGCTGGTAAAGATTCTGCCTGCAGCACAGGAGACCTGGGTCCCATCCCTGGATCAGGAAGAGCCCCTGGAGAAGGGAATGGCAAACACTCCAGTATTCTTGGCTGGACAATCTCATGGACAGAGGAGCCTGGCGAGCTACAGCCCATGGGGCCGCAGAGAGTCAGGCATGGCTGAGCGACTGACGCTCACCCACTCACTCTGGAAGAGGGAGCTTCACCTGGCTCCGTCTGTGGTTGTTTTGCCCTGCAGCTGAGTAGCACAGCTGTCAACATGTCTATTCAGGATGGACATCTTTTGAAATGGACGCCTCAGCAATAAAAGCTTAATGTCAGGCACGTACACCACAGTGAGAATCAGACATTTGACAACACAGCACTCTGCTCCCAAGAACCCATAACCTTCTTTTTACATAGCTTTCTTTTGAAAGAACAATCGGGCAGTCTGTTTCTATGGCAGACCTCTGTGAGAGCAGGGCCCTAATGTTTGGGCTTCCTTTTCTGAATTCTGGCTTTTATATCCTGTTCCACATTTCCGGACACGACTGAGTGACTTCACTTTCACTCTTCACTTTCATGCATTGGAGAAGGAAATGGCAACCCGCNTTTAATATATTGTTAAGATCCACTTGCATTGTTGCACGTGCTGTGGTTTATTCCTTTTGACAACAAAAAGTATTGATGAAATGAATAATTGACTTTATGTCTCCCCATGGGGCTTCCCTGGTGGCTCAGATGGTAAATAATCTGCCTGCAATGCAGCAGACCCTGGTTCTATCCCTGGGTCAGGAAGATCCCCTGGAGAAGGGAATGGCAACCCACTCTAATATTCTTGCCTGGGAAGTCCCATGGACAGAGGAGCCTGGTGGTACAGTCCATGGGGTCACAAAGAGTTGAGTATGGCTTAGTGACTAACACACACACATAGTTCCAGCTAACATTTCTGGAGTGTGCACAAGGCACTCTGCTAAGTGTTTTATTAACCCCACTAAGCAGATGAAAACCGACATACAAGAAGTGAGCGACTGGCCTGCGGTCACACTCAGATGGCTTAAGGGCTGGAGGCAAGATTTGAACTGGTATCATGTGCCTCTACTGCCCCTACACTCCTGCCCCTGCACCAGGTCACCTCTGAGTAAACAAGGGGGTGAGCTCACACTTATCACCACCAGCAGCCCTTTAGGAACCCCATTTAATGACTCAGTTACAAATCAACATTCGACACACACACATNTTTTTTTGGTCAGTATCTTTTAAAAAAATATTTATTAAAAGGTTATTTATTTGGCTGTGCCAAGTCTTACCTGCGGCCCACAGGATCTCTGGTCTGTGTTGCGGCCTGTGAGAGCTCCTAGCTGCAGCGTGTGGGGTCCACTTCCCTGCCCGGGGACTGAACCCGGGCCCCCTGCACTGTGAGCACAGAGCCCTGGTCACCAGAGTTCCTTGGTGGAGGGGCCGCCCCTTCTGCTGGGTTTTAGTGTGAGCTTCCAGTGTCTTGTTGGCAGAGTCCTGCGGTGCCTTCTGAACTTGGCCTAGACTAATAACGTATCACAGGGTCTGGCTCACTGCCTCGTCTGGTAGAATGTCAGTAGTATGAAAAGGCCTTCCCTGGGTCATTTCACATGGGCTAAGCCTCAGGTTACTCCTGGGGGCTACATGGACCCTGAGGAGTGCAGTAGGGAGCACACTGTTCCAGGGTTCCCCCTTCAGAGCTTCATATAGGGGTTTGCTATAAGGTCATAATTTGCAGTCCAGATGCGACAGATCCTAGCCATCCTGAGAAAGCCCTGGAGTCAGCTTTTCGTGGTTGGAGACGGTAATGTGCTAACTGCTGTCTTTCAGTCTATACCCCAGGCTCCCGTTCCTGCTGAACCCGTTGTGAAATCTGAGCCTTCATCAGGGAACCTTTGTTTCCCCTTTCTGCCAGAAGATTAGGACCTTAGCAGTATTCTGATCTGAGTCTTGCTTTATCTCACTGCTTACATATTTGTCTTCAATATATTGTGATGGAGTTCCATTTTTCAGGCTTAGTTCCCTCAGTTCTTTGGCTAACTCATGTCTTTAAAAAACGGAGGCCATTCTGAAGGCCCTGCAGAAACACTGTTCAAGTATATTGAGTAGCTTCCAAGGGGTCAGGCCCCTCCGTTCAAAGGCAAAAGGGCATTGAGAGCCTGGATGTAGCGGATATAGAAGACTGTCTCTGGAGCCCAGAACAGAGAAATACTGAGCGCGCCTGGCACTTGGGTGAGGGGGTGTGGGTTTGGTACTACTGGCTAAATAGGGATGACTGTCTAGTCACTGCCTTTAAGTCTTTCACAGAGCAATGCTCCCTGGTAGGCCTCTGGACGGCGAGTATCAGGGTGTTGCAAGGAGATTGGCTGTTTTATCACCCTCAGGGGCTTCGGCTTTAAAGGATATTGTCTCTTCCTGGTATCTTTCCCCAGGCTTTAATCCTATTTCTATCAGGGCTTACCCTTCCTGGCACTGAAGTATCCCATACCCCAGAGTTCTCCTGTTCCTTAATTTCCTGGGGAGTATTTTGATGACCTGTAGGCAGGTCATCTGGGGCTGCCAAGAGACACATTCTGTTTGAATTCTCTATCTTCTTGAACTTCATTCTGTCCTAAAAATATACTAGTTCCTAGTTTATTTAGTGAGTCTCTTCCAAGGAGGGGGACAGGACATTCCTGCCTATACAAAAAAAGGTGAGTGACAGTAGACCTGGCTCTGACTCCAAGGGCAAGGGGAGACCTAAGCCACCTCACCTTTGGCCACCCGCCAGCTCCCGTCACAGTACAGCCACAGCTGGAGCTCCGCCAGCTGGCCAAGTCAGCGCAGAGCGGCCAGCTCCAGTGTCTGCCAGACGTTTAGTTCTCCTGCATGCCGCGTCCCGGGTGACCTGAGGCTCCACCGGAGTAATGAGGATGGGCTAAGTAGGATCCTGAGGCAGGCTGGCGCCCAGTCCCCGCCAGTGAGTGTGCGTGGATCTCAGAGCAGCCAGGAGACTCCGATTCCCCCAGGAGACTCCGATTCCCCGGACTGGGGCTAGCAGGGGTTGCCCTGTGGGCTTTCCGCAGGAGGGCGCCCAGGACGCTCCCTTTTCCGGGACCCCGTTCCGGTGCTGGGGGAGGGCATGTGCTGGTTCCCGCCCAGGTGACTCCTGGGCTGCTGCTCTGGTCTCCACAGCTGCCTAGGGTCCTCTTGAGATGGTAGGCGGATCGAGGCAGCTAGGAGCTGTGCTTTCTTTATCAGTCTCCTGTCCTTGTTATAGACGTCCCGATTGTTATAGGCCCGGAAGGCCTCCTCTGCCAAGGTTGACAATGGGGTTTGGGGCCCAGCCTCAAGCTTTTGTAATTTCCTCCTGCTATCAGGAGCACGCTGAGTGATAAAATGCATGGCCAGTGGCGACCCCCCTTCGGCAGACTCGGGGTCAGTATTGGTGTACCTCCTGGATGCCTCTCACCCGGCTCAGGATGATTGCCGAGTTTTTATCTTTCTCCTGTGTGACCTCTCGGACCTTATCGTGATGTGCAGGCTTCACCATACACCCTTCATTCCTTGTAATGAACAAGTAGTATAATGTCTTATCCTGGCCTGGCCTACCTGACCCTCACAGTCTCAGCGGGAGTCCTGTTCTGGGGCTAGGCTGTCTGCGTGTTCCCTGGCCTTTCTTAGTATGCACTCCTTCTCGTCTGGGGTGCGACAGTGGGCCAGAATAACTGTGATTTCTGCCAGGTCGGGGAGAATGTTACCCCCAGCATGGCAAATTCATCTCTAAACTCATCAGGGTTCTCTGAGAACCTGCCAAACCTCTCCTTACAGATTCCTACGTCTCCCATCAGAAGGAGACATATACTGTAGTAATTCTCCCTCTGTCAGCTGCTTCCTGGAGGGGGTAGAAGCCTTACGGCGTGAAAGTGGGGCCAATTTTGAATCTGATCGGAGCCCCACTGGGGACAGCACTGGGGCTCTGGTGTCAGGGTCTCTGGGTAAGGCAGAGGCCACGGGCTGAGGGTGATACTGAAGGGGAAGAAGTGGGGACATGAGAAAGGGCCCTCGTGCCAGTGACAAGTTGGCACTTGAAAGTAGGGATCTGTGAGAAAGTCTGTCTCTCAGTCTTTGGGGGGCAAAACAGAAATAGAGGCTGAGCACACGGCAGGGATCCCTCCAACCGTGGCCTGGATACAGTTTCACAAAGCCCTGCATGTGAGGGACCTCTTCCCTTTTGGGGCACTCCTTACAGTATTTTTGTCCAATTGTAAAATGGTGTTAAAGTTAAGGGGTCCATTCTGTGGCTTCTTCTGATCAGCCAAGGCATATTGCCACCAGCTGTGTTGCAAAAGAAGACGATTTTTAAACCATCCAGTTTCAACTGTCTCCAGTCTTTAATAATGTAAGCCAGAGAAGAATCTTTGGGGGGCATTTCCCATGTTTACATATAAATCTGATGGTTAATGCCTAGAGATCCTGAGGCTGGATGAAGTCCTCGAGGCCTGGCATAACAAAACCAAAGCTGAGATGACAGAGATCTCAGAACTCTGTTCTCCATGGTTGAAAACACAGAACAGAGAAATATTGAGAGGTTGTGTGAAGTTCACCCCAACTGATGCCTTGGGGGTAGAGGTGTGGATGAATGACGGGAGGAGAAAGAACCAGGAGAGAAAGCCTGCTGTTCCAGCCCGCCCCTCTGTGGGCGTCTGTTCAGGTAGTTCCAGTCGGCCCTGCTCTTCCACAAGGGCCAGTGGAGGCAGGCACTCTGCCCACCACTCATCGGGGCAATTGTGCCAGTGGGTCTCGAACCCACAGCTGGGACTTTAACCCAGGATAAAGAAGCCGAGAAGTCTGTGATGATCAGGCTTCAAGCCACTACATGATGTGAGGCTTGAACCTCTATCACTGTCAGAAATCTCCTCTAAGGAAACCCCACTGGACTAGGGTCTTCATGGTAGGAGGCCAGCCTCTCCCACCTCTTGTCACCTGTCAGGGCAAACCAGGGCCAGCCTGAGGGAGCATGGCCTCACTGGCTGAGAGGAGTTAGGCTGTATTTGCCTTCTCAGAAGGGTGTGACAGAGTGTAGGAGAGGACAGAGGAAGAAGGAGAGAGTGAGAGATACCAGAAGAGGGAAAGGGGAGGGGAAGCTGCTGAGTGAGCACAGTGAGGCCCTGGGGGCGGTGAAGGCAGTGAAGACGTGCCAAGCACTATGACCCTGAGCAGAGATGCAGGTGGCTGCTTGTCAGCTGCGAGGAGTCTCCATCCAGCTCCACCAAATGGACCACGATCCTCTCTCAGAGGGACAGGAAAGAGGGAAGACCCATGGGTCCCAGCAGAGTCGCCAAAATCATGCTCCCAACCCGGGCCCTTGGACTCTTAACCGATAGAAGTGATAGGAGGCCAGATGGGAATTTCAGGCAAGGCTTTGCTGGGGCTTGTGCCGCAGTACAAGGAGCAAGAACAAGAAACAGTTTCCTTGCCTGCTCCCTGCGAGGGCCTTCTTGGGTCCCTATGTGGAGTAACGGTGGGCGGTGGGTTTGTGGGCTGGGCAGGAGGCATAGCTTCGGGGCCTGTCCACCCCCTTGGTGGCACTGTGTACAGGATCATGTGCAGTACCCTGCTTTTGCTCCCAGAACATCAGAAATGGCAGTTTGTTTGTGGCATATCTGTATCCTATTGCTCATAATTGTCCCCACTTGCCGATGCAGGCAGTTATTTTAGTCACTTATAGTTGCAGTCCCAGCCTTTTTGGCACCAGGGACCAGTTTCACAGAAGACAATTTTTCCATGGACTGGGACAGGGTTATGGTTTCAGGATGATTCAAGTGCATTACATTTATTGTGTGTGTTTATTTCTATTATTATTGTTACATTGTGATATATAATGAAATATACAGCTCAGCGTAATGCCGAATGAGATCATCAGACATTAGATTTTCTTAAAAGCACACAGCCTAGATCCCTCACACACTGTTCACAGTACACTTCGTGCCCCTATGAGTGTCTGATACCACCGCTGGTCTGACAGGAGGTGGAGCTCAGGTGATGTGAGCAGTGGGGAGCAGCTGTAAATACATAAGAAGCTTCGCTCACCTGCCTGCTGCTCACCTACTGCCGTGCGGCCCCGTTCCTAACAGGCCAGGGACCTGGGGTGGGGGACCCCTGACATATAGTCTCTTTGTTTCCTATTGCTCAAGGAGACATTTGTCCAGGTGCAGGCGTGCTGGTAGACGCGCCCAAGTCCCGGCCTAGCTCAGTTTTGCCATCTTGAAAGCAGTATTGAATGTTCTGATTCATGAACAAGGGGTGTCTTTTCATTCATTTAAAAGTTCAATTTCTTTTAGCATTTTTTTGCAATTTTCAGTGTAGTATATAGATCTTGCTTTACCTTTCGTTTTTGAAAGACATTTTTATGGGATAAAGAATTGTAAGTTATAGTTTTTTTTCTTTCAATAGTTTAAAAATGTTATGCGACTGTCTTATACCTTGCTTTGTTTCTCATAAGAAATCTCCCATCACCCTTATCTTTGTTTCTGTGTAGGCAAAATATCCTGCTCCCCCTTCCCTAGCTTCTTTTGAGGTTTTCTCTATATCAGTGGTTTTAAACAATTTGGTTATGAAACTTGCTGTAGTTTTCTTGTACTTGGGGTTTATTGATCTTTTTGATTCTACAACTTAGCTTGAGAGAATTGACCTTGATTTTTATTGTCGTTAAGCATGGTATGTATCTCTTTTATGTAGGTCTTCTCTGATTTCTTTCATCAGTATTTTATAGTTTTTAGTACCCAGATCCTATACACATTATATTGATTTCTAAGTATTTAATTTTGGGGACTGGTTATTGGTAATTACTTTTTAAAAACATTTAGTTTTACATGTTCATTGTTAGTGTATGGAAATATGACTGATTTCTGTGTCTTGATCTTTTATCCTGCAACCCTGCTTAGCTCACATATTCCTTCCAGAGGTGTTTTATTTTGTAGATTCCTTTGGCTTTTCTACACAAATATTTATGTTATCTGTAACTAGTGATGGTACAGTTCTTCCTTTCTAATTTATATGGCTTTTATTTCTTTTTCCTGCTGTATTGCATTAGCAAAGACGTCCATTATGATGTTGAATAAGGAGGAGACCAGATTTAGAGAGTGAGATGGTTTGGGTTTTGGCCTTAATTGTCATTAAAGGAGGTGTTCACTTACTAATTTTAATTTTAAGCCTTTTCTTTCTGCTTAATTAGAAAACATGACCGATCTTTCTTGAACAACATGTGATTTATGCTTGATCTTGTAACTTTATCTTATTGTGTATTCACAGGCTCTGGTTTCCTCTGTTAAAGGCATTGTGATGTTACTGAGGAGCCATCCAGAGGAAGGCAGCAGTCCTCTGGCTGCCCCAGCCTCTGACAGTGTTCTGGAGGACATGCCCAGTGATCAGTGTATCTACCTAAAAACTGAGCACTCCTCTATCTGGGGCCAAGAGCAAGAGGCACATCATCAATTTGCCAAGTAAGAAATCTTCACTAATCACCTTAAATCCGATTCACCTGCTTTATCCTAATTAAGAGTTTCCCAAGCTCCAATTTCAGTTATTTAAAGTTTCAGAATTTTTGTAGAGCACATGAAAGTGAAATGGATATAAATGACAGAAACCTCTACAAACACTGGCCCTCTCTCCCACAAAGAGCTCTGAAATGGAGGGACCATCCACAGGAGCCTGCTCCAGGATTTGAGTCAACATTGCAATGAGAAGTCGGCAAGAAGAGCGTCATGTTAAGGAGCAAAAGCCCACTGGCTGACCTCCTCAAGATACTTGCTCACTCACTCACGGCACTGGAAAGCGATCTCTGCCTTCAAGCAGTAGATAGTCCTCAATGCTACCAGCCTATTACTAATTTCAAAGTTTCACTGTGTGAAAATAAACAAGAAACGTCTCACTTGTATCTGCCTTCTTAGAGTCTCAGAATCTCAGAACAGGCAGGGATGCCCTGCTGCCCTTCTCAGCCCCGAAAAATCCCCTCGTGGGCTGGAGTCTGTGCCCCTCATCACCGTTCCTTTCCCATATTGTCAGCCTGACTCACTTCTGGTTTCGGTGGGGGCACCCACTGTCTAGGCACCTCGCTGTCTGAGCTCAGGTCAGCTGGGCGCCCCGAGAGAGCTCCCTGAAGCCACCGCCCTGGAGAGGCAGCCGAGGAGGCTGTGGGTAGGAAGGTGGGGCCCTGGTCCTGGCCGGCCCTGCTCGAGTCGGGCTCACCGGGCTCTAGGTGAGCTTTAGGTAGTTGTGTGGGCTCCACCTGCCGATAGTGACGCTCTAGGCCCGGAGCGCCTGAGGCACTGGTCCAGCCTCTATTCCTCGCACTGTGCCCCCACAGGCATCTCCTCTGCAGGGCCAGTGCTGCACAGGGCACATGTCAGCAAGAACTGCCGGGCAATCTGAGGAACGGAACTCACCACTCACAAGTCCTGGCATGCCCAGGGCCGCACGGAGGGGTTATAGGGAAAGAGAGAAAGGGCATGCATAGACCTGGGGCTATGCCTTTTTAGAGTTTGAAGGTGGGGTGTCTAGGGTTTCCAGGAGTCACTCTTTATTGGCTAATTTAAAGCATCAGAGCAGGAATTAGGGCACAGGAAGGTTGAGAAGCCGTGTCACTCACGAAGTCAGTTATCTGCTTACCCAGGGCTTTCTGGAAAGACCTGGCGGCTCAGCTGGTAAAGATTCTGCCTGCAGCACAGGAGACCTGGGTCCCATCCCTGGATCAGGAAGAGCCCCTGGAGAAGGGAATGGCAAACACTCCAGTATTCTTGGCTGGACAATCTCATGGACAGAGGAGCCTGGCGAGCTACAGCCCATGGGGCCGCAGAGAGTCAGGCATGGCTGAGCGACTGACGCTCACCCACTCACTCTGGAAGAGGGAGCTTCACCTGGCTCCGTCTGTGGTTGTTTTGCCCTGCAGCTGAGTAGCACAGCTGTCAACATGTCTATTCAGGATGGACATCTTTTGAAATGGACGCCTCAGCAATAAAAGCTTAATGTCAGGCACGTACACCACAGTGAGAATCAGACATTTGACAACACAGCACTCTGCTCCCAAGAACCCATAACCTTCTTTTTACATAGCTTTCTTTTGAAAGAACAATCGGGCAGTCTGTTTCTATGGCAGACCTCTGTGAGAGCAGGGCCCTAATGTTTGGGCTTCCTTTTCTGAATTCTGGCTTTTATATCCTGTTCCACATTTCCGGACACGACTGAGTGACTTCACTTTCACTCTTCACTTTCATGCATTGGAGAAGGAAATGGCAACCCGCTCCAGTGTTCTTGCCTTGAGAATCCCAGGGACGGGGGAGCCTGGTGGGTCGCAGAGCCGGACATGACTGAAGCGACTTAGCAGCAGCAGCAGCAGCCACGTTCTCCGCTTGAACATCTGACAGTCACTTAAGCTCCGATCCTCACTCTGCTTTTTGTTTTGCGGATGTGGCAAAATTGACTTAGAAAACACACTGTGTTTTAGCCACCTTATCTCAGAAGATACTCTCTTTAGTTGTGTGTCCTGTCTTAGGCGAGAAATCTCAGCTATGTTGTGCCTTTTAGTGGGAGAGATTATAGTTGTTAGGTGGCCTCACTGAGAATTTCCGAGTTTCCAGCTACAAGAGCACCAAAGTAGGGGGGAGCTCCAGGAGCCCCAGCTGCTTCCCCCCAACACGCACTCCAGGCCCCGCAGAGCCCAGGCCTGACACTCTGCTGTCGGCAGCGGCTCTCTTCAAGGGAAGCCCAAGTGAAAGCACACGAGAAAGGGCAAAAAGCCTAAAAATGCCTGCTTGCAGAGTGAGCAGAGCTAACTGGACTCCAGCTTTCCTTCTTCCTCAGCCTCATCCAAAGACCCTTGGTGTATTAACAAGCAGTTACCATCAGTTCAGTTTAGTTCAGTTGCTCAGTCGTGTCCGACTCTTTGCGACCCCATGAGCCGCAGCACGCCAGGCCTCCAAGTCCATCACCAACTCCCAGAGTTTACCCAGACTCATGTCCATCGAGTCGGTGATGCCATCCAGCCATCTCATCCTCGGTCATCCCCTTCTCCTCCTGCCCCCAATCCTTCCCAGCATCAGAGTCTTTTCTAATGAGTCAACTCTTCGCATGAGGTGGCCAAAGTACTGAAGTTTCAGCTTTAGCATCATTCCTTCCAAAGAAATCCCAGGGTGATCTCCTTTAGAATGGACTGGTTGGATCTCCTTGCAGGACAAGGGGCTCTTGAGTCTTCTCCAGCACCACCTCAGGCCCTGGCAGCAGCAAGACCGGGTCTCAGACCTCAGCGTTGCCATGTCTCAGTTGTGGAAAGCTGGGGAAATTGTCTCACCCTTCCAGGCCTCGGTTTCCTTTTCTCTAAAATGGACGTGTGCTCTGTCGTGCTCCGTCGTGGCTGACTCTTTGCGACGCCGTGGGCTGTAGCCCTCCCCGCTTCTCTGTTCATGGACTTTTCCAGGCAAGAATACCAGAGCAGGTAGCCATTCCTACAGCGTAATGGATCCAATGCCTGCCTAGTGGAGTATGACGTGGCTTCAGTGCAGCAATCCCTGTGAGTGCTTAGTGAGGCATGCACACGTGGTAAGGACTTGATAAATGTCAGCTGTCATGAGTCCCATAATCAAGGAGCTCATGATGTAGTGGGGGCAAGGTAGATTACAGTGTCACAAACGTGGTCCTGGCTGTAGCAGGTGTGTGGCCAGGAGTACTGAAGCAGGGAGCCTGGAGTGTGAGAGGGCGTGGCGTAGTCTGGTGATGGAGGAAGGAGGTTCCACTGTGGGCAGAGCGCAGGCGGGTGGGGGGGCGGTGCTGGGAGCACAGCTGGGACTGGCAGGGAGGAGTCCAGGCTGTGTCAGCTCTGCTTACGGGGTGGGGCCGTAGTCTGCAGGTGGCTGTGCCGCATCCAGGAATTGGCCCTGAAGAGCCGTGTGAACTTGACTTCATGACTAACCTCTTTGTGTCTCGGCTTCATCATCCGTAAAATACAGATAATAAGTAACACCTACCTCTGTCAACCAAAAAATAACACAAGAGGCTGCAAATAAGTTTATTTGGGGTCTTAAGAATTGCAATTCAAGAGACAAAGATTCAGGTAACCCCAAAAGAGCGTTCTGGGGAAGCGAGTCAGGGGTTCATGAAACCGGAAAGCCGAGAGGTTGTGAAAGGTTGCCTGGCGCGGACTCTCTTGGTAGCCCAGTGGTTAGGCTGCCTGCCTGTGCAGGGACACTGGTTCAGTCCGTGGTGCGGGAAGACCCCACGTGCCTCGGAGCAGCTAAGCCTGTGAGCCCCCACCGCTGAACCCTAGCTCTGGGGCCCGCGCGTCGCAGCTGCTGAGGCCCACACGCCCAGTCTGTGCTCTGCACGAGAGAAGCCGCCGGAGTGAGAAGCCAGTGCCTCACAGCGCAGACCCAGCAAGACCGAAACTAAGCACGTTTTTCTGAAAGCTGGCTGGCCTCTGAGCCGGCCCAGGAAACGCTTGTCCTCAAGGAATCACGAACTGTTTCAGGGTGGAGGTCCGGAAGATAGACAGGGGGCCTTGGGTTCTCGGAGACATTCTGGATGTTGTCACCAGGTCGAAAGGTCAGATTCCATCCAGGCTGCGTCGCCCCTGAGTCCCACTTCCTCAGGGACCTCCAGGCTCCGTTCTGGGGACTGAGCAAGACCAACCCATTTAGATTTTCCTTGCACACCTCATAGGATTTGAGTTAATCTGTGGAAAGCTTGCAGAAGAATGTCTGCCCATAATACTTCACAGGTGACAGCTGTTAGTGGAGTATCTTTGGTATTTTTCCAACATGAGAAGTTTCAAATCAGTCTGTCAATCAATGAATGTCTTTTCATCTTCTAGGAATGTGCTGCTTGAAGTACTGAAATGTAAACGCCCCGTTATTTGCTTTAATGCAAAGGATTTTGTGAGAACAGCGCTACAGTTGTTCGGTGATGATGGCAGTTGGAAGTGTGGTACGTTTTAGATTTATCGTCTCCCACAGACGTAACTGTCCCACAGCGATTCCTCCTGGGGATGGGAGCACGGTGAGGACTGCCGCGCTGCACAGCTCAGAGGTTGGGGGGAGTCACCGCTGCTCGGCACTACCCATGCAGCCAGCCACATGCCCTGAGCACGAAGAGGCACTTTGCCTCTGTTTTACATTATGAGAGTTTTTTTCAAGTATATATTACTTGTGTGTTTAAAATAGGGAAGAAGTAACATGCAGCTTGGTAGACAGATTTATTGTCACCACAAACAGCTGTAAACTCTCTAAGAATTAAACTAAAGCCAGAGTGATCAACATCAAAACAGTATAAAGCACACTTTTATCTTTTATTTAACATAAGAATTTTAGAAACCTTTTTTTTTTTTTTTACTGGATGGACAGATCTGTAATAAAGCAAATATAGAAAGAATGTTCATTGTAGAGTCTGGGTAGTGGACACATGAGTATTCACCGTGCAGTTCTTTTCAAACTGTCTGAATGTTTGAAAATATTTATAGTAAGATGGCACTAGTGGTAAAGAACCCATCTGCCAGTGCAGGAGACATAAGAGATGCAGGTTTGATCCCTGGATTGGGAAGCTCCCCTGGAGAAGGGAATGGCAACTCACTCCAGTATTCTTGCCTGGGAAATCCCATGGACAGAGGAGCCTGGCGGGATACAATCCATGGGGTCACAAAGAGTCGGAAGCAGCTTGGCATGCACGCAAGGCATTGGAAAAAAAACGTTTTTATTGTATAAAATTCCCAACACAATATAAAGTACCTGTGATACAGCAGGCTATGCTGCTGGTGCTGCTAAGTCGCTTCAGTCGTGTCCAACTCTGTGCGACCCCGTAGACAGCAGCCCACCAGGCCCCCCCGTCCCTGGGATTCTCCAGGCAAGAACACTGGAGAGGGTTGCCATTTCCTTCTCCAATGCATGAAAGTGAAAAGTGAAAGTGAATTTGCTCAGTCGTGTCCGACTCTTAACCCCATGGACTGCAGCCCACCAGACTCCTCTGTCCATGGGATTTTCCAGGCAAGAGTACTGGAGTGGGGTTCCATTGCCTTCTCCTACAGCAGGCTATATTTGGTCTTTATCTCTGGTTCGTGGCTCTCAGCTCCCAAAACCCAAGCCACGTCCAGGGTGCTGAGTGTCCTCCGTGTACTAATGAGCGCTGGGGGCTGGAGGCAGCACGGCTTCAGGGCGGGTGGTCAGCAGAAAGAGGAGGCGCCTCTGAGGACCAGAGCTTTCAGTCCCACCCGCCACCTCCAGGAAGGGGAGACAGGCTGGAAAGCAGTGACTTAGTCAGCCACACTAAGGTGCTGACGCCTCCATAAAATGCCCTCCTGGTGGGATTCCAGGTGGGCAGCCCAGGCGCTGGGGGCGCGGCACAGCTGAAGCGGGTGTGGAGGTTCTGTACCCGCACCCCGTGCCTTGCCCTGTGCACTCTTCCGCCTGGCTGTTCCTGGGTTGCAGGCTTTATAATAAAGAGATGTGAGTAGACAGGGTGCTTGCAGCAAAGGCTGGGCCCTGAGGAGGGCGCGTGGGAGCCTCCCCTGGTTTAGAGCCGCGTGGCAGGAGGCACAGCAGGCCCGGGGCTGGGGGCGGGTGCCTGCGGTGGGGCCCTCCGTGGAGCTGAGGCTTGAGCTGCAGGCTCTGCACTCACTGCTGGGAGTTGTGGGCATGCGGCTGCGTCTGCAGAGAATGGCAGGCACGTGCAGAACACAGCAGCACCGCTTCGCCCAGTCTGAACGGTCTCCAGCTCTGTCCAGTCTTCTTTCCCCACTCATTCTAAACCTCTGTCCCCTGGGTTATTTGGTAGCACAGCCCAAGCATCGCGTTCAGTTCAGTCGCTCAGTCATGTCTGACTCTTTTGTGACCCCATGAATAGCAGCACGCCAGGCCTCCCTGTCCATCACCATCTCCCAGAGTTCACTCAGACTCACATCCATCGAGTCCGTGATGCCATCCAGCCATCTCATCCTCTGTC
Source organism: Oreotragus oreotragus (assembly GCA_006410675.1). Taxonomy (NCBI): domain Eukaryota; kingdom Metazoa; phylum Chordata; class Mammalia; order Artiodactyla; family Bovidae; genus Oreotragus; species Oreotragus oreotragus. Next base: position 229,050 of record SJYX01012994.1, on the reverse strand, counting down.
GTCCCCTTCTCCTCATGCCCCCAATCCCTCCCAGCATCAGAGTCTTTTCCAGTAAGTCAACTCTTGGCATGAGGTGGCCAAAGTACTGGAGTTTCAGCTTTAGCATCATTCCTTCCAAAGGAATCCCAGGGCTGATCTCCTTCAGAATGGACTGGTTGGATCTCCTTGCCCAAGGGACTCTCAAGAGTCTTCTCCAACACCACAGTTCAAAAGCTCAATTCTTTGGTGCTCAGCTTTCTTCACAGTCCAACTCTCACATCCATACATGACCACAGGAAAAACCATAGCTTTGACTAGACAGACCTTAGTCGGCAAAGTAATGTCTCTGCTTTTGAATATGCTATCTAGGTTGGTCATAACTTTTCTTCCAAGGAGTAAGCATCTTTTAATTTCATGGCTGCAGTCACCATCTGCAGTGATTTTGGAGCCCAAAAAAATAAAGTCAGCCACTGTTTCCACTGTTTCCCCATCTATTTCCCATGAAGTGATGGGACCAGATGCCATGATCTTCGTTTTCTGAATGTTGAGCTTTAAGCCAACTTTTTCACTCTCCTCTTTCACTTTCATCAAGAGGCTTTTTAGTTCCTCTTCACTTTCTGCCATAAGGGTGGTGTCATCTGCATATCTGAGGTTATTGATATTTCTCCTGGCAATCTTGATTCCAGCTTGTGTTTTTTCAAGTCCAGCATTTCTCATGATGTACTCTGAATATAAATTAAATAAGCAGGGTGACAATATACAACCCTGATGTACTCCTTTTCCTGTTTGGAACCAGTCTGTTGTTC
>SJYX01012994.1:122154-225170 GCA_006410675.1 Oreotragus oreotragus | reverse complement strand
ATAGTCAACAAAAGAGTCCGAAATGCAGTACCTGGGTACAATCTCAAAAATGACAGAATGATCTCGATTTGTTTCCAAGGCAAACCATTTAATAGCACAGTACTCCAAGTCTGTGCCCAGCCACTAATGCTGAAGACGCTGAACTTGAACAGGTCTATGATGACCTACAAGACCTTCTACAACTAACACCCCAAAAACATATCCTTTTCATCATAGGGGACTGGAATGCACAAGTAGGAAGTCAAGAGATACCTGGAGTAACAGGCAAGTTTCGCCTTGGAGTACAGAATGAAGGAGGACCAACAGTTTTGCCAAGAGAACACACTGGTCATAGCAAACACCCTCTTCCAACAACATAAGAGACAGTTCTACACATGGACATCACCAGATGGTCAATACTGAAATCAGATTGATTATATTCTTTGCAGTCAAAGATGGAGAAGCTCGATAGTCAGCAAAAACACGACCGGGAGCTGACTATGGCTCAGATCATGAATTCCTTACTGCCAAGTTCAGGCTTATATTGAAGAAAGTAGGAAATTCTACTAGACCACTCAGGTATGACTTAAATCAAATCCCTTAGAATTATACAGTGGAAGTGAGAGATAGATTCAAGGGATTAGATCTGACAGAGTGTCTGAAGAACCATGGATGGAGGTTTGTGACATTGTACAGGAGGCAGTGAACAAAACCAACCCCAAGAAAAAGAAATGCAACAAGGCAAAATGGTTGTCTGAGGAGGCCTCACAAACAGCTGAGAAAAGAAGTGAAAGGCAAAGAAGGAAAGGAGAGATAGAAGCACCTGAATGCAGGGTTCCAAAGAACAGCAAGGAGAGATAAGAAAGCCTTCCTCAGCGATCAGTCCAAAGAAACAGAGGAAAACAACAGAATGGGAAAGACTAGAGATCTCTTCAAGAAAATTAGAGCTACCAAGGGAACATTTCATGCAAAGACGGGCTCGATAAAGGACAGAAATGGTATGGACCTAACAGAAGCAGAAGATATTAAGAAGAGGTGGCAAGAATACACAGAAGAACTATACAAAAAAGATCTTCACTATCCGGATAATCACGATGGTGTGGTCACTCACCTAGAGCCAGACATCCTGGAATGTGAAGTCAGTGGGCCTTAGGAAGCATCACTATGAACAAAGCTAGTGGAGGTGATGGAATTCCAGTTGAGCTATTTCAAATCCTAAAAGATGATGCTGTGAAAGTGCTGCACTCAATATGCCAGCAAATCTCTAAAATTCAGCAGTGGCCACAAGACTGGAAAAGGTCGGTTTTCATTTCAATCCCAACAACAGGCAATGCCAAAGAATGTTCAGACTACTGACTACTGCACAATCACATTCATCTCACACACTAGCAAAGTAATGGGCAAAATTCTCCAAGCAAGGTTTCAACAGTATGTGAACCCAGAACTTCCAGATGTTTGAACTGGATTTAGAAAAGGCAGAGGAACCAGAGATCAAATTGCCAACATCTGTTGGATCATAGAAAAAGCAAGAAAGTTCCAAAAAAAGATCTACTTCTGCTCTATTGACTATGCCAAAGCCTTTGATTGTGTAGATCACAACAAACTGTGGAAAATTCTGAAAGAGATGGGAATACCAGACCACCTTCCTTACTGGCCTCCTGAGAAACCTGTGTGCAGGTCAAGAAGCAACAGTTAGAACTGGAAATGGAACAACAGACTGGTTCCAGATTGGGAAAGGAGTACGTCAAGGCTGTATATTGTCACCCTGCTTATTTAACTTATATGCAGGGTACATCATCTGAAATGCTGGACTGGATGAAGCTCAAGCTGGAATCAAGATTGCCAGGAGAAATATCAATAACCTCAGATATGCAGATGACACGACCCTTCTAGCAGAAAGCAAAGAGGAACTAAAGAACCTCTTGATGAAGTTGAAAGATGAGAGTGAAAATTCTGGCTTAAAACTCAACATTTAAAAAACGAAGATCATGGCATCTGGTCCCATCACTTCATGGGAAATAGATGGGGAAACAATGAAAACAGTGAGAGATGTGGGGGAGCTCCAAAATCACTGTAGATGGTGACTGCAGCTATGAAATTACAAGACACTTGCTCCTTGGAAGAAAAGCTATGACCAACCTAGACAGCACATTAAAAACCAGAGACATGCACTACTTTTCTGACAAAAGCCCATCTCGTCAAAGCTATGGTTTTTCCAGTAGTCATGTGTGGATGTGAGAGTTGGACCATAAAGAAAGCTAAGCACTGAAGAACTGATGCTTTTGAACTGTGGTGTTGGAGAAGACTCTTGAGAGTCCCTTGGACAGTAAAATCAAACCAGTCAATCCTGAAGGAAATCAGTCCTGAATATTCATTGAAAGGACCGATGCTGAAGCTGAAGCTCCAATCCTTTGGCCAGCTGATGTGAAGAATGGACTCCTTGGAAAAGACCCTGATGATCGGAAAGACTGAAGGCAGGAGGAGAAGGAGATGACAGAGAATGAGATGGTTGGATGGCATCACCAGCTCAATGGACATGAATTTGCGCAAGTTCCCGGAGTTGGTGATGGACAGGGAAGCCAGGCATGCAGCAGTCCATGGGGTCGCCAAGAGTCAGACACAGCTGAGGGGCTGAACTGAACTGATTGCCAGTTTAGTTTTTATTTCAGAAATGGTTTTTTGGTTTTACTTTGCTTTCCTGAATTGGTTTGTCTATTCATCAAGGTTTTCTTTTACTAAGTCACCTAATCTCTTAAGTATTTCTAACTGAGTCCTTCATTTTCATGCTAAGTCACTTCAGTCGTGTCTGACTCCGGACTGTAGCCCTCCAGGCTCCTCTGTCCATCGGGTTCTCCAGGCAAGAATACTGAAGTGGAATGCCATGCCCACCTCCAGGGGGTCTTCTCGACCAAGGGATCAAACCTGTGTCTATCAGGTGGGTTCTTTACCACCGTAACTTCTATCATTTTCTTAATCTTTCTTAGCTCATTCACAATCTGCTTTGTTGGCACTTCCTTTCCAATAACTGACATTCCCCCTGGTGTGGGGCTTGTCCTGGTAGCTTCAGTTCATTAGTTATAAGAGTTTGTAGGGAAGAGTCCCCAGACCATTTCAGTGCTGTCAGACCTTTCCCAGGGGTTTTCAAAAGTATTTGTGGATAAGAACCCTTAATTTTGGAATACTAGAGCTTTGAAAGGCAAACAGAATGAAATCATGTGGCTGGGTCAGTGTTGGCAGACATGGTTATATAAAGTCCTGACAGCTGATGGGTGGCAGGCAGTCAGAGTGCTGGCTGACTTCCTGTCCCCCAGAGTTCCAAATCTGTCAACACAAGTGACTTCCTGGCTATCAAAAAAATAGCGACGATACTGGCTACTTGGGTAAATATAAATCTCTTAGACTACTGTGATTTAAATATGCCAGGAAATATAATACTTAGTGTGATGTGATCTAAGACTACAGTTTCATTTAAAGACCAACCCTTCGTCTTTGTGAAGCACACTTCAAAATGTTATAGTAACTTCGGAGAGCAGTCACTCAGGATTGCCAGACTTGCCTCTTAGTTTATCAGCCCCCCATCCTTTTATTCCTCCCACTGCAGGTCCAAAATGCTCCGATGCTGAAATATATTAGGCAAACGCCACTTTCTTTTTTAAGAAGCACCTTCAGGACTTCTTCGGTGGTCGGCGCCTGGGTTTGCTGTGCGGTCAGGGAAGTAAGACCCCACATGCGGCACAGCGTGGCCAAAAGAACAAAACAAAAATTCAAAAGTGCACTCGTGTGTGTCCCACAGCGCCTTCCACTAATCCTCTCTCCCAGTTTTCAGACAAGAAGACTGCCAGGTGAGGGGTGATGCGGCCTCTCAGGCTCGAAGCGGCCTTGCACCGAATTTCTTTGCACACATCACGTGCAGCACAGTAGCTGTTTTGCAGGGCTCCTGTCAGCAGGGCCCTGCACAGATCACCCCACACCTCCTCGGCTCGGGAAACTGAGACCCCGGTGCTGGGTCAGGGAGGCTGCCCTGCAGGTGGGTGGAGGAGGGGAGACTTGGGAAGAATGAAAGTGGGGAGACCGTGGTTGAAAAGAGAGGTGCATGGGGCAGAGAGAGGCTCCAGAGCAGGGAGAAAAGTGAGGTGAGATGGCAAGGGTAGGGCTGAGGCTTCCGACTGCCGTCTTTTTCAGCGTCATTGAGGGTTAGTTCGGGATGGATTCCCCACGGAGACTGGCTGTGTGGGACCTGGCTGGTGGCGACCACTCTTACGACAGGCTCAGCATTCTTCAGGAGTGACAGCATCACTTGTTGCTTAGCTCTCTGATAGGAGGGGATGGTAGGACCACAGTTGTTAACGTGAACCTCGTTGTTGTTGTTCACTTGCTCAGCTGTGTCTGACTCTTTGCAGCCCCATGGACCACAGCACAGGGAGCCAGGCCTCCCTGTCCTTCACTGTTTCCTTCACTGTTGCTCAGACTCATGTCCATCAAGTCAGTGATGCCATCCAACCATCTCATCCTCTGTCGTCCCCTTCTCNTGTTGTTCACTTGCTCAGCTGTGTCTGACTCTTTGCAGCCCCATGGACCACAGCACAGGGAGCCAGGCCTCCCTGTCCTTCACTGTTTCCTTCACTGTTGCTCAGACTCATGTCCATCAAGTCAGTGATGCCATCCAACCATCTCATCCTCTGTCGTCCCCTTCTCCTCCTGCCTTCAATCTTCCCAGCATCAAAGTCTTTTCCAGTGAGTTGACTCTTTGCATCAAGTGGCCAAAGTATTGGAGCTTCAGCATCAGTCCTTCCAATAAATATTCAGGGTTGATTTATTTTAGGATTGACTGGTTTGATCTTCTTGCTGTCCAAGGGTTTCTAAAGAGTCTTCTCCAACACCACAGTTCAACAGCATCAGTTCTTCAGTGCTCAGCCTTCTTTAAGGTCCACCTCTCACATCCATACATGGCCACCGGAAAGCAATAGCTCTGACTATGTGGACCTTTGTTGGCAAAGTGATGTCTCTGCTTTTTAATGCACTGTCTAGGTTTGTCAAAGCTTTTCTTCCAAGGAGCAAGCATCTTTTTTAAAATTTCCCTGGCTGCAGTCACTATCTGCAGTGATTTTGGAGCCCAAGAAAATAAAATCTCTCTCTGTTTCCATTGTTTCCCCATCTATTTACCATAAAGCGATGGAACTGGATTCCATCATCTGCATTTTTGAACGCTGAGTTTTAAGCCAACTTTTTCACTCTCCTCTTTCACTTTCATCAAGAGGCTTTTTAGTTCTTCACTTTCTGCCATAAGGGTGGTGTCATCTGCATATCTGAGATTATTGATATTTCTCCTGGCAGTCTTCATTCCAGCTTGTGCGTCATCCAGCCTGCATGGACTCTGCATATAAGTTAAACAAGCAGGGTGACAGTATGCAGCCTTGTCATACTCCTTGCCCAATTTTGAGTCAGTCAATCCATTGTTCCATGGCAGGGGAAAGTACTTGTTTTTCGTAGCATGACTAACTCACCTTTCTCTCTGCAGCTGCTGACTTTGCGGGGTTAGATCCCAGAATTGCTGCGTGGCTGATAGACCCTAGTGATGCTGCACCCTCTTTTGAAGATTTAGTGGCAAAGTACCTGGGAAACCCCACCACACTTACAGTCAACAGCACAGATGGGAATTCCTCAAGAAAGACTGTGGTGAGTTGCTTTGAGATACGGTTTATGGACCTTGATACAACCCTAATTTTCCTCTAAGAACTTTTTCTACTTCATGGAAAGCCCAGTAGTGAAAAGAACATTGCTGACATCCACCTGTACTTGTTTGGCAGAAATGCCTTCTGGTAGAGGATACTGAATAAGGATGGATGACTTCTCTCCCTTTGTGAAGCTGTCCCTGGGAGATGCCATTCACGGCCTGATTCTCCTAAATGTGTCCTTGGTGTCAGAGGGTCACCTGCTCTGTGAGCAGACAGCTGCTTGTTGAAATCCTTTGTTCTGGAGGCTTGGCCTCCATGGTGAAGGCCTTGGGGGGCCACTCCTCCGTCCCCGTGGGGAGAGTCGTAGAGGCTGCCCAGGTCTGTCTCTCCAGGCCCCTCTCTCTTGTTGGGAACCATTGTCTGCAGAAGCAAGGGTGTGTGCAGCCCTGGAACCCTGCCCGGAGCCTGGGGTGAGGGACACCCGATGTGCTGCACCACAGGGCCAGGAGGCAGCCAAGCCGGAGCAGCGCCCATGCCCTCAGCCACACTGTCCGGGCTTCCCGGCTCTCGGTTAACAAGCACAGTTCAAAGCACAGCTGGAAGGCCAAGCAGGAGGCTGTGCGAGCCTGCCCTGCGTGCTGGGCTGAGCTCGGGACTGCCGTTTGGGACATTTGATCCTACAGACCCACTTGGCGGGGTAGAGTCGGGGATCTGTGTCAGGTAGAGGCTTGGGTTTGGAAACAGAGACCCTCGCTCTCCCTTAGTCTAAAGGGGTTTGTCAGAGGAGCGTGGGGCAGCTGAGACTCAGAGGGAAGGCAGGGCAGGCTTGGGAGGCAGCCCCCAGGCGGCTCTGAGGACTGAGGCGGCAGGAGCCCGCAGACCCGGGCCAGCCGTGAACCATGACCTTTCCTCCATGTGTGACTTTTGCCCAAGACTCTCAGTTTTAGCGCTCAGAGTCTCCTTTCTACTGCTGTGTCACATGTTTGCCCCTTGGCAGGGCAGCAGGGCGCGGAGATGAGCAGTCCTCCGAGGTCCGTGCTGCTGGGCGGTGCTTCCCCAGACAGAGGCTGGGGTTCTGTGGCTGCAGGAAGCGTGGTCCGCCGGTGTGTGGTCAGCCCCGTTCATGGAGGAGGGCTCCAGTGCACAGGGCTCATGCCTGCACCTCGCCCGAGGTCAAGTCGAGGCCAGAGTTCAGTCTGCATTCCTCACTCTGAAGGGGCGTTTTTCCTGGTACACACATGTACACACATGTACAACTTAGAGGTGGGAGTGGCTTCAGGAACAGAACACTCAGAGGAGGTGCGTCCTCCCAGACAGAAGCCAGGGAGGCCCAGGCGCGTGGCTCAGGCACCCTGAGTGCCCCGGCTTACGTTTCCCCTGGAGGCTCTGCCCAAGGCCTCGTCCACACTCGGCAGAAAGGAGGCAGCCCGGAGGGACTCGTGCTTGTCCAGCGACGTGTCTGTCGTGGGAGCACGTGGTGAGAGCGGGGCAGGGAGGGGCCCTCTGCTCTGCAGGGTCCAGGGACACAGCGTGAGACGCAGGAGCAGGAGAGCGTGGAAACTGAGGATGGGTCCCGTGGGGTAGTGGTGAGACCACGTCGGAGAGAAAGACGATGACCTCCTCCTGGAGGAGAGCAGGTGCAGCCGGCTGAGCTGCCGGGGCCTGAACACCGCCACGGGGCCTGAGCTGGTCTTGGGGAGGCCGCGCAGGCCAGCGCTGTGCGGCAGGCAGCATGTTCAGGCGGCAAGCCAGCCATGTGCCGGGCACAGCCGAGACACGGACATGGACGTGCCCGTGGCTCCGGCAGAGCCAGACCCGGTGGCTGCAAGACCACTTCAGGGTGCGTCGTGGGGAGGGGTCTCTGACACTGCGTCTGGGCACCCAGAGTCCACAGGCCGTGTGGCAGAGTGAGGGGTGCAGTGGGAACGCCAGGCCTCTGGGAGGGAGCAGCTGTTAGACTGCACGTCGGGGCCGAGGCTCCTCCCACCCTCGTTGCGGACTCTGGTTGGTCCACCTCCCAGTGGCTCTGTGTATGTCTGGGGCAAGGGTGGGTGGCGAGTGTGGAGGCCGAGACCAGGAGACCAAGTCCCGTTGTCCCTCCCGCTGCGTGATCTTTGCCCCGGGCCACTTAGCTTCCCTGTGGCTCATTTCCTGTAAAATGAGGGCAGTAGGGGTGGAGGGAAAGTAAGAAAGCAGTAGGGGTCTTGAGCTATTCCATGGTAAGGGGCTGCTCTTCTTGGGGTGATGGGTCACAGCGCCAGAGTGCAGTCTCTGGAAAAGCTGTGGCTTCCTAGAGCGTGACAAGCGTCGCTCCCAATCGTTCCTAACTGTTCATTCTTTTGCTCTTTTGAAGAATCACACTGTCCGTGCAAACCTGAGGGTGCTCCACAGACTGACGATGCACCTCTGCTCCCAGCTGCAGGCAAGGCACTTCGTGGTGGCGTCACTGCCTAGGGGCTGGCCTTTGTCCAGACCCAAAGGAGGCATGTCCCGAGGGCAAGAGACGGGAACCTGGGCGTCACTCACTGGAGGACTGTCCAGATGATGAGACCTGACTTTTTAAATGTCCTCTATAGGTTGACAACAATTGTAACATTATTTTTTTAAAAGATTCCGATTCAGTTGGAACATTTCCAACGCTGCAATTAACGTAAAAGCTAAGTGTTCATTTCAACTCCACTCAGAGTCTCATTGGGAAGCAGAGATCCTTTGAAGGACTAGTCAAGAAGGGTTGAATGAAGGGACCAGGTACCGCAGCAAGGGCAGGAGTCGGGGGCCAGCACGGGACAGAGGGGCCTGAGCGGACAGGCACCGGCTGGGAGCTTCTCCACCCCCGGCACTGAAGGGCAGGCTCTTACCGGGATCCTGGGAAGGCAGTGTCCTGCAGCGGCCGCTTCCCTCTCCTCCTGCCCCCAAATAGGCAAAGCCAGCTTGAGAGCAGAGAAGGAACCCAGCTGATGTGGCCCAGAGGGCTTCAGCCCTTCCTCCTGTTCTGAAATTAAAGTGGGAGACTTAAACCACAAACACCTAAATCACACTTAAAAATGAGAAAGATGAAGGGAAAGTGGGGATGGAGCCTGTCCTACCGGATATTTCTGAATGTTTCCATCTGGGCTTGGTATTAATATTAATCATGAGATAGGACACTTGACGGAAATAGGAGTTTTAACCATGTCACCCAGAAGAGCTGCTCAGTGAGATTAAGCGGGCTGTGTGGCAGATGCAGGCTGAAGTAACAGGTTCAAAGTAAGACGATGTCGTCTCTTCCCCGAAACAGCTTCGTGGTTTATGGCAGCTCTTCCGGACTTTGGAGCTGCCTCTGATACCGATTTTGGCAGGTAAGCTACCGTGAGAGTAATGCAGTCCTCTTCCCAGAGTTCTCTGTTCTGTCTGGGATGCCTGTTTTCTCGTCACTTAGTTTGGGGAGGGCGGTGCATCATATGGGCACCTAAGAGCAGCAAACCCTTAGCTTCCCCTTCGTCCTCTGTGACGAGAGGATGTGGCGTGTGTCGCCTCCTGGTCTAGAAGGACTCTGACGTCAGGGTCACGTGGGAGCCCTTCTGAGCTGCCTGTTCTGCAGGTGCCCCGGCCGAGGGGCGAGCGCCCTCCTGACTCCCGTGCCCCCGAGAACAGCAGCGGGGAGGGGGCCTGTCTGGAAGTTTCCCGTCAGCAGCTGTCCTGGTCCTGGAGTGCTGGACCCTCACACTTTGTGAGAAGCCCCTGGAAGGGCTGCTTTGGGCTCCCCGCTGTCCTTGCTCTTAGCCCCCAGCCCACGCTGTCCTGCTGGGCACCTGGGAGAGCAGAGCCTCGCACACAGCACTGGAGCCAAGCGGCCAGGCCGCCTCCCCACCCACAGTGTCCCCACGCCCACCACCACTGCCGCTGGGCTCCCGTGACGACCCCGGGGGACGCTGCTGAGCATGCACTGTCCTTGTGGTCTGCATCGGGGAGGGAGGCTTGCTCCTGGCCCTGCAGTCTTTCTCAGAAATGACTCGCTGCTGCTGCTAAGTCGCTTCAGTCGTGTCTGACTCTAATGCGGTACAAACGGTATCTGCTTTGGTGTTTGAATCACAGTGATGGAAAGCCACCGCATTCGGGTGAACAAGGAGGAGATGGAGCGGACGTCAGCGCTTCTCGGGGTGAGCTCATCTGTCAGGCTGCCCGCAGGTGCAGGTCCTCCCCTGCCTGGTGGGCGGCTCCGGCCAGCCCTGCGTGACTGGCCTTTCCTTCCTCACTCGGCCCAGCCTGGGGCACTGTTGCCCCATCTGACTCCTGCAAGGGATACCACTCTTGGAAAGAGTTGAAGCAGGACCACAGCTGGTGCCCGCCCCATGTGGATGTGTGCTGGTTTAGAGGGCATTGCCCCTTGAGTGGGTGAGGGCAGGTCATGGGTTTCTTGGATACTTTTAAAAAGCAAAAGCAAAGTTTTCTAGCTGTAAAAAATAGAGGGATGCATAAAGATGTCTGAAAAAGATGCATTAAGGGTTCCACTTAAGTTATTTTAAAGTTAATATTTTAAAGGAAACTCCAGGATGACCATCACCCAGGTCAAAGCTGAGAAGGTCCAGAAGCCCTGCTGACCCCTCCCTGTCAGAGCCCCCTTCCTGACTTGGCCGTCCTTCCACTGTCGATAGCCTTTACAGCTTTCCGTTTAGAAGCGTGATAGTATGATCGCTTTCTCTCGGAAGGAGCTGTAGGTTAGCCGTCGTGTCTGGCCTCTCTCTCCCTGTGCCCCTGGGTCTTAGCGCTCCACTGCACGCTCCGCCCCAGTGTGAAGACGCAGTGGTATCTCGTCATGATGTCGGAGCCTCGTGCCCTGATTACTGGGCAGGGCAAATAGCTTTTATTTCCTTGTTGGCTATTTGGAGTTTCTCCTTGGTAAGGGATCTGCTCCACATTTTTACCCATTTGTGTACTGAGGGTTCTGTCTTCCACTTTCTGATTCACAGGACATCTCGATATTCTGGTTACAAGCCTGTTTCCTATACCTTCTTCTCTGTGTCTTACCATTTTACTCTCTTCATATCTTTTGATCAATAGACTCCTTAATTTTTAATTTTATCAATCTTTTTCTTTATGGTTAGTGCTTTTTGCATCCTGTTTAAGGAATCTTTCCTTTTGTCGAGTTCATGAAGTCTCTCTTCCATTATGTTTGAAGTTATTTTCATTAGCCTTTGCATTTAGGTTTATAAACCTGGAACTGATTTTTTTCTCTTTACATACTTTTTTAATTGAGAAGGAAATAGCATATAATGAATAATGCACATCTTTAAAAATTTTTTGTGAGAAAATACACTTACCATCCAAACTGATTATATTTGCAGAAGTGAAGTGTTAGTCACTCAGTCGTGTCCAGCTCTTTGCAACCCCATGGACTCTAGTCCACCAGGTTCCTCTGTCCATGAAATTCTCCAGGCAAGAATATTAGAGCGATTAACCATTCCCTTCTTCAGGGGGATCTTCCCAACCCAGGAACTGAACCCGGATCTCCTGCATGGCAGGCAGATTCTTTACCCTCTGAGCCACCAAGGAAGCTCTGTAACCACAGAGTGTGATGGTGGTAAGTATCCGTCTTGTTCTGCAACTGTCACCAGCTTCCATCACCATCACCGTTTTCATCTTGTGAAACTAACACCTACAGCTAGTAAACAGCTGCTTGCCATTCTCCCCCTCTCCCGGCTTCTGGCAGCCATCACTGCTCTTTGTTTCTCTATGATGTTGCGGACTCTAAGTCTTTCACACAAGTGGAGTCATAGCCTGCTTGTCTTTTAGTGACCGGCTCGTTTCACTTAGTGTCGTGTCCATGGGTTCATCCATGCTGTGGCATGTTGCAGAATTTCCTTCCTTTGTGAGGCTGAATAATACTCCATTACATGTGCATGCCACAGTTTTATTATCTATTCATCTGTAGATGAATGCAACCTAGGTGGCTTCCATATTGTATGTTTGTCTTTATGCCAGTGGAAAATGGAAGCAACTTAGCTATGATTAGCTATTGTAAATATGGGCTATGAAAATAGGTATACAAATACCTCTTTAAGATCCTGCTTTCAGTTCTTTTGAATATATGCCCAGAAGTGAATTGCTAAATCTTACGGTAATTCTGTTTTTAATTCTTTGAGGAACCACCATGTTTCTTCCGAAGCCCCTGTAGCATTTTACGTTCCCACAAACAGCGCGTAAGGGTTGCAGTTTTTCTACGTCCTCGCCAACAGTTACTGTTTTCCGTCTGTTATTTTCTTTGACAGTAACCGTCCTAACGGGTGTGAGGCGGCATCTCGTTGTAGTTTCGGTTTGCATTCCACCAAGGGTTAGTGATGCTTAAAATCTTCTTATGTGCTTATTGGCCATTTGTACATCTTCTCTGAGAAATAATGTCTATTCAAGGCCTTTGCCCACTTTTGGATTGGATTTTTTTCTTATTGTTTAGTTTTTGGAGTTCTGTATATATTTTGGATATTAATCCTGTATGAACATGATTTTCATATATTTTCCTCCCATTCTATGGATTGCCTTTTTACTCTGTTGATACATTTTTTTAAAGTTATACACTTCTACCTAATCATTATTTTTAAATTTATTTATTTTTAATTGGAATATCATTGCTTTAGGATATTGTGTTGGGTTCTGCCATATATCAACGTGAATCAGCCAGAGGTGTACATGTGTGCCCTCCCTCTTGAACCTCCTTCCCACCTCCCACCCCAGTACTGTCTTTTGATGCACAAAATTTTTAATTTTCATAAAGTCGAATTTAAAATATCTTTCTTTTGTTACCTGTTTCTTTGGTGCCATATCTAAGTGATCCTTGCCAAACCCAATGCTGTTAGACTTTTGTCCGGCTTTCTTCTTAGAGTTCTTAGGGTTTTATTATTTTAGGTCTTATATTTAGGTCCTTGACCAATTTTGAGTTAATTTTTGGGTATGATGTTAAGTAAGGATCCAGATTCATTTTTATGCATGTGGATACCCAGTTTTCCCAGCACCATTTATTGAAAAGACTGTCCTGTCTCCACTGAATGGTCTTAGCACCTTATCAAAATCATTTGACCATATATGCAAGGGTTTTTTGCATTTCTTTTCCATGGGGATGGTCTTGATCCCTGTCTCCTGTACAGTGTCATGAACCTCCGTTTCTCTAATTTTCTTGAAGAGCTCTCTAGTCTTTCCCATTCTGTTGTTTTCCTCTATTTCTTTGCATTGATCGCTGTGGAAGGCTTTATCTCTTCTTGCTATTCTTTGGAACTCTGCATTCAGAGACTTATATCTTTTCTTTTTTCCTTTGTTTTTCACTTATCTTCTTTTCACAGCTTTTTGTAAGGCCTCCCCATATAGCCATTTTGCTTTTCTCATTTATTTTCCATGGGAATGGTCTTGTCTCCTGTACAATGTCACGAACCTCCGTCCGTAGTTCATCAGGCACTCTATCTATCAGATCTAATCCCTTAAGTCTATTTCTCACTTCCACTGTATAATCATAAGGGATTTGATTTAGGTCATACCTGAATGGTCTAGTGGTTTTCCCTACTTTCTTCAATTTCAGTCTGAATTTGGCAATAAGGAGTTCATGATCTGAGCCACAGTCAGCTCCCAGTCTTGTTTTTGCTAACTGTATAGAGCTTCTCTATCTTTGGCTGAACTGTATAGAGCTTCTCTTTCTTTGGCTGCAAAGAATATAATCAATCTGATTTCGGTGTTGACCATCTGGTGATATCCATGTATAAAGTCTTCTCTTGTGTTGTTGGAAGAGGGTATTTGCTATGACCAGTGCGTTCTCTTGGAAAAACTCTATTATCCTTTGCCCTGCTTCATTCTGTATTCCAAGGCCAAATTTGCCTTTTACTCCAGGTGTTTCTTGACTTCATACTTTTGCATTCCAGTCCCTTATAATGCAAAGGACATCTTTTTGGGGTGTTAGTTCTAAAAGGTCTTGTAGGTCTTCATAGAACTGTTCAACTTCAGCTTCTTCAGTGTTATTGGTTGGGGCACAGACCTGGATTACTGTGATACTGAATGGTTTGCCTTGAAAATGAAAAGAGATCTTCTGTCATTTTTGAGATTGCATCCAAGTCTTGCGTTTTGGACTCTTTTGTTGACCATGATGGCTATTCCTTTTCTTCAAGGGATTCCTGCCCACAGTAGTAGATATAATGGTCATCTGAGTTGAATTCACCTATTCCAGTCCATTTTAGTTCGTTGATTCCTAGAATGATGACACTCACTCTTGCCATCTCCTTCATGGGAAATAGATGGGGCAACAGTGGAATTAGTGGCTGACTTTATTTTGGGGGGCTCCAAAATCACTGCAGATGGTGATTGCAGCCATGAAATTAAAAAGCACTTACTCCTTGAAAGTAAAGTTATGACCAACCTAGATAGCATATTCAAAAGCAGAGATATTACTTTGACAACAAAGGTCTGTCTAGTCAAGGCTATGGTTTTTCCAATGGTCATGTATGTATGTGAAAGTTGGACTGTGAAGAAAGCTGAGCACCAAAGAATTGATGCTTTTGAATTGTGGTGTTGGAGAAGACTCTTGAGCGTCCCTTGGACTGCAAGGAGATCCGTCCAGTCCATCCAAAAGGAGATCAGTCCTGGGTGTTCATTGGAAGGACTGATGCTAAAGCTGAAACTCCAATACTTTGGCCACCTCATGCTAAGTGTTGACTCATTGGAAAAGACCCTGATGCTGGGAAGGATTAGGGGCAGGAGGAGAAGGGGACGACAGAGGATGAGATGGCTGGATGGCATCTCCAACTTGATGGACATGAGTTTAGGTAAACTCCAGGAGTTGGTGATGGACAGGGAGGCCNAAGGATTAGGGGCAGGAGGAGAAGGGGACGACAGAGGATGAGATGGCTGGATGGCATCTCCAACTTGATGGACATGAGTTTAGGTAAACTCCAGGAGTTGGTGATGGACAGGGAGGCCTGGCATTCTGCGATTCATGGGGTTGCAAAGAGTCAGACACGACTGAGCAAGTGAATTGAACTGAAAAGGCAGTTGATTTCTGCTTATCTTTTTTAAAGGCAGAACCAACAAGATTTCCTGATGGACAAGAAAGTGTATTTTTAAAAAAAGGACTGAAGGGTGACTTTAGGTTTTTGGCCTAAGCAAATGAAAGGATGGAATTGCCATTGTCAACTACAAATTGGCAATTACCAAGAACATTGCCAATGACTGAACAACAAGGCATTTCACATTTACATCTACTGAGACTGAACCCCATGCTGCTATAGCTGGTGACCTTCAATAACCCCTGAGGGAGTTCAGAGTGGTGTGAGGCACTCTGTGCTCCAGGGAATCTTGTGGGACAAGTCTTTAGATAGTTGGATGTTTTTAGGAGCAGATTTTATGATCTCAGTCCTTGCATCTCCTCATATCTAAAGAAGCACTAAATCCCTTCATGGTGACATCAGACCCTCATGACTAACAAAAAACCTNGGGAGTTCAGAGTGGTGTGAGGCACTCTGTGCTCCAGGGAATCTTGTGGGACAAGTCTTTAGATAGTTGGATGTTTTTAGGAGCAGATTTTATGATCTCAGTCCTTGCATCTCCTCATATCTAAAGAAGCACTAAATCCCTTCATGGTGACATCAGACCCTCATGACTAACAAAAAACCTTTTCTAGGTTGAGTGCTTCATGTTATTGAACTCCCCCTTCACCAAAACCTTATACACTGACTTTCCCCCACTGCTGCTTTGGAGCAGTCTGTCAGAGCTATCTGAGATGCTGCCTCCTGGTCTTCAGTCCTCATTTTGCCCCAAATAAAACTTAACTCACAACTGTTAAGTTGTACATCTTTTTTAGTTGATAGTTATGGTGAGCGATGAAGTGACCCAGAGTGGACTTCCTTCCTTCAACTGGACTCCACGAGGAACCGGAGCTTTGGTATCAGCAGCGGCACCTTGTGCCCATCTGCTTCCTTGGGGAGTGCAGATGAATTTGGGTAAGTCTCTCCTGGTTCTTGACTCTCCCATATTGGCTGAGATTTTGAGTTTTATTTGGCAGTGGAGCAGGTTACCTGCCCCCTCCTAGTAGGAAAGATACTGGGGGGGGGGCCGGGTGAAACATCTGGGGCATACCCACTCATGGTCTAGTCACCGAGTGGGACTCGTTTGAAAGATACCAAGGAATTTCCACCCAGTTAAAAGATGCTGGGTGGGGGGCTGGCTGAAAGATGCCAGGAGAATTGCCCATCCAGTGGAAAGGTACTGGGTGCAGGGGGTGGGGGTGGGGGCTCAACTGAAAAAAAAAAAAAAAGAATATCTGGGGCTCGGCTGAAAGATGCCAAGTTTGCTCCATTGTAGGGGACTGAATGGTCTTGGCTGAGTGGTTAAGAGGCTGATCTGACACTTTTCCTCAATCTGACTGCCATTATATAATTTGTCAGGATAAAAGTGATAAAAATACATGAGAGCTTTGCTCTGAAGAAAAGGGACAAGTCTCTTCCTGGCTGGTTTCAGTTTTCTCAGGTGACTGAGAAATTTACAGGAGTAGTGGAGGCCTACAGTGGTTCCATAAGGAAACCCATTCATTAATTAGAACACTTGCTCATCCGGGGGTCGCACGTAAGAACTGGACATTCAGTGACCTGAGCAGCCACTGTCTCTTATACACATCTAGATGTGTATAAGAGACAGGTAAATATGAAGTGGTCAAACAGGAGATGGCACGAGTGAACATTGACATTTTAGGAAACAGTGAATTAAAATGGGCTGGAATGGACGAATTTAATTCAAATGGCCATTGTATTACTACTCTGGGCAAGAATCGCTTAGAAGAAATGGAGGAGCCCTCACAGTCAACAGAAGAGTCTGAAATACAGTCCTAGGGTGCAATCTACAAAACGACAGAATGATCTTTGTTCGTTTCCAAGGCAAACCATTCAATATCACATTAATATAAGTCTATGCCCCAACCACTAATGATGAAGAAACTGAAGTTGAATGGTTCTTTGAGAACCCACAAGACCTTCTAGAACTAAAACCAAAAGATGTCCTTTCCATCATAAGGGACAGGAATGCAAAAGTAGGAAATCAAGAGATACCTGGAGTAACAGGCAAGTTTGACCTTGGAGTAAAAAATTAGGCAGAGCAAAGGCTAACAGAGTTTTGCCAAGAGAACTCACTGTTCATAGCAAACACCTTCTTCCAAAAACACAAGAGAAGACTGTACACTTGGGCATCACCAGATGGTCAATACTGAAATTCAGTTCAGTTCAGTCACTTAGTCATGTCCAACTGGTTGCGACCCCATGAATTGCAGCATGCCAAGCCTCCCTGTCCATCACCAACTCTCGGACTTAATTCAGACTCACGTCCATTGAGTCAGTGATGCCATCGAGCCATCTCATCCACTGTCATCCCCTTCTCCTCCTGCCCCCAATCTTTCCCAGCATCAGAGTCTTTTCCAATGAGTCAACACTTCACATGAGGCGGCCAAAGTATTGGCATTTCAGCTTTAGCATCATTCCTTCCAAAGAACACCCAGGACTGATCTCCTTCAGAATGGACTGGTTGGATCTCCTTACAGTCCAAGGGACTCTCAAGAGTTTTCTCCAACACCACAGTTCAAAAGCATCAATTCTTCAGTGCTCAGCTTTCTTCACAGTCCAACTCTCACATCCATACATGACCACTGGAAAAACCATAGCCTTGACTAGACAGAACTTTGTTGTCAAAGTAATGTCTCTGGTGTTGAATATGCTATCTAGGTTGGTCATAACTTTCCTTCCAAGGAGTAAGTGTCTTTTAATTTCATGGCTGCAGTCACCATCTTCAGTGATTTTGGAGCCCCCCAAAATAAGTTCTGACACTGCTTCCNGAGGAGAGTGAAAAAGTTGGCTTAAAGCTCAACATTCAGAAAACGAAGATCGTGGCATCTGGTCCCATCACTTCATGGGAAATAGATGGGGAAACAGTGGAAACAGTATCAGACTTTATTTTTCTGGGCTCCAAAATCACTGCAGATGGTGATTGTAGCCATGAAATTAAAAAACGCTTACTCCTTGGAAGGAAAGTTACGATCAACCTAGATAGCATATTCAAAAGCAGAGACATTACTTTGCCAACAAAGGCCCATCTAGTCAAGACTATGGTTTTTCCAGTGGTCATGTATGGATGTGAGAGTTAGACTGTGAAGAAAGCTGAGTGCCAAAGAATTGATGCGTTTGAACTGTGGTGTTGGAGAAGACTCTTGGACTTTTGGAGTCCCTTAGACTGCAAGGAAATGCAAGCAGTCCATTCTAAAGGAGATCAGTCTTGGGTGTTCATTGGAAGGACTGATGCTGAAGCTGAAACTCCAATACTTTGGCTATCTCATGCGAAGAGTTGACTCATTGGAAAAGACTCTGATGCTGGGAGGGATTGGGGGCAGGAGGAGAAGGGGATGACCGAGGATGAGATGGCTGGATGGCATCACCAACTCGATGGA
Organism: Oreotragus oreotragus; assembly: GCA_006410675.1. NCBI lineage: Eukaryota > Metazoa > Chordata > Mammalia > Artiodactyla > Bovidae > Oreotragus > Oreotragus oreotragus. The sequence continues at coordinate 207,080 of SJYX01012994.1, read as the reverse complement.
CATGAGTTTGAGTGAACTCTGGGAGTCGGTGATGGACAGGGAGGACTGGCGTGCTGCAATTCATGGGGTCGCAAAGATTTGGACACGACTGAGCGACTGCACTGAACTGAACTGCAAGGGTTTATTTCTGTGCTCACTATTATATGAGTATGTTTGTATGTCTGTATTGTATGTCTACTTTATGCCAATGGAAAATGGAAAGCATGCTCAATTGTGTCTGACTCTGAACCCCACAGACTGTAGCCCACCAGGCTCCTCTGTCCATGGAGTTTTTCCTGGCAAGAATACTGGAGTGGGTTGCCATTTCCTTCTCCAGGGATCTTCTTGACCCGGGGATCAAATCCGCATTTCCTGCATCTTCTACAATGCACGCTGATTCTGAGCTACCAGGCCTCTTTATGGCAATACCACTATTTTTATTACTGTAACCATGTAGTAAGTTTTAAAAGCAGGAAGTGTGGGTCATGCAATTTTGTTCTTCTTTGGCAAGATTGTTTTGGCTACTTGCTGTTCCTTAAGACTCCATATGAATTTTAGGGTGGATTTTTCTATTTCTGAAAAAATTGTCTTTAGAATTTTGGTAGGGGTTGCATGGAATCTGTAGATCACTTTGACTAGTATTGACCTCTTAATATGTTGCCTTCCAATCCAAGAGCATGAGATGTGTTTCCACTTATTTATGTCATTTTGAATTTCTTTCAGCAATGTTTGTGGGCTTCCTTGGCGGCTCAGTGGTAAAAGATCTGCCTGCCAGTGCAGGAGACATGGGTGTAATCCCTGGGTGGGGAATATTCCCTGGAGAAGGAAATGACAACCTGCTACAGTACTCTTGCCTGGGAAAGCGCATTGACAGAGGAGCCTGGTGGGGCTGCAGTCCATGGAGTCGCAAAGAGTCAGACACGACTTAGCGACTGAACAACAGCAAGCTGCTGTGGCTTCCACTGTGTAAGTTTCTCACCTTGGTTAGGGTGATTCCTACGTATTTCACGCTTTTCGATGCTGTCGTGAATGGAACTGTTTCTGTAATTTCCGTTTCACATGGTGTGTAGAAATGAAACTGATATTTGTGTGTTGACATTATATCCTGCTGTTTTGCTGCGTTCAGAAAGTTCTAACCATTTTTTTTTTTAGAATCTTTAGGATTTTTCTGCATATAAAGTCATGTCATCTGCAAGCAAGGATGTTTTTACTTCTTCCTTTCCCATTTGGATGCCTTTATTTCTCTTTCTTGCCTAATTGCCCTGGCTAGAATCTCTACGCCGTGTTTAATAGAAGTGGTGAGAGCAAGTACCCTTGCCTTTTCCCTGGTCTTAGGGAAGCTCTTTCAGCCTTTTGCCACTGAACACGGCACTTGCTGTGAGCTTTAACCTTTGACTTATTACACTGAGATAGCCTTGCTCCATTCCTAGTTTTCTGAGTGTTTTTGTCATAAAAGGGTTTTATCAAAAAAGTTTTTATCATAGTGTCAAATGCTTTTTTTCTGCATTGTTTTAAATAATCATGTAAACCCCCCCCCATTCATTCTGTTTTTGTGTGGCATATTATATTGATTAATTTTCATATATTGAACCATCCTTGCATTCCAGGAATGAATTCCACTTGGTCATGGTGTATAATCCTTCCAATATACTGCTGAACTCTGCTTGCTGGCCTTTTGTTGAGAAATTTTGTATCAGTGTTTATAAAGGATGTTGCTCTGTAGACTTCTTGTAGTGTGTTTGTCTGGCTTTGGTATCAGGATAATTGCTGGCCTCAGAGTGAGTTGGGAAACATTGCCTTCTCTTCAATTTGGGGGGAAAATTTTGAGAAGGATTGGATTGGGTCTTCTGTAAATGTTTGGTAGAATTTAGCACCGAAGCCATTGCATCCAGGGCTTTGTTTGTTGGAAGATTTTTCATTTGATTTCTGCTCCTTACTAACTATAGCTCTGTTTTTCTATTTCTCCGTGATTTAGTCTTGTCAGGTTTTGTGTTTCTACGGACTTGTTTCATCTAGGTTATCCAATCTGCTGGTGTACAGTTGTTCATAGTGCTCTCTGAGAATCCTGTTTATTTCTGTAAAATTGGTAGTAATACTTTCACCTAAATTTCTGATTTTTGTAATCTGAGCCTTCTGTGTCTTCTGGGTCTAGCTAGCTAAAGGTTTGTTGATTTTGTTGGTCTTTTTAAAGAGGGGAATCTTGGTTCCACTGGTTTTCTCTATTGTTTTTATATCCTGCATTCCACTTGACTCTGCCTCATACTTATTGCTTCCTTCCCCTGCTGTCTTTGGGTTTAGTCTGCTCTTTTTTCTAGTTCCTTCATTTGTGAAGTGAGGTTACTGAGTTCAAGTCTTTCTCGTTTTTGGATAGAAGCATTTATAGCTATAAATTTCCTCCTCAGCACTGCTTTCACCGCGTCCCATATGCAGGTATGCTGTGGCTTTGTCTTCATTCATCTCTAAGTAATTTGTATATTCGTTTTTTATTTTCTCTTTGATCTTTTGCTTATTTAGAAATGTGTTGTTTAATTTATACAATTTTGTGAATTTATATTTTTCCTTTGGTTATTGACTTCTAACTTCAACTTCCTCTGGTCATATCGTATTTTCTATGATATCGATCTTTTAAAATCTCTTGAGACTCAGTGGCTGAAAGTGTAGTCTCTCTTGGAAAATGAGAATATTCCGTGTGCGTGCCATGGCTGGGTAGAGTGTTACGTGCTGTCTGTTGGATCTAGTTTTCATTGTTGTTTACATCTCCGTTTCCTTACTTACGGGTTCCCCGGGTGGCTTGGTGGTAAAAGAATCTGCCTGCAGTGCAGGAGCCCTGCGTTCGCTCCCCAGGTCAGGGAGATACCCTGGAGAAGGGGATGGCTGCCCACTCCAGGCGTCTTGCCTGGAGAACTGCATGGCGATGCCCTCCACAGAGCTATGTTGTGGTTGCTCTAGCCATTACTGTGAGTGGGGTATTCTAACCTCCGACCGCTACTGTGGAACTGCTGTCCATCTCTCCCTTCAGTTCTGTTAGTTTTTCCTCATATGTTTTCATGGCCTGTGGATATTTTCATGTAGATGCTTGTATTGTTACGTGTTCTTGCTGCATCAGGAATAGCATATCACCCTCGGTCTCCTAGAGCCACTTTTCATTTGCGTTCTGTTTCGTCTGATATTAATGTAGCCACCCTTGCTCTGCTTTCATTGCTGTTTAAATGGAGTATCTTTTTCTGTCCTTTCCACTGCAACCTGTTTATATCTTTAAAAGGAGTCTCTGGCAGATAGCATATAGTTGGACTGTGCGTTTTTATTCATTCTGCAATCTCTCTGTCGTTCTACGTTTCTTCTGACCATAAAGAGAGGAGGTGAGGGACTCGTAATTTGGCATGTCCTGCTGCTATGCTCAGCAGTGTGTTCCTCAGCCGCTTCACGGGGTGCCTTCGTCTCTACTGTGGGCCCGCTGTGCCCTGCCCCTCGCCTGGGCTGCGCACCAGGCCGTGTAGTTGTCAGGGCTGCTCCCTCTGTTGGGAGGGAGGGTCCTGCATCGCAGTCGGCGGGCGCCATGCAGTGTGGACCTGAGTCTGCTGCTTCGGGATCCCAGGCGAGTCTCGAGCTGATGGGGAGATGCTGGGCCCCGTTGCCGGTCACAATGCTGCTAGAGAATTCCTTCTCTCCCTCCTTCTGTTTGGTGAAGTATTTACTATTTTTATTTCTTCCAGTTTGTCTCTTTGGACCCACTTCACTTAGGACAGTGCTTCTGTGAGCTATTCCATCATGAGTCAACATCTGTATTTTGTAATCTCTCATTTTGGTAAATTATAAATTATTATTTTTGCTGTTCGTACAAGATCTTTTGCTGAGAATTATTTGGTGTGCAAATTAAACCATCTTGAATTATGGACACTGTTAGTAAGATTGTGTTTGTTGCTTTCATAGTCTCGCCTCAAGGAACTGGAGCGAGAAGCCCATTTTGTTGCAGGAGAACGGTTTCTTATCACGAGTAATCATCAGCTTCGAGAGGTAAAGCTGAGTTTCGGTTCTTTCATAGAACATGCTTCCTATTCAGGGGTTAAGGGGAGATGTATTCTGAGTTTATGAGCATTATTGTATGTGGCTGTCTGAAAAGTACGTAGGTGGCTCATGTTCTCTCACGCTGAGATTCATCACTTCAAGGCCCCTAAATCCGAGAGCAGGACCGAGTCAGGACCTACGCATTTGGGAGCACCTGATCAGAGGCTGGCTGCTGGCCTCTGTGATGGTGACCTGCAGGTCCTCTGAGGGCTGGGACCGCTCGCCACGGGACGTTGCCTCTGTTGCAGATCCTGTTTGGCAAGCTGCGGCTGCACCTGCTGTGCCCACAGGATGCCCTCCCCACGACGGGGCTGCAGAGACTCCCGTCCACGTCGGAAGCCGTGGTAAGGTTCGACAGTGCCCCCTTGCTCTCTGAAAGAGCAGCACATCCACACAGCAAGCGAGTCCCTCTCAGGCCCCCGGGCTCCCTGTGGCGGATGAGCCTGCAGCAACCTCCACAGAGCAATTCCATTCAGTCATTTCCTTTTGCAGCAGGAGAGGGGTCCCTGCTCCAAGGTTGCTATTCAGGTATGAATGAGGGACACAGGCTTTTATGGTACAGTTTTCCAGTGGCAGTAAATTAGGTCGATTTCCCGCAAAGACAATTTGATGGAATTTTGTCCTGAAAACCAAATTCTTGACCATCTAGTCATGACCTCTTAGTTTCATACCCTCGTAAGAGACTGGAAATGGGGGAAAGTCATCCGTTGTCTTCTTTCCCCAAGTTTATTTTAGAAAATGTAGCTGTCCTTCTCTTGGGAGGAGTGCATTTTTAAAAAGACAGAGAGTAGGGAGATGTACTCTAAGTCAGTGGCAGGGAACGAGTAGATGTTGCGAATCCAGCAAGTGGTGCCACAGAAGCCTGCAGAGAGGAGGCTGGCAGCTCAGGGAGAAGGCCTGCGCTGCTCCTGTGAGCGCCGCCGCGCAGGCCCCGGTCCCTCTGTGCCTTGTCCCGATCGCACTTTGCAGCAGCGGAAGGTTTCCTTCCAGACTGCCCTGTGCACGTTGCCCCTCCAGCCCCCACCTTCTGTTCACCTCAGCCCCGGCAGAGCTTTGTGCTTGCTGACTGTCCCCCAACCCGGCCCTCAACGGCCGGACAGCAGTCACCAAGGGACCCCTCCTCCCCTCGCCCCCGGCAGGACCCCTCCCTGGCGGGACTTGACTCTGCCCTCTGCCTGAATCGTCCCCACCCTGGTGAGCAGCCGCCTCCTGTGTCCTCAGAGCCGGCAGTGACCCTCCCTTGCTGCTGATGTACCACATCCGGGCAGAAGGGTCTTTTAAAGCCTGGGTAGTCACGGTGCTGCCCTGCCCTCGGCTCTCCACAGCACTCAGAGTGAGACCCCGGCTCTCTAGTGTGTCCACCGCCCACGCCCGGGGGTCTGGGCCTAGTCTTTCCTTTTCCCCGTCACACCACACTCCCAGCACCACCGAGCACATTTTCCAGAAGCCCCCTCCTCAGGCTGGAGGCTCCCTGTGGATTTTGCTCAGCTGGCTTCTGACTGTCAGCTTAAGTACTGCTTCCAGAAAGACCTCCTTGTCACATGACTCTGAGGCCCCGGCTGCAACCTCTTCCTTCACCTCGATTTGTTTTCTGCCAAAATGCTGGAGAAGGTGTGGAGAGAAGGAAACCCTCCTATATTGCTGGTGGGAATGTAAACAGATACAGCTACAGTGGAGAGCCCTAGATTCCTTAAAAACCTAGAAATAAAACTACCATTTGACGCAGCAACCCCACTCCTGGGCATACACCTGGAGAAAAGCGTAATTGGAAAAGATACACGCACTGTGGTATCCATTGTGACACTATTCACAGTAGCCAAGACATGGAGGTGCCCTAACTCTCCACCCACAGAGGGGCAGGTAAAGACCGTGTGGGCCGTGTGCACAGTGGGGTATCACTCAGCCATGAACAAGGGCAAACAGGGACTTCCCTGCTGGCCCTTGTGGTTAAGACCCTGGCTTCCACTGCAGGGAGTATGGGGTTGATCCCTGGTTGAGATACTAAGATCCCACATGCCACGTGGAGCAGCCAAAAAATAAAAATAAAAGAATAGAAATATGCAAAAGTCATTAAAAAAATTTTTTAGGAAAAGAATGCATAAAATATTGCCACTTGGAGCACCATAGATGGACCTAGAGATTACCATACTGAGTGAGGGCAGTCAGAGAGGAGAAGACAAACGCCAGACCACTCATACAGGGAACCCAGTGCTTTAAAAATGATGCAAATGAACTTAGTTACAAAACAGAAACAGATTCACAGACACTGAAAACACACTGATGGTTACCAGAGGGGAAAGGGTGGACAGTGAGGAACAAATCAGGACTTGGGTGAGTATATACGTACCACTGTATATAGCATGGCATCCGGCCCCATCACTTCATGGCAGATAAATTGGGAAGCAATGGAAACAGAGACTTTATTTTAGGGGGCTCCAAAATCACTGCGCATGGTGACTGCAGCTGTGAAATTAAAAGACGCTTGCTCCTTGGAAGAAAAGCTGTGACCTATCTAGACAGCATATTAAAACGCAGAGACATTACTTTACCAACAAAGGTCTATCTAGTCAAAGCTATGGTTTTTCCAGTAGTCATGTACAGATGTGAGAGTTGGACCATGAAGAAAGCTGAGCACCAAAGAACTGATACTTTTGAACCGTGGTGTTGGAAAAGACTCTTGAGAGTCCCTTGGACTGCAAGGAGATCCAGCCAGTCAATCCTAAAGGAAATCAGTCCTAAATTTTCATTGGAAGGACTGATGCTGAAGCTGAAGCTACAATACTTTGGCCTCCTGGTGAGAAGAACTGACTCATTGGAAAGATTCTGATGGTGGGAAAGATTGAAGGCAGGAGGAGGGATGAGATGATTGGATGACATCACTGACTCAATGGACATGAGTTTGAGTAGGCTCTTGGAGTTGATGATGGACAGGGAAGCCTGGTGTGCTGCAGTCCATGGGGTCGTGAAGAGTCGGAGATGACTGAGCTACTAAACTGAACTGATATATAACACTGGGGAAGGAAATGGCAACCCACTGCAGTATTCTTGCCTGGAGAATTCCATGGACAGAGGAGCCTGGTGGGCTGCAGTCCATGGGGTCACAGACAGTCGGACATGACTGAGTTACTAACACATATATAACATAGATAACCAACAAGGAACTCCTGTGTATAGCACAGGGAACTGTACTCAGAATCCTGTGATAACCTATATGAGAAAGGAATCTAAAAAAGAAGGAATATATGTGTGTGGATAACCAAATTACTTTTCTGTACATCTGAATCTAATACAACACTGTAAGTCAACTATATGCCAATAAAATTTTTAAAAATAAACTTGCCTAGTTACTTGTTTGCTATTCCAGTAGGATATAGGTTGCACAGAACAGAGACTTCACCTGCCTTGTTTGCTACGTCCCCAGGCCTAGAACTAGCCCTTATTGGGGCTGTTTCTTCAGCGAGCGTGGCCAGGGCAGGGAGCAGGACCACCATGCTGAAGAGTCTGGGTGGGCTTCAGTACCACATGGCACCGTGCCCTTGAGCTCCAGTAGTGGTGGGACCTGAGAGAGCCATAATTGTCCCCTCGGGTTGCACCTGAGCTGGGGGTCTCGGCCTGATTTATTCTGTGTCCGGGCACCCTCTCCCCTTCCTGTGTTGCTCCTCAACTCTTCCTGACAATCAGCAGCAGAGGAGGAAATGTGATTCTCCCCTGTGTTGAGGTGCTTTCCTGTGGATGGGATTAAGACAATGCCCTGCAGTTTTCTTCACAAAGACATAGTCAACACGAACCATATTCTGTTAGCTTTGCTGGCAAATAGATGGGGAAATAGTGGAAACAGTGGCAGAATTCACTTTTCTTGGTCTCCAGAATCACTGTGGATGGTGACTGCAGCCAAGAAATTAAAAGATGCTTTCTCCTTGGAAGAAAAGCTATGACCAACCTAGATAGCATATTAAAAAGCAGAGACATCACTTTGCCAACAAAGATCCATCTAGTCAAAGCTATAGTTTTTCCAGTGGTCATGTACAGATGTGAGAGTTGGACCATAAAGAAGGCTGAGCACCAAAGAATTGATACTTTTGAACTGGGGTCCTGGAGAAGACTCTTGAGAGTCCCTTGGACAGCAAGGAGATCAAACAGTCAATCCTAAAGGAAATCAATCCCAAATATTCATTGGAAGGACTGAAACTGAAGCTCCAATGCTTTGGCAATCTGATGTGAAGAGCCAAGTCAGTGGAAAAGACACTGATGCTGGGAAAGATTGAGGGCAAGAGGAGAAGGGAACCACAGAGGATGAGATGTTAGATGGCATCACCAGCTCAGTGGAGGTGAGTTTGAGCAAACCGGGAGACAGTGAAAGAAGGGCAGCCAGATGTGCTGCAGTTCATGGGGTCGGGAAGAGGCGGACGTGACTCAGCAACTGAAAAGTGAAAGTGAAAGTCACTCAGTGTCTCCAGCTCTTTGGGACCCCATGGACTCTACAGTCCTGGACTTCTCCAGGCCAGAATCCTGGAGTGGGTAGCCGTTCCCTTCTCCAGGGGATCTTCCCAACCCAGGAACCGAACCAGGGTCTCCTGCATTGCAGGCAGATTCTTTACCCACGGAGCTATCAGGGAAGCAACAACTGAGCAACTTACTTAACTGGGCAAGTCATACTATTCTGTCCATTTAAAAAGATGAACCTTCTCTAGGTAACACATGCACATGATTCCCAATTGAAAACTGGCTCCTCTACTTCCCTTCTCCCTTCCTGTCCCCCATGCCCGCCCTGCCCCCTGGCATTCAGAGGGCTGTAGAGCAGTAGTGAGACGGCAGCCGAGATCAGCAAGAAAGGGTGCAGCTGTGAGCGCAGGTGTGGCTTTATTAGACCTTGTTTTTAGTTTCAGGTTCACTGGTGAGACGGACAGCTTAGAACAGCAAGAAAGGGTGCAGCTGTGAGCTTAGGTGTGACATTATTAGACCTTGTTTTTAGTTTCAGGTTCACGGGAGAGCTGAGCAGAAGGTGCCCCTCCAAAACACACACAGTCCCCCCACCACCAGTGTACCCCAGCAGGGGGTACGTTTGTTGCAGAGGATGAGCCCATCGTGACACGTCATGGTTCCCAAAGTGGAGTCTGCACTGGGGTCGCTCTTGGTGTCACGTGGGCTCAGAGACGCACAGCGATAGGTGTGCACCGTTGCAGCATCACGCAGAGTGGTTTCACCGCCCTAAACGTCCTCTGGTCCCCCTGTTCATCCTCCCCTCCAGCCCAGAAACCACTGTTTCCGTAGTTTTGTCTTTTCCAGAGTATCACATAGGAGTTATTTATTATGTGGCCTTTTCAGATTTGATTCTCAGCTAGCGACATGCGCTGAAGGTTCTTCCATGTCTCTTCATGGCTCATTTCTTTTTAACAGAGTCCTATTCCATCTATTCACCTACTGAGGGCTGTCTTCTTAGTTGCGTCCAAGTTTTGGCAGTTATGAATGAAGTTGTTTAACATTCATGTGCAGGTTTTCCTGTGGACATAAGTTTCCGTCTCATTTGAGTAAATAATTTCTGGATGGTTTTGTGAGAAACCACCAAACTGTCTTCCAACGTGGCTGCACCGTTTGCATTCCCACCAGCAGTGATGAGAGTTCCTGCTGCCCCGCGTCCTCGCCAGCTCGTGGTGGTGTCCGTGTCCTGGATTTTGACCGAAACCACCCTTGGGACTTCCGTGGCCGTCCAGTGGTTAAGACGCTACCCTGCACTTCAGGGCACGCAGGTGCAGCCCCTGGTGAGGCAGCTAAGTCCTCACAAGCCATGTGCCCAACAGTAAGCAAGTGCAGATTGAAAGTGAAAAGAGTATTCTTGTAGCTGGTTGGAGAATGGAAGAAGCCCATTAACAGGCCTTGGCCGTGGTGTGGGCTCCGCCGGCTCAGTGTCCAGGTGCCGGTGGTGAGGCTGGAGCAGGGCAGACACATGCCCAGAGCACTTTGAGAAGAGAAGGGCGCTTCTGTAAGTGTGAGCTCACGCGAGTGTGAATGTGGAGTAATTCCTGGTTATCTTAGTTCTGCACCTGAGCGGGTAGAGATGGCCGCTACCCAGGAAGAAGCAAGAGAGAAGCGGTTTACTGGGCAGGGGCGAGGAGCGCCAAGCGCTCAGTCTTCACTCGGGAAGACAAGTGTGTGCACAGATGTTGACACAGAGCAGCTGGGTTTGTGAGGAGACGTCTCATGCTGGAGGTGCTCACTTGGACGTCGTCGCCCTGGGGGTCAGCCCTCCACGATGGCAGGAGCTTTTGAGAGCCCCTCGTGCCTAGACCCTCGACAGCCACAGAGTCAGAGGCTAGGGCTGTGTGGCCCAGTCCCGACATGCTTTTGAAACTCCCCCACCGAGTCCATAAGCAGCCTGCACCGATAACCACAGAACTGAACGCTGAGAAGCTGCCACGTAGGGGTAAGAGAGAAGAGGTGCCAAGCAGAGGCTGCGGAGTAGCCAGAGATGGAAAAGAACGTGGTGCCCGGAGCCAACAGAGGGAGTGTGTGATAAAGCGCTCACAGTGACCGAGGCCGACACTCTGCCTCCGACAGCCGCCCGGCGCGGCAGGCCTTCATCCAGAGATCAAACACTCCGTTCTTCTCAAGTGTGCGCAGACAGCTCGACTGGAGACATGCAGGGAGCCTGGGGTTAGAGATCTTTTGTGAGTAAAGTATCAGGATGAAGAGAGCGAGCTGATCTTAAGCAGTTTTCGTGGCTGAGTGTTTTCATGCGCTTTGATCCCCTGAGGGACGGCTTCTCTAAGAAGCTGCAGTGCTGGGTTGCTCGGAGGCAGGACTCCTCCTTAGGCAGAGCCTGCTCAGGGGACTCCAGTGGCGGCCCTCCGGTTGCGTCCCTGTGGCCGGCCCAGGCTGTGTGTGGTCAGTCGTCTGCAAATGGATCAGCGCAGTTCTGGGGCTCACACCAGGGCATCACAGCTGTGTCGTCAGTTCTCCCCCAAAGGGACTTGCAGATTCACAATGATCCTGATTCCCTAGCAGGACTTTTTGGTACAAACTGGCGAACCAAAACCCAGAATTACATGGAGATGCCAAAAGCTAGAAGAGCCAAGATAATCTTAAAAGAACTACTGAAGGCAGATCCATCATAAAGCAACTGGAGAGTGAAAGTGGCTCAGCCGGGCCCAACTCCTTGCAACCCCACAGACTAGAGTCCATGGGATTCTCTGGGCCAGAATACTGGAGTGGGTTGCCATGCCCTCCTCCAGGGATCTTCCTGACCCAAGGACCGAACCCAGGCCTCCTGCACTGCAGGCAGACTCTTTACCACTGAGCTACCAGGGAAGCCTCTCATACAAGGACCAACCTTAACACCGGATATTGAACACAGGGAGCCACACACAAAGAACACTTATCCTATTCCACTGAAGACTGGTCTTGCTGGAGGGGGCCAGGGTGGTGGTTACCTCTGGGGGAGGGACAGAGACCTGTGTGGGAACCCGGAATGTTCCCTCTGGCAGTGCCCAGGCATGTTCACTTTGTGATAATTTAACAACCTTGTTCATGGGATCTTGTACTTTCCTTTGTGTATGTTGTACTTCGACTTTTAAAAATTAAATGGAAAACGCATAGGCACATCCCAGCGTTGCCTCCCCAGCTGGGTGCCCAGGTAGCTGTGTCTCAGGTGTTGGGTGTTCCAAAACTATGGAGTCACACAACTGTAGGCATTTTCCTCATTTACATGCCCTGGGTTTAGACTTCAGGGATTCAGGTCTCAAGAGGAATCTTCCTTCCAAGCTCGTGTGAGGTGTCTCTCGTGCCCATGTGTACAGTAATGACTCTGTTAGGGGATTAAGACTATGACACTGGATCAACTGGGTTTATTACAAGTCTTCATTTTGGAAAGTGTGCTCAAGATAGACCATGTATTGTCAGGACTTTCTCCATCTGAAAATGAGTGTTTAAACTGTTGAAATTAAGTGAAGGAATTCTGTTGGTGATATTTATTCTTATTTTTTAGCTAAATGCTCTGCAAGACCTTCATCCATTACCCAAAATAATTTTGGAATACAGGCAGGTAAGTTAGATTTATTGTTTTCTGTAAGTATGTTGGTAACGAAGGGGGCCCGCGTGACACCCAGAATCATCACGGAGGTAGCCCTGACTGCATCCTGAAGGGACGGTTTGTTCAGGCTGACCTCGTGCAAGCCCGGCTTCCTCTGCACAGAGGCGACGTTCCTCACGCCCCGGCGTGGCGCCGTGTGAGTTAGAGGCCTCCCCGGGCTCGCTGGCTGCTGAGCACACCCCCGTTTCTAGCTGCCTTCCCAGCCCTCCGGTTTCTCCGTCGCACACCTGGCGTCTGTGCACTCACGGCGGTTGCTGGCACTCTCAGCGTGGTGGTTTGCTGCTGTTCCTGTGAGGGCTGGGCAGCCGGATGGGTGGGTGACGGTCGCCCCTGAACTAAGAGGCGCCGCGGTGACCGTGGGCGACGCTCCCAGGTGACGCTCCCGTTCTCTCTGCAGCTTTCCTGTGAAAAGCATCATTAGAAGGAGCAGGGCGACATCTCTCTCTGTTGGTCGTCGTTGGTTGATCCTGGGCACCACACAAGGCCATCTCAGGGCCTCCTGGGGTTGCCTGAGGGGACGGGCAGTGAGCCACACCCAGCGTGCTGAGAAGCTTGGCTTTGGCGCTTGTTCCTCATTTAAGCACTTAAACAGAGAAAGTGACCGTTTTTGTTTTACGATCTAGGTTCACAAGCTCAAGTCCACCTTTGTAGATGGATTGCTAGCCTGCATGAAAAAGGTAACAAAGCTTAAAAAAATATATATATAGTGACTGGGAATATGAGTCACTTAGACATGAGTGCAGATACAAGTAGAATCTCTTTAAATAGTCTAAGATTCTTGAACCTATGAGCCACAATTTCGTTATCATTCCGCTCTACAGCGTAAGTTGACATTTCACCTTAAAATCTCATATTCATGTGGAAGCTCTGCCGCCGACCATGTGCTCTTGCGCCTGTTGGCGCGTTTCCTTTCCACAGTCCCTTGAGGGGGGTGTTGTTTCAGTTCAAGCATGAGAAGGCTGCGGTCCAAGGTGCTGTGGCTTGCGTGAGGCTAATGGCAAGGGACAGCCCCTGCCGTCAGGGGAGGGCAGCCCCTCCTCAAGTCCATGCTGAGCCCCCCACGGCACGTCAGCCCACGTGTCCTCCTGCAGGCTCTGCAGCAGTCGGGGGGAATCTCGGTCACCCTGACCACGTGTGGGAGTCCTGTAACCCCGAGGACACTCGGGTTGGGAGTTCAGGGCCATTGGCTCGAGTCTCTCCAGGGCAGTGCTCTGAGAGCTGTGTGCTGTAGGCAGAGACTAGGGGGCCAGCGCGTGGGTGCCTCCATGCGGCATCATCAGAACCTAAACCGATTCTTTCCAACTGATCAAGGGCTCCATATCCTCCACGTGGAACCAGACGGGCACCGTGAGCGGAAGGCTGTCAGCAAAGCACCCGGTGAGTCAGCGCTGGGGAAGTGCCGTCTCTGTGAGGGAGGTTTCGCCTGGACGCGTGGCTGCCGGTGCACTTTCTGCTTCTGAAAGGAGAAAGAAAAGAAAGTGAAGTCGCTCAGTCGTGTCCGACTCTTTGCAACCCCATGGACTGTAGCCTACCAGGCNGGGAAGTGCCGTCTCTGTGAGGGAGGTTTCGCCTGGACGCGTGGCTGCCGGTGCACTTTCTGCTTCTGAAAGGAGAAAGAAAAGAAAGTGAAGTCGCTCAGTCGTGTCCGACTCTTTGCAACCCCATGGACTGTAGCCTACCAGGCTCCTCCGTCCATAGTATTGGTTGCCATTTCCTTCTCCAGGAGATCTTCATGACCCAGGGATTGAACCCAGGTCTCTCGCATTGTAGGCAGACGCTTTACCGTCGGAGCCACCAGGGGAGATTCTGAAAGGAGACCTCATCCTGTTAGACCATGCGGTTTTCTGCGTGTTAATCCAGCTGTCACTTACTTAGCACGTGCTTAGTTTGGGGGGACTCGGTGGGGGATTGGAGTCGTAACCCTTGGCCCTGTGTCCCAAGCTGGTCTGCCTCACTCTGTCCACCTGCTTGCCCGCCTTGGTTCATCCAGGCTCTGGCTGAACCGGCTGGGGGCGGGAGAGAACCCGCACACCTTCCTGGAAGCGTAGTCTCCTAATTGGCAGCTTTAATGGAATGAAAGCCTTGCTTGCACAAGGAAGCTTTCAAAACACTGTCTTCTGTGGATTTCATTCCCAGAACCTCTTGGGGCCGAGGCCTCTGTTTCTTCAGAGGGAGAGGGGGATACAGCTGGGAATAAAGAAGTCTGTGTTTGGCTCTGGCTTTCAACACGGAACTTGTGAAAGTGCTCGGCGGAAACGAGAAAGTGTCAGGGACGACCATCAGAAAATGTTTGGTGTTTTTTTTTTCCTTCCAGAAGCTTCCCTTTAAATATCAAGACTCAGGAGTGTATTTTTCAGAGTTTATAATGTAAGGTATGCAAGTATGCTATGCAGACAGGTCCATTTCACAGGGAGGCATGGGAACTCCTTGCAGCCTTGGAGGAAGTGCTGAGAGGGAGGCAAGCACCTCCTCCGAAAGGGCCTGGCCAGGCCCTCTGGGGGAGAAATGCAGAGAATCCCAGGGACGGGGGAGCCTGGTAGGCTGCTGTCTATGGGGTCACACAGAGTTGGACACGACTGNCCTTGCAGCGTTGGAGGAAGTGCTGAGAGGGAGGCAAGCACCTCCTCCGAAAGGGCCTGGCCAGGCCCTCTGGGGGAGAAATGCAGAGAATCCCAGGGACGGGGGAGCCTGGTAGGCTGCTGTCTATGGGGTCACACAGAGTTGGACACGACTGAAGCAACTTAGAAGGGGGTAGGCTGAGACAAGCTGCAAGCCATGAGGCTGAGGCTTGCTTCCGGCCCAGAAGCCCGGGAGAAGGCACTGTTTCCAGGAGCTCCAGGCCGAGACCGGGCATGAGCCTTGGGCAGGGACCCGAAGTGGCTCTGCTACCACGACTCTAGGCCCTAAGGGCCTGAGTGCCGGCTGGGAAGTCCATGGTCCCTGGGTCCCAGGTCCCCTGGTGTCGAAATGCAGGGCTACCATATTTGTCTGGTCTGAACAGGTCACGGCAGGGGCTGCGAAGTGGACAGTCCAAGGCCAAGTCCGGGACCTGAGTTTCAGCAGGTCAGCAATGCCAGGCAGAGCCAAGGCCAGAACCAGGTCGGCAGGGAAGGGGCCATTGGATGTTGGCCGTGGTGTGACAACTGGCCTCATCCGCTGAAGCAGTGAGGGCAAGTAGCCCGAGGCTACTGATGTAGGTCCCACCCCTTCCTGATGCTGTGGGTTTGTAGGCTTCTCATCACAGATGCCACCCAGAGTGGGTGAGGGCATGGGAGGGGCATGACTGAGAAAAGTCAAGGAGAAAGGCTGGGCTTGGAGGACTGTTCATCCTTTGCTGAGTGGGTGCGTCTCCTCACGTNCCACCCCTTCCTGATGCTGTGGGTTTGTAGGCTTCTCATCACAGATGCCACCCAGAGTGGGTGAGGGCATGGGAGGGGCATGACTGAGAAAAGTCAAGGAGAAAGGCTGGGCTTGGAGGACTGTTCATCCTTTGCTGAGTGGGTGCGTCTCCTCACGTCTAAACTGGTGATAAAAACACCGTTAGTCCATGTATTCATTCAAATACCTAGTTGCAAGTGGCAACAAATCAGACTAAATTGACCTCAACAATCTCAGCATACCTGACTTAGGAAGTTCAAGGAAGGTCTGGCTTCAGGAAAGGTTTGATCTAGCAGTCAAAGTCCTATGGGCAGTCCAGCTTCTGTCCCCCATCTTCCAGCCTCTGTTTCTCAGCATCTTAGCAGGTCTTGGGGATACGAGCTTAGTTTCTCTCCAGTGGAAATGAGCAGTGTCTCTCCATGCCCCTTCCATGAAAGGAGGAGGAAACACCTTTTGCACATGCCGTCAGCAAGCATCTCTTGGCATCTCTGTCTGGAATAGCTACTGGTCATCCTTGAGCCAGTCGCCGTGGCCAGAGGACAGCCTCTGCTGGCTGATGGAAAGTGGGGAGGGGGACCCTCGTGAAAACCGGAGTGCAATTTTCTAAGGAAAAGGAAAAAGAGCTGCGAGGCCCAAAGCAAGTGGCAAAATTATGGTATTTTTCATATTCTTAGCAGAAATAAGGGTCAAAAACTTTAAATCTACTACACACATTTAATTTAACCAACGTCTCTTTGAATGCACTAGAAAGGGATACTTGCTGCTTATCTTTTTGCTTCTAGTAGCGGATGTTCTAGCCTGCCCTCCTCTTACCTTGTCATTTGGTGAACAGTCTCAGGAACTTGCCTTCAGGCTCAGATTGTGCCCCAAGAAGAGTCCTGCTCTCCCTGTTCAGTGTTTAAGCTCATCCGTGCCTACCGGCTGTTACAGTGGCTCGTTTGGAAGAATCCAGTCTTGCTCTTTCCATTGTTGGTGTGTGAAATTTTCAGCTTTGCTTGTGACTATCCCTCCCACGCGATAACATTTAAGTGAAAGTTGCTCAGTCGTGTCCAACTCTTTGCGACCCCATGGACTATACAGTCCTTGGAATTCTCCAGGCCAGAATACTGGAGTGGGTAGCCCTTGCCTTCTCCAGGGGATCTTCCCAACCCAGGGATCGAACCCAGGTCTCCCACATGGCAGGCGGGTTCTTTACCAGCTGAGCCACCAGGAAAGCCCAAGAACACTGGAGTGGGCGGCCTCTCCCTCCTCCAGCAGACCTTCCCAACCCAGGAATCGAACCGGGGTCTCCTGCATTGCGGGTGGATTCTTCACCAAACTAAGCTATCAGGGAAGCCCTGATATCATTTAAATACCTATCAAAATATCTACTAGCAAGATTTTCATAAATTAGATAATTATGGCTAAAGAATAGCAAGAAGAGATAAGAAAGCCTTCTTCAGCAATCAATGCAAAGAGATAGAGGAAAACAACAGAATGGGAAAGACTAGAGATCTCAAGAAAATTAGAGACACCAAGGGAACATTTCATGCAAAGATGGGCTCAATAAAGGATAGAAATGGTATGGACCTAACAGAAGCAGAAGATATTAAGAAGAGGTGGCAAGAATACACAGAAGAACTGTACAGAAAAGATCTTCACGACCCAGATAATCATGAGGATGTGATCACTAATCTAGAGCCAGACATCTTGGAATGTGAAGTCAAGTGGGCCTTAGAAAGCATCACTAAGAACAAAGCTAGTGGAGGTGATGGAATTCCAGTTGAGCTGTTTCAAATCCTGGAAGATGATGCTGTGAAAGTGCTGCACTCAATATGCCAGCAAATTTGGAAAACTCAGCAGTGGCCACAGGACTGGAAAAGGTCAGTTTTCATTCCAATTCCAAAGAAAGGCAATGCCAAAGAATGCTCAAACTACCGCACAATTGCACTCATCTCACACGCTAGTAAAGTAATGCTCAAAATTCTCCAAGCCAGGCTTCAGCAATATGTGAACCGTGAACTCCCTGATGTTCAAGCTGGTTTTAGAACAGGCAGAGGAACCAGAGATCAAATTGCCAACATCCGCTGGATCATGGAAAAAGCAAGAGAGTTCCAGAAAAACATCTATTTCTGCTTTATTGACTATGCCAAAGCCTTTGACTGTGTGGATCACAATAAACTGTGGAAAATTCTGAAAGAGATGGGAATACCAGACCACCTAACCTGCCTCTTGAGAAATCTGTATGCAGGTCAGGAAGCAACAGTTAGAACTGGACATGGAACAACAGACTGGTTCCAAATAGGAAAAGGAGTACGTCAAGGCTGTATATTGTCTCCCTGCTTATTTAACTTATATGCAGAGTACATCATGAGAAACGCTGGACTGGAAGAAACACAAGCTGGAATCAAGATTGCCGGGAGAAATATCAATAACCTCAGATATGCTGATGACACCACCCTTATGGCAGAAAGTGAGGAGGAGCTAAAAAGCCTCTTGATGAAAGTGAAGGAGGAGAGCGAAAAAGTTGGCTTAAAGCTCAACATTCAGAAAACGAAGATCATGGCATCCGGTCCCATCACTTCATGGGAAATAGATGGGGAAACAGTGGAAACAGTGTCAGACTTTATTTTTTTGGGCTCCAAAATCACTGCAGATGGTGACTGCAGCCATGAAATTAGAAGACGCTTACTCCTTGGAAGAAAAGTTATGACCAACCTGGATAGTATATTCAAAAGCAGAGACATTACTTTGCCGACTAAGGTCCGCCTAGTCAAGGCTATGGTTTTTCCTGTGGTCATGTATGGATGTGAAAGTTGGACTGTGAAGAAAGCTGAGCGCCGAAGAATCGATGCTTTTGAACTGTGGTGTTGGAGAAAACTCTTGAGAGTCCCTTGGACTGCAAGGAGATCCAACCCGTCCATTCTGAAGGAGATCAGCCCTGGGATTTCTTTGGAAGGAATCATGCTAAAGCTAAAACTCCAGTATTTTGGCCACCTCATGCGAAGAGTTGACTCACTGGAAAAGACTCTGATGCTGGGAGGGATTGGGGGCAGGAGGAGAAGGGGACGACCGAGGATGAGATGGCTGGATGGCATCACCGACTCGATGGACTCCATCGAGTCTGAGTGAACTCCGGGAGATGGTGATGGACAGGGAGGCCTGGCGTGCTGTGATTCATGGGGTCGCAAAGAGTCGGACACGACTGAGCAGCTGAACTGAACTGAACTGAACTGAATGGCTAAATCTGCGCCATTATTTGAACTCAAATGAGATTTTTAAACCTCTGTATTTTGTTATTTTAGTGACTTATTACTTTCCTCCTCGTATTTGGAATATAAAGGTCTGTTGCCTCAAGGTCCTTGGACGAGTCGCAGCCCTTCCACGCACCTGCCTTCACGGGGCCCTGGCGGGTGGAGGTGATTAGGGGCAGGTACCACCAAGCCGTGCACACTGCTGATTTTTGCTCCCTTCAAACTCATCTTTCAAAGCACTGGTTGTGACCTGCAGCTGAGCAGACCTTCAGAGGCAAAGAGCCGGCCGGGAGACCGGGAGAGGAGCCTGTTCTTGGAGTCACGCTGCCCGACCCCTGTGGCCGCACTCGGCCCGGCCCCCCTCCTCTGCTTGGCAGAGGCTCAGGCTCTCCCGGGTGGCAAGCGCTTGGCCCGCTCCAGGCTGCCCGCACTGTCCCCCTGCTGGTGGGCCGGGTCTGTCCTTCCTCCCCAGGAGGCTGGCGCTCCCGTTCCCCTCGGGGCGGGGCGTGGGGCGGGGCTGATCCCTTCCCCAGCCCCGCCTCCTTGCGGCTCTCACCAGCCCCGCGCCCCTCCCTCCTCTGGGCCCCCTGCACACGCCCCTTCCCCACCAGTAGCTGCTCTCACATCTCTCATCTCAGGAAAACCCCACCGAGTCGCAGCCCCTGTCTCAGCCCCCTGGTTCCGCAGGCAGGACTGCACGTCGAGCTGAGCACCAGCTCCGTGGAGTCCGCCTCCTGGTCTCCCCTCCTCTCCCCGCCTGCTCATCCCCCTCCATCCCCCAGCCTCCTGGGCCGCAGCCTGAGAGCCTCTCAGGTGCCAGCCCGATGCTCTTCAGGCCCACCTGCGGCCAAGGCTCTCAGGCTGAAGTCTGGACTCCCGCTCCTCCGCCCGCCTCCCTTCTTGCCTCTCCTCGCTCACTCCCAGAACCGCGGAGCTCGTGCCGAGCGGACCGAAACCTCTGCCCTCGTGGAGCCTGGGGGTGGAGGGCCTGAGACCGACAGCAAACACGCCCAACTAGTCGCGGTGGGGGAGGTGATGAACACTGGAGAGCACAGCGCAGGGGCGGGCGGACCGAAAGCACAGGAAAAGGCAGCGCTGGGGCGGCGCTGATGGGGGAGGCGAAGGAAGCCCGCTCCTGGGGAGCTCGGGTCTTCATTTACCCCAACAGCGCCCGCGGGCGTCCCACACGGCGCTCAGAGGACTGGGGCGCCGCTCCACCGCAGAGCAGGGCAGAGGAGCCCGGCCCGCCCTGGGTTACCCATCCTCCGCGGCTGCCTGGAGCGTGGCACCTGCGCGCCGATGCGCCAGCCGCAGTCCTGAGCAGCGCGGCTGCCTTCTCCACAGGTCAAACCGGACCCTGTTTGGCGCATTTTTGCTAGAACAACTGCTGACATTCTGATAGATGCCAAAGGAGAGACTTCAGACGCCACCTCTGCACCTCGCCTGTCGCTGAACGTGGACTGAGGGCTGTTAGCATTGAGTTTTTCTAGATCAGTTCTCTTATTTTTCTTACACGGGCCCGAGTCCACTGTGAAGACAAATGCGGGGCGAGTGCCCAGTCGTCACCCCTCCAGAGCAGCGGGCGGAGGCTGAGGAAGGGACTCACTGCGGAGCCCCGGCACTTCCTGCAGGGGATCTCGGCGGCCTGGAGACCCTGGCGGGGTTCGCCACACAAAGGACTCGGAGGTGGTTTTCGTTCATTTCAGTGTCCACATCAACAGCAGGAAATGCTCTGCCCTATAGGAGAACGCAGGCCCCGTCGTTTGGGCACCTTTCCAGGCAGTCCTCCTGACGTGTGGTCGCGTCTGTGTGCCCACCACGCGGCACCCACTCTGCAGTGTCCCCAAGGCTCAGGGTCCTGCCCACGGCCCGGGGCACCCCCAAGGCTCAGGGTCCTGCCCACGGCCCGGAGGACCCCCAAGGCTCAGGGTCCTGCCCACGGCCCGGGGCACCCCCAAGGCTCATGGTCCTGCCCACGGCCCGGTGGACCCCCGAGGCTCAGGGACCTGCCCGGGTCCGGTGGACCCCCGAGGCTCAGGGACCTGCCCAGGTCCGGTGGACCCCCAAGGCTCAGGGACCTGCCCAGGCCCGGTGCACCCAGGAGAGAGACATGGTCACCAATGGTGGGAGCCAGGTCTCTCGTGTTGGAGTAGGGAGGATGCTGCGGTGACCCACGTGGTGGTGGACAGAGCTGCAGACAGCAGGGTGGACTCCCGTTTACCTCCAGGCAGACACAGGTGCCCACACGCAGACGCCTTTAAACACACACTTCTCCTTGTTCTGTCAGCCTAGAGCGCCCAGAGCAGTGACGCCCCAGCAGAGAGCACACCCAGCACCCAGATCTCACGCCCGCTGGATCATAGAAAAAGCAAGGGAGTTCCGGAAAAACGTCTGCTTCACTGACCACACTAAAGCCTTTGACTGTGTGGATCAAAACAAACTGGAAAATTCTTCAAGAGATGGGAATACCAGACCACCTTGCCTGTCTCCTGCGAAACCTGTATGCAGCTCAAGAGGCGACAGTTAGAACCGGACATGGAACAGCAGACTGTTTCCAGATCGGGAAAGGAGTGCTTCAGGGTTGTATATTGTCACCCTGCTTATTTAAATTCTGTGCAGAGTACATCATGAGACATGCCGGGCTGGATGAAGCACTAGCTAGAATCAAGACTGTGGGAAGAAATGTCAATAACCACAGATATGCAGGTGATGTGAAGAAGGCTGAGCACTGAAGAATTGATGCTCTTGAACTGTGGTTCAGAAGACTCTTGAGAGTCCCTTGGACTGCAAGGAGATCCAACCAGTCCATTCTGAAGGAGATCAGCCCTGGGATTTCTTTGGAAGGAATGATGCTAAAGCTGAAACTCCAGTACTTTGGCCACCTCATGCGAAGAATTGACTCATTGGAAAAGACTCTGATGCTGGGAGGGATTGGGAGCAGGAGAAGAAGGGGATGACAGAGGATGAGATGGCTGGATGGCATCACTGACTCAATGAACGTGAGTCTGAGTGAACTCCAGGAGTTGGTGATGGACAGGGAGGCCTGGCGTGCTGCGAGTCATGGGGTCACAAAGAGTCGGACACGACTGAGCGACTGAACTGAACTGAATGGCAGAAAGTGAAAAGGAACTAAAGAGCCTCTTGATGAAAATCAAAGAGGAAAGTGAAAAACCTGGCTTAAAACTCAACATGCAAAAAACAAAGATCATGGCTTCCAGTTCCATAATTTCATGGCCAATGGAGAATCCCAGGGATGGCGGAGCCCAATGGGCTGCTGTCTATGGGGTCGCACAGAGTCGGACACGACTGAAGCGACTTAGCAGCAGCAGCAGCAGCAGATGGGGAAACAGTAGAAACAGTGTCAGACTTTATTTTTCTGGGCTCTAAAATCACTGCAGATGGTAACTGCAGCCATGAAATTAAAAGACGCTTACTCCTTGGAAGGAAAGTTATGACCAACCTAGATAGCATATTCAAAAGCAGAGACATTACTTTGCCAACAAAGGTCCGTCTAGTCAAGGCTATGGTTTTTCCTATGGTCATGTATGGATGTGAGAGTTGGACTGTAAAGAAGGCTGAGTGCCAAAGAATTGATGCTTTTGAACTGTGGTGTTGGAGAAGACTCTTAAGAGTCCCTTGGACTGCAAGGAGGTCAAACCAGTCCATTCTAAAGGAAATCAACCCTCAATGTTCGTTGGAAGGACTGATGCTGAAGCTCCAATACTTTGGCCACCTGATGCGAAGGACTGATTCTTTGGAAAAGACCCTGATGCTGGGAAAGGTTGAAGGCACGAGGAGAAAAGGGTGGCAGAGGATGAGATGGTGAGATAGCTTCACCAACTCAATGGACATGAGTTTGAGCAAACTGCAGGAGATAGTGGAGGACAGGGAAGCCTGGCGTGCTGCAGCCCATGGGGTCACAAAGAGTTGGACACGAGTGAGTGAACAACAGCAAATCTGTTTACAGTTGCGTCAAAAATAATAAAACACCTATGAATAAGTTTAACAAAGGAAGTGAATTTTCACATCCTGAGATGCAGCCCCTTGCTGGCCGGGTTCTGCCTTTGGCTGCTGCAGAGCTCCCTGTCTCTGTCCGCACGAGCAGTGTCCACGCCGCGGCTGACCTCCACTCCCCTCCCCTGGCTCTGTCCTCTGTACCGATGCTGTCGGGTCAGTGAACACTCTCCCCAGGGAGTCAGCTTTCTCAGGACACCACCCCTCTCGCTTCATCTCTGTCAGTGCAGATGGAGGGCTGTGCTCAGAACCTCGATTTCAGAGAGAGCAGCCTAGAAAGGGGAAAATAAAACAGTACCTGTCCAGGGGAGAACGCAGCAAACACCACTTCAGAGCAAGGCCAACGGCAGCAGTGATGGGTCACGCCGGCAGCAGGCACCCTTGACATGCTGGCATGAGGAGGGTGCTTATCTCAGAGGCCTCCCTCCAAGCCCACAACCCTGGTCCAACCAGGAGAAAAACAGCAAGCAGATCCCAGCTGAGGGACGTGCTGCCCGACCAGCGCCCCCAGAACAAGGTCATAGAACACAAAATTGGGGAAGGTGCCGCAGCCAAGGAGCTAAGTGAACCAGATGACTGAATGTGATGTGGGGTCCTGGGTAGGGTCTTGGGGCAGAAAAAGGACTTCAGGTGAAAACTGGCAAAATCGAAATAAAGTATGGAATTAGTAATAATGTATTGATGCTGGTTTCTTAATTGTGTCAAATACCCTAAAAACGTAAGATGGTAGCAATATAGGCAACCAGTGAGGGGCCTAGACTGTTCTACAATAAAACGGTTACTTTTATTAAAAAAAAATTAGCGTGATAGATTATATTTATAGAGTTTTTATGTTCTCCATCAAAATATTCTGGTTCTATCTTTAACAGCTGATTTAATTTTAATAACTGTTATCTCTAGACATATTTGGGACACTTCATAAAAGCAGTTCTGATTGAAAGTAATTATTTTTTCTTATTTGGTGATTGTACATTCCTCTAGTCTGCAGTCAGTGTTAACAACATTTTTATCTGGCTTGTTTTAAGATTAACTGAAGGGAACTAAGCCTTAAACTCTTCTTTCCCTGCAACTTGACAGTGAAAGACGGTGTTCAGGGTTGAGGTTCTCTGCCAGAGTCAGATGCCAGAGCCTCCCTTCTGCTCACCGTGGACATGGTGGCTTCCGTGTAATAACAGAAAAGAAGACTCCATTTGAGATGAGCAAAAGTTTCCTGGGAACTGAGCTCACGTCTGTCAGCCATGGTGGGGCGGGGGGAAGCTATGCCCTTCAAGCCCCTTTGTAGCATGCATTCTGTCATATGATCAAAGGACAAAAATTCATTTTAACTTTCCTTAAAGTGTTCAAACGATAGAGTGTTATATAGTGTGCTATAGTGTATAAAGTGTGCTATATAGGTTAGATATTTAGTGAAGTTTCTGTTATTTTTATTGGGCTTCCAAATTGGTACAGTGGTAAAGCTTCTGCCTCCCAATGCAGGAAATGAAAGAGACCCAGATTCATTCCCTGGGTTGGGAAGATCCCCTGGAGTAGGAAACGGCAACCTGCTCCAGTATTCTTGCCTGGAAAATTCTATGGACAGAGGAGCCTAGCGTGTTGCAGTCCATGGGGTCACAAAGGGTCGGACGCCACAGTGAGCACTAGCTGTTATCTGATTATTTGTTACGTTGTAAAACATAAAAAGTAGTGCTTAATTATTAAAAAGTTTATCTAAAGATAATCACATTTCTGCTTTCTCAGGACAAATAAGCTTCCTTATCCCTCTTTCCATTGGTAAAGCAACTTTCATTAAGCTGATGTTTTATGGGCCATGAAAGGGAAATGATTTTAGGAGCTGCGTCCTTGCTTGCCGGATGAGCTTACACCGAGCTGTGCTCACCAAGAGCTTTTAGCCGAGCACGTTTAGCTACAGTCTAGTCTGATCCTAATTTGACATGCTATTAGTTAGAGAACATATTCTATTTTATACAACTATAGACCCTGACATTACTCAGAGTGAGTTAATTTTGTAGATGTTCTTCTATTAACTTGAGAAAAGTCTCTTCCTAGAAAATTGAAATGTTTTAATATGAAAGAGTGTTGGACTTTTGTTGAATGCTTATGTCCTGTTGTGGTGAGAACGTGTTCTTGTTCTTTATCCTACTAATCTGGTGTATTATATTAGTTTTTTTTTTTTTTTTGCATTTCTGAGATAAATCCCCGTCGGCTGTGTGCAAAACCCTTTTTGTGTGTTGCTAGTCTCACCGCGCTAATATTGACTGAGGGTCCTTGTGCCTGTTTATGGAGGACGCTGTATTTGGTATCTGATTTTAGCATCAGGATAACACTTCATAGAATGGGTTGGCAAGCTCCTCACTCTGCCATTCTGGAAGTATCTTTCATTGCTAACTTTTTTTGAGAGTTTTTTTTTTTTTTTTTTACCGTACTATGTGGCATGTGGAATCTAGTTCCCTGAACAGGGATTGAACCCATGACCCTTGCATGGGACGGCAGAGTCTTAGCCACTGAACCACCAGGGAAGTCTGAGAGTTCATTTTATGTTTTGAGTCCAACGTGATTTGCAAAAAAAAAAAGTAAGTTTGATGGAGTCCAGTTTTTCATTTTCTTTATGGACCATGCTGAAGGGGTATATCTAAGAATTCTTTGTCTAATGCAAGATTACAAAGATTTTCTCTTAAATTTTCCTCTAAAAGTTTTAGAGTTTTGCATTTTACATTTATATTTATAATCCATAATTTATAGAATCAGCTTGTTGATAGCTAGGAAAAATACTGCTAGTATTTTAATTAGGATTGTATTGACTTTATAGATCAATTTGGGAGTCATTGGCATATTAATGTTGGATGTTCTAATCCATGAACATGGTATATCTTTCCATTTATTTAGGACTGTTAATTTTCTTTAGGATTTCTTTCTTTAGGATTCTGTAATTTTCAACACACAAGTTTATAGCTAAATGTTTTGGGGGTGCTGTTATTAATATAAATGGCATTATTTATTTAATTTCAATGTCTGATTATTCATTGGCACTTTGTAAACATAGGATTGATTTTTGTATATTGACTCTACATTGATACTTGGTCCACCCACCAAAATCGTGTTTCAGTATCAGTTGTATTAAGTATGATCCGCGTATGCATAATACATTGGTGTTAGCTATTTTGTTAGTGTTTAATAAAATGTGACACATTTTAGGGGCTCCCCTGGTGGTCCACTGACAAGGACTCTGAGCTCCCAATGCAGGGAGCTCAGGCTCCATCCCTGGTCAGGGAGCTAGATCCCAGATGCTGTCCCTGAGAGTTCAAATGCCACAGCTAAGACCTGGAGCAGCCAAATAAATAAATATATCTGTACTTCTTCCAGTTTACTGCTACCAGCCCATCTCTCCACCCTCCTCATGCTTGCATGTTCAGTCATATAACCCCATGGACTGCAGCCCACCGGGCTCCTCTGTCCATGGACTTTTCCAGGAAAAATACTGGAGTGGGTTGCCATTTCATTTTCCAATAAAAATATATATTTTTTAAATGTAACACATTTTAAATACTGTTAAATGATTCAGATTAAGAGAAGATATTTCAGCTAAAGCAGTTTCCCCTTTATTATTCACAGAATATCCAAGGTATCTCCAAGCACCCAATTCAGATAACTAAACCTCAAAATTTTAAAGGTAACACATTTCTTTTTACTTCACAAAAATCTTGAGCAACTTTTTTTTAAAGCCTAGAAATGTTTGTAATTGTTTTTCTATCTAAGTAACTGCTTTTCTTTCCTGAAGTTCTCCTCTGTATTTGCGTGACCAGGATTTAAATATACACTGAAAAATAAAACCCAGCTAAAGTGGCAAGGCCCCTCCCCTCTAGCGGTTTCTAAGTGAAAATGGATGATAAATTACCAGGGGGAAGCGGCTCCCCTCCCACCGCCTCTCCCCAACCAGCTTCCCAAAGAAGAAGAGACGACAGACAATGGAGCTGGCTTTTATTAAGGTCTGAAAATTACCAGACATGTTTGTAAAAGTGTAGTCACACTCTTCTTTCTCTCGATCCACTCCACTGCCATGCGGGTGATGACATTTCTAAAAAAGAAAAGTTCAAGTCTGAGCAAAGCCGGGTTCTGTGGCCCGTTCCCAGTAAACTCCTGCCCCCTTGGCTTCGGGAACTGCTGCTTCCAGAGGTCGAAGCCAAACAGTGAAGCGCCATGAGCTTCAGTAACGTGCATGTTGTTGTACGTGAACAGAGCTCCTGGAGGTGGGCAGCAACTTGGCCTCCGCCAGCCCTTCACCGCACATTCCGCGGGGAGACCTTCCCCGAAGGAGGCCTCCTATCGGTGAAGTGCAGAGGGTCAGTGTTTGACCTTGTCTTCACTAAGAATTCTAGACAGAACAGGAAATTTTAACAGCAGAAAATCTAGTTTGCTTTCAGCAGTCTTATGATGTTTTAAAATTGCATTAAGAAAAGCCAGGAAAATATTCTTCTGACTTCCGAGTGATGTTAAAATAACTGTGTGTGAGGAGTAGCTATGAATCAGCTCACGATCAGCTCACCAAGTGCTCTTGAACTCATAATGATTCAGGTGAAGAGGATGAACTCAGCATCTCCCCAAGGACAGCGTTTGTTTCATCTGAAGGCCACACCTTCCTGGCAGCAGGTACGCGCCGGCCACGGTAGACACCCAGTGTCACTGGAGCACACGTTACATGTTTCACGTGTTCAAATGCTTAGAAATCAAATAATCCAAAGGTGATTACAGAACTCATCCTTGAAGGTAAACCCCGAGGCAGACATTTATATGAAGCCGAGGTTTCTTATGCACAGTAGCCGAGAGCAACTCTGCCTCCTGGGCTTCTTCACATGACTGCATCTAGAGCCCAGAGTCCCTGCTAGGCACCCCCAAGCCCACCCCGCCCCAGATGTGTATAAGAGACAGGGATTGAACCCATGACCCTTGCATGGGACGGCAGAGTCTTAGCCACTGAACCACCAGGGAAGTCTGAGAGTTCATTTTATGTTTTGAGTCCAACGTGATTTGCAAAAAAAAAAAGTAAGTTTGATGGAGTCCAGTTTTTCATTTTCTTTATGGACCATGCTGAAGGGGTATATCTAAGAATTCTTTGTCTAATGCAAGATTACAAAGATTTTCTCTTAAATTTTCCTCTAAAAGTTTTAGAGTTTTGCATTTTACATTTATATTTATAATCCATAATTTATAGAATCAGCTTGTNCCCTTCTGTCCCATCCCCCTGGCGCCCCTTCCCGCTCACTGCAGCCATGCTGGTCCCTCTGCCCTCAGCCCCACCCCCAGCCCCGCATGGAGCCTTCTCCCCAGGTGTGGTCTTGCTCCCTCCTCCAACCTCCTTGCCTCTGCTACCTCGTCCCTTTCTCAATGACACGTCACAGCAGCAACCTGCCCACACACTCCCTCTGGAAACTTCTCCTCTCGATCTGTCTTTCCCGTTTCATTGCTCGCCTTCCAACACACTGAATAATTCACCCAAACCGTCTCCCTCTCCTCGAATAGAAGCTCCACACAGGAAGGGACCGTCATCTGTCTTGTTCACTAGCGTACCCCAGGCACACAGCCTGGCACAGAGAGAGCCCTTTCTGAACCTCTGATGTTCTGATGACTCGATCAATGAGTGCAGCCCCCTGGAGGCCTTGCCAGCCTTACAGAAGAGGTCTCATGGACTCTTAGCCCCAGGGATGGCGAACAGCCCAGACACCCAGGGGCCTGGCAGGTGGGAGGTGGGCATGCTGACCTTGATTCCCCATGGGAGGGGAAAGTGAGGTCGCTTGGGCTGGGAGGCAACAATGAGGCGTGTGTGGATGGGTTCTGAGTTAACACAGAGCTCTATCTGACAGACTTCTCACAGATCGAATTGCGCATTCTTGCACACTTATCTGGGGACCCAGAACTTCTGAAGTTATTCCAGGAATCTGAGAGAGATGATGTATTTTCCACCCTGACTTCACAGTGGTAAGATATCCGCGCTCACAACAGTATCAGATCCACAGGAATGCAGGCATGATTTTTAAAACCTGAAGTTGGTCCAAACCTGTTTTCAATAAGAAATTATGTTTTTCTCTAGTAGTTAATCTTTTTGAAAAGAGTAGATAGCTAGGATGCCAAGCGTCTCCTAAGTATGAAAGAGGTGGTTGTTCTTCAGCTCCAGAAGGGGCGTCGATTCTGGAGGAATGTACCAGAAATATCGAAAAATCAAAAGTGAAAGTCACACGTGCCCTCCAGATGAGTGTCAGTTGGAGAAGACAGAGCCCAGGGCCTGCAGGCAGCCTGGTGGCGACCCCAGCATTGGCCCCCCTGCACCCTCAGCTGCTGTTTGGGGGCCAAACAAGCCTGCACTTAACTCCTGTTCCTTCTCGCTGCCGGCTCGTTCTTGCTGTTTCGTTTTGCCTACTAAGGCTTTTCTTCTTTCAGTCTGAACCCTGGAACTCCTTCCATCTAAGGCGGTGAGCACCTTTCTTGAGGATGCAGTTGTCCCAAGGTCCAAAGACAGCAAAAGCAGGCTCAGACCCTACCCGCCCCTCCTGCCCACCCCCAGCTCAGCGGCTCTCAGAGGCCGGGTCGACCCGGTGCTGCCCAGTCCCGGAGCCTGCTCCCCGCCAGGCTCCCAGGGAAAGGCCCTTCCCTTAGTGTGTCCTGTGTACTCTTAAAAACTGTGATATGATTCACACACCATAAAATTCACCCTTTTAAAGTATACAATTGAGTGGGTATCAGTACAGTCACAAGGTTTGGCAACCACCATCACCGTCTAATTCCAGAGCATCTCCATTCTTAAAGAGAAACCCCACCCCCAGGAGTCAGTCCTCACCCTTCCTCCCCCATGGAAAGCATTCATCTCCTTTCTGTCCAGAACATTCGTCTGTTCTGGACAATTCACAGTAATGGAATCATACAGAGTATGGCCTTTTGTAACTATCTTCTCTCACTGAACATAATGTTTTCAAGCTTCATCCATGGCGAAACACGTATCAATACTGCATTCTTTTTTGTGGCTGAGTAATATTCCTTTCTATGGAATAATGTATTCTGTATATATATATATATATATAATTATGGAAGAGAATGGAATTATGGACTATATATTATATATATACTAATATATTATTAGTATAAACAAGCAAATAATATTCCATATTCCATTTATTTATCCCTTTATCAGGTGATGTATATTTGGGTTGTTTCCACCTTTTGACTATTATGAATAATACTGCTGTGAACATTCCTGCACAAAACTTTATATGGAAACACGTTCTCATTTCTCTTGGATAGACGCCTAGGAGTAGAGCTTCTGAGTCACATGGTAATTCTGTGTTTAACTTTTAAAAATCGTGGTAAAATAACAAAATTTATCATCTCAACCATTTTTAAATGTGCAATTCATATCACAGCAGTAGCAACTATATTTAATTTTTTGAGGAATTATTGAACTAGTTTCCAAAATAGCTGCACCATTTTATACCCCACAAACAGTGCACGGGTCTCCGGTTTACCCACCTTCTTGCCAGTACCGTTTATCCCTGTCTTTTGATTCTAACCATCCCTGTGGGTGTGAAGTGGTATCTTTGCGGTTTGGTTTGCACGTCCTTGGTGACTGCCGATGTTGAGGATCTTGTCTTATTCCCTATCATTGTCTCTTTCCCCCTCCTACACCTTTACACAAATCCACCTGGGTGTTTTGCTCACCCCAGCTTTCTCTGTGCTTCTTCCCAGAAGACGCACTTTCTTCCATTTCAGTTTCTCTCCAGTAAGGATATAAGACAACATAGCATTTCCAAGGCATGGAATAGATTTAGTAATAGCCCTGCCCTCTCTCCAGAGGTGTGCAAAGTCTGAGAAGAGTGTTTCTATCTAGGCAGGAAGAGTGTTTTGCTTGCCTGGTTCACGTTTAAGCTTCATTGCCCTCTGAGTGTGTTGGTGGAATGGTGCCCTGGCATTCTCCTTACAATGTGTGAGAGAATCTGTCTGTGATTCTATGGGAGTGCTTGTGCATAGATCACCAAGGGTGTTTTTTGTGCAGCGAGCCAAGAGCGACTCTGGCTGTTGCTGACCAAGCGTTAGAGAAACACATTCTTGTCAAAGTGTCAGGCGAAGGATGCAGCTAAAGCAGAGCCAGAAGGAGAGTGCACAGCACCTAACGTGCCATCAGAGATGAGGAGAGGCCTCAGATGAGCAGCCTAAGCCTCTGCCGCAAGAACCCGAGAAAGACGAGGATGGAGGAAGGAGACAGTGGAGACAAGGGCAGCAACCCATGAAACTGAGAGACAGAAAACAACAGCAAAAAGCAATGGGAAAGGCTGATTCTTCAAAGAAAACAAAACTATCAGACTCTAGCAAGACTGACAAAAACAAAAATGGAGAAGACACAAATCATCAAAATCAGGATGGATTTAGTACAGGATATTAGTACATTATTACTAAACAGATTCTGCAGACATCAAGAAGACAGTAAGGAAACACTATAAACAACTTTATGCTTAAAAATTCACAAGAAATGGATCGATTTCTTGAAAACCACAAACTATCAAAACCCAACTCTGATGAAATGGATAACATGAATAGTCCTTCAACTTTTCATTTAAAATCTCCTGGCAAGGAAATCTGCAGGGCCAGGTGTCTTCTGTGGAATATTTTACCAGATGTTGAAAGAGTTAGCACCAGTTTTATGCGAGCCCTTTCAGAAAGCAGAAGAGGAGCAGCCCCAGGCACGCTCGAGAAGCTAGTACTGCGCCAGGACCAGGAGCAGACAGAGTGGGCACGAAATAAAGCCGTGCCCCACACAGACCAGCATCACTCCTGAATTTAGATGTGAAAAGTCCTCAGCGAAATATTAGCGAGCCAAACCCAACAACATAAAAATCTATATGCTGTGTCCAAGTGGGATTTATTCCAGATGGGCAAGGCTGCTTCAATATCAGAAAATCAATCAGTGTGGTCCAATATATGATCAAGCCAAAGAATGAAAATAATATGATGATATCCATTGACCCAGACAAAGTACCTGACAAAACCCAACACCCGTTCATGGTAAAAACTCTTAGGAATTTAGAAATACAGGGGAGCAACCCCAACTTGATAAAGAACATCTATTAAAACAAACTACAGCAAATAGCATATTACATGGGAAAAGGCTGAATGCCTTCCAGTCCAGGTTTGATGCATAAGACAAGGTGCTCGGCGCTGGTCCACTGGGATGACCCTCAGGCATGGGATAGGAGGGAGGTGGAAGGGGGGTTCAGGATGGGGAACACATGTACACCCATGGCTGATTCATGTGAATGTATGCCAAAAACCACCACAATATTGTAATTATCCTCCAATTAAAATAAATAAATTTAAAAAAAAGATCAGTAACAACTTCTTAGTACTGAATGTGGAAGTTCTAGCCACTAAATGAGTCAAGGAAAAGAAATAAATGGTATAGAGATTGGAAAGGAAGATATAAAGCTGTATTTGTAGGTGGTATGATTGTCTATGTAGGAAGTCTTCAGTTCAGTTCAGTTCAGTCGCTCAGTCGTGTCCGACTCTTTGCAACCCCATGAATCGCAGCACACCAGGCCTCCCTGTCCATCACCAACTCCCAGAGTTCACTCAGACTCACATCCATCGAGTCCGTGATGCCATCCAGCCATCTCATCCTCTGTCGTCCCCTTCTCCTCCTGCCCCCAATCCCTCCCAGCATCAGAGTCTTTTCCAATGAATCAACTCTTCGCATGAGGTGGCCAAAGTACTGGAGTTTCAGCTTCAGCATCAGTCCTTCCAAAGAAATCCCAGGGTTGATCTCCTTCAGAATGGACTGGTTGGATCTCCTTGCAGTCCAAGGAACTCTCAAGAGTCTTCTCCAACACCACAGTTCAAAAGCATCAATTCTTCAGTGCTCAGCCTTCTTCACAATCCAACTCTCACATCCATACATGACCACTGGAAAAACCATAGCCTTGACTAGACGGACCTTAGTCGGCAAAGTAATGTCTCTGCTTTTGAATATGCTGTCTAGGTTGGTCATAATTTTTCTTCCAAGGAGTAAGCATCTTTTAATTTCATGGCTGCAGTCACCATCTGCAGTGATTTNGTCCCCTTCTCCTCCTGCCCCCAATCCCTCCCAGCATCAGAGTCTTTTCCAATGAGTCAACTCTTCGGGGCACCATATAAATAAACTAACAAGAAAAAAACATATGATATCTTAACAGATGCAGGAAAAGCATTTGACAATCTCCTTTTCAGTTTTCTGGAAGAATTTGCAAAGACCTGGTATTATGTCTTCCTTAAATGTAGAGAATTCACCAGTGAAGCCATTTGAATCTGGAATTTTCTTTGTGGGAAAGTTTTAACTATTAATTCAATTTCTTTTTTTTTAAGGTTTTTTTTTTTTTTTTTTGATGCAGACCAGTTTTAAAGCCTTTATTGAGTTTGTTACAATATTGCGTCTATTTTATGTGTTTTTTTTTTTTTGGCCCTGAGGCAGGTGGGATCTTAGCTTCCCAACCAGGGATTCAACCAGAGTCCTTTGCATTGGAAGGCAAAGTCTTAACCCATGGATCACCAGGGAAGTCCCTCAGTTTCTCTGACAGACAAAGAACTAGTCCAGTTATTTATTTCTTCTTGTATGAGCTTTGATAGTTTGTGACTTTTAAGGAATTTGCCCATTTCATCTAAGCTGTCAAACTGATTGGCATAAAAAGTTAATAATCCCTGTTATCTTTTTAGTTTCCATGGACTCTATAGATTTCACCCTTTTCACCCTGATATTGGTAACTTCTGTCTTCTGTTTTCCTTATCTTCTCGCTAGATGCTAATCTAGCCTGTTTTGGTTTCACCTGTATTTGCTACTGTTTGTTTTTCTGTTATCTCTTTCATTGATTTCAGCTGATATTTATTGTTTCTTTCTTTCTTTTTTTTTTTTTTTTTTTGCTTATTTTGGTTTAAGTTGCTCTTATTTTTCTAGTTGGTTGGACGTGTAAGCCGAACCGCAATAGGTTTGCGATCTCTCTCATCTGTTCTCGGCATTTAGTGCTATAAATTCCACCTACGAAGGGCGTTAGCAGTATTACATACATTTGATATGCTGTATTTTCATCTTGATGACGTTCAAAACACTTTCTAAGCCTTCATTTTCATCAGCTCTTTGACCCATGAGTTGCTTTGAAGTGTGTTATTTAGCTTCTAATTATTTGGGGATTTTTCAGAGATCTTGCTGTTATTGATTTCTAATTTCATTTCACTAGGGTAGGGATCTTAAAGCCTTTATATTAGTTGTGACTTGCATCATGGCCCAGAATATGGTCTATTTTGGCAAATATGTACTTGAGGAAGATGTGCATTCTGATGCTGTTAGGTAGAATATTCTAGAAATGTTAATTAGGTCTACTCAGTTGATACTGTGGTTCAAGTCTTCTGTATGCTTATTTTTCTGCTGACTTGTTCTATGAATTGACCCATGTTACTTTGTTACTATTATTTTTTAAACAATTGCCTTTTTTTTTTATAGCCACACTATACTACCTCAAGAAACAAGAAAAACATTGAATAGACAATGTAACTTTACATCTAAAACAACTTTAAAAAAAAATTTTTTTTAACGTCATGGCATGTCCTTTTTCTTTTTTTTTTTGTATTTATTTATTTTTTTACACGAACTCCCAAACTAAAAAGATTGAACTAACAAGGAAAACAGATTATATATTTACTCATGTAGCTGTTATTTCTAGTGCTCTTTATTCATTTGTGGAGATCTGTATTTCTATCTGATACATGTATATGTATGTGTGTGTGTGTGTGTGTATATGTGTGTGTGTGTATATATATATATATATATTTCTGCCTAAATGACCTTCTTTAATATTTCATGTACTATGACTCTACTAGTAATGCATTATTTCAGCCTTTGTGTATCTGAAAAGTCTTTAATTCTCTTTCATTCTTAATGTTATTACTACTTGGTACAGAATTGTAGGTTGACACTTTTTCCCTTCTGTATTTTAAAGATGTTCTATTGCTTTCTCACTTTCATCATTACTGATGGGAGATCTTCTACAGCCTTATATTTATTCCTTTGCATAAAATGTGACTGTTTCCTTTGGTTACCTTTTAGATTTTATTTTCATCATTGGTTTTGAGCATTTGATTGTGATATGCCTTGGTGTAGCTTTCCTCATTTTTTGGGTGTAACTTCTAGGATTTATGTGTTTATGAGATTTTCACTAAATTTGGAAAGTTTTCATGATCTGTTCCTTTTTCAAACATTTTTTTTTCCTCTGTGTGCTTCAGTTTAGATAGTTTCCATTGCATTTCCATAGTTTCAAGTTCACTGATCTTTATTTCTGCAGTGTCTAATACGCTATCAATCCCATCTGGTGTATTTTTATGTCAGACAGAGTTTTCACTTCTGGAAGTTTGACTTGGGCCTCTTTCAATGTCTTCTATGCCTTTAACTGTTTGCTATAACTATCTTAATATCCTTGTTGGTTCTTTTTAACTTCTGTGGCAGTTCTGGGTTGATTCTGATTTTTATTCTCATAATGGGTTGCATTTTCCTGCTTCTTTGCAGGGCTGCCAATTTTTGACTGAATGCCAGACACTGTGAATTTTCCCTGCTTGAGGGTGGCTGCTTTTGTATNATTCCGTATTCCAAGGCCAAATTTGCCTGTTACTCCAGGTGTTTCTTGACTTCCTAATTTAGCATTCCAGTCCCCTATAATGAAAAGGACATCTTTTTTGGGTGTTAGTCCTAAAAGGTCTAGTAGGTCTTCATAAAACCGTTCAACTTCAGCTTCTTCAGCGTTACTGGTTGGGGCATAGACTTGGATTACTGTGATATTGAATGGTTTGCCTTGGAAACGAACAGAGATCATTCTGTCATTTTTGAGATTGCATCCAAGTACTGCATTTTGGCGGGGAAGGCAATGGCACCCCACGCCAGTACTCTTGCCTGGAAAATCCAATGGACGGAGTAGCCTGGTGGGCTGCAGTCCATGGGGTCGCTAACAGTCGGACAGACTGAGCGACTTCACTTTCACTTTTCTCTTTCATGCACTGGAGAAGGAAATGGCAACCCATTCCAGTATTCTTGCCTGGAGAATCCCAGGGATGGGGGAGCCTGGTAGCCTGCCGTCTATGGGGTCACACAGAGTCGGACACGACTGAAGTGACTTAGCAGCAGTAGCACTGCATTTTGGACTCTTTTGTTGACCATGATGGCGACTCCATTTCTTCTGAGGGATTCCTGCCTGCAGTAGTAAATATAATGGTCATCTGAGTTAAATTCACCCATTCCAGTCAATTTTAGTTCACTGATTCCTAGAATGTCGACATTCACTCTTGCCATCTCCTGTTTGACCACTTCCAATTTGCCTTGATTCATGGACCTAACATTCCAGGTTCCTATGCAATATTGCTCTTTACAGCATCGGACCTTGCTTCTATCACCAGTCACATCCACAGCTGGGTATTGTTTTTGCTTTGGCTCCATCCCTTCATTCTTTCTGGAGTTATTTCTCCACTGATCTCCAGTAGCATATTGGGCACCTACCGACCTGGGGAGTTCCTCTTTCAGTATCCTATCATTTTGCTTTTTCATACTGTTCATGGGGTTCTCAAGGCAAGAATACCCCAAAGATAATGAAACACTTACTTCAGCGGGCCTTCCCAGGTGGTGCTAGTGGTAAAGAACCCACCTGCCAATGCAGGAGATGTAAGAGACATGGGTTCAGTCCCTGGGTCAGGAAGATTCCCTGGAATAGGAAATGGCAACCCACTCTAGTATTCTTGCCTGGAAAATTCCATGGACAGTGGAGTCTGGTGGGCTACAGTCCATAGCAGTGCAATGAGTCAGACCTGACTGAAGCTAGTTAGCACACATGAACGCAGGTATTCAATTAACAAAATATGTATAGGATCTGTGTGTCTAAAACTACAAAATGCTGATGAAAGAAATCAAAGGTTTGATAAGTGGAATGACATCCTGTCTTTGTGGAATGGAAGCCACAAGACAGTAAATATGTCATTTCTCCCTAAAATGATCCATAGGCTTAACTCGATCCCTATTAAAACCTAAGCAAGTTTTGTAGACAAGGAGAAGCTGACTCTAAAGTTTAAATGAAAAGGCATGGCCCTAGAATACCGAAAACAATCTTGACAAAGAAGAGAGTGGGAGGAACCACTGCCTGATATTAAGACTTAATGCACAGTAATCAAGAGAGTGCGGTATTGGCAGAGGAACAGATACACAGACCAACAGAACAGAAAAGAGAACCAGAAATAGATCCACACAAACAAGCTCCACTGATTTCAGGGAAAGTACAAAGTCCCAGACAGAAAATAATTCTCTTCCGATTCATGCTAAGCTGATCACTCATAAAGCCAACTTGAGAAGTTCATTTCTATATTGGATATTGTATATGTCTTTCCTGCATTTTTTAAGATCTTGTACTAGTTTTCGGGAGAACTTAAAAAATAAGAAGCTTTTAATATTTGCATGATGGTTGCTTCTAATTTCCTACCAGCAGCAGTAATCCAACACTTGTGACTTATACTATAATTAGTTGCTTTGGAAATGATTTTTGTGTTCCAAACAGAGGACTAGAATAGCACATGGTGAAACAGCCGCAGGATCAAACACACTCTTAAAACTGTTTGTTTCGTGTAAATGGCTTATTGTTTGAAACACAAAAAGTGAAAAGGCAATTCAGTGTTGTATTCTGAAATATGTAATAACATTTTCAAAGAATAACAATTTTCTTGAAAAAGCTTTGAAAATATGTAGATTATAGATAAAAATGGAGACTTGGGAGAAGCTTTGGAGATCATCCATGGAGCTATAATGTGCCTGATGAAAGCCTTGATTCCCAGAGAGCCAGGCCTGCCCCTGGGCCCACGTCTGAGCCAGGCCAGGCCTCAGAGCCACCTCCTCCAGCTCCACTGTTGTCACCTGAGCTCGGAAGACAACCCTCTGCACGGAGGTGGTGTCCTTCCCAGTAAGCACTATGTATGTGCCCGATTAGATGATTTCCTAAAAGTTTTACAAAATGCAGATAAAAACCATTTCTTATCAGTTGAAAGTTCACCTCAACATTTTCAGATTTGAAGCTTAAAAAATAATTTTCACTGCAGAATATATTAGTTTCTCTTCTTCTTAGGACTCTTCTTGGGTGCTTTTCTGAGATATTGTCTCATCGGCAGGTGTGGTGGATAGTATCACAGGCTGCTCCCCTTCTCTGGGGAACGATGGTGCTTCCCTGTCTGGTAGATGTCAGACTTGGGTGTGTGATTTGCTCTGGCTAGTGGCAGTGAGCAAAAGGGACAGGGGTCACACCTACACTGAGGCTTTAAGCAGCTGCACGTTTCCTCCATCTCTTTTTCTCTCTATTTTGGCGAAATTGACAGAGGATGCTCGGTCATCCTGCATTATAAACAGTGGGCCAGCCCTGCAAAGGGTAGGAGGTGACGATGAGAAACACAGCACTCTTGCTGCTGGTAGTGTGGCTTCAGAGTGACTTATATGGCGCTATAACTTGGCCGGTCTTAGAGTCTACAGGACTGGGTGCCAGGAGTGAGATACCGCTGCATGGAGTCCTAAAACCGTGGCACTGGCTGCAGGGCCTGGGGGACTGCAGTGAGGGGACATCTGCTGGAGGGTGGCACTTGGTACATGGTATACATGAAAGTTGCTCAGTCGTGTCCAACTCTTTGCAACCCCGTGGACTATAGTCCATGGAATTCTCAAGGCCAGAATACTGGAGTGGGTAGTATTCCACTCCAGAGGGTCTTCCCAACCCAGGGATCAAATCCAGGTCTCCCTCATTGCAGGCGGATTCTTTACCAGCTGAACCACTAGGGAAGCCCAAGGTACATGGTATGTATGACAGTTAGTAAAACTGTCACTAACTTGTGAAGTAGATGGAGACCCACGTTCAGTTCCTGGGTTGGGAAGATCCCCTGGAGAAGACAATGGCAACCCACTCCAGTATGCTTGCCTGGGAAATCCCATGGACAGAGGAACCTGGCAGGCTACAGTCCAGGGGTCTCAAGAGTTGGACACAAGCACCAAGATCATACCCTAATGAGCTGAGGTTTTGGGCCAGGAGAATGCTAGAGTGTGGTTTGGTGGCTGCTATCTGCATGGGACAATGTACTGTAAGAAACACTCAGAAAAGAACTATCTGGTGGACAAGTAGGAATGAAAGGAAATAAGGAGATTCCAAAAAATAGACATTTTACATATCTGAGTATAGAAATGATTCTCACCTCCAACCAGTAAAAGGTGAATCTGAAAAGGGCTCTGAATGACAAAAGCCAATCAAGGCACTGCCTTCCACAAATTAGCTGATGGCTCTGATGCCTACTGTTAACATCTCTGAAAGACTCAAGGTGACACCCATAAGTCCTTGCAGAGACTAATGTAGCTTTCTCCCAGTTTCTGATAAGCTTCAGGTGGCTGCGTTGAAGTCCAGAGAGAGGGTGCATCTCTGTCTCAGTGGACTATGGGTGTGTCTGTTGGCGCATGGAGCTGACTGAAGTCAGAGAGGGCTGGTTGTGTTTCTGAGCCCTGTCCTCCGGTCTGCGCTGAAAGAGACTGTGACTGCAAACCTTGGGCCCAGCACCTTCGATAACCAAGAAACAGCCCAGGAAACATGCTCATTTCTCCAAGGAAAAGAAATCCTTCAGTGCCTCTTACATGTAGCCAAGAAAGAGAGTGGAAAAGGAGGTCCCAGGAGTGGAGAAAATGGCCATGGTGAACAAGTGACTGAGGAAGGGTCCTTTTCGAGAAGGCCTCTCAGCCCCTGCCCAGTGAGAGATCAGAGCTGCGGTGGACCAGTGACACCCTGTGCCTCCCACTCTCCTGCTTCTCACACAGGAGTGCTCACGTGGTCATCTCGGCCCTGCCCCCCACCAGCCACTGCCTATCACACATGGGACGTGGAAGGTAGACTCAACTTCTTAGTTCTTTGGCCTCCAGATCAAGACCTGATAGAAACACACAATCCTGATGTCCTACCACCTGGGACTTTGGATTGTCACTCTTGTCAAGGGGGAGGAAAGCAATTGTGTGTGGTCAGAAGGGTGGACTGTGGTGGAAGGTTATTATTCAGCCACATTGTTATCTCTCCTTAGAGGGAGAGTGTGCTTCTTTGCCC
This sequence comes from Oreotragus oreotragus, assembly GCA_006410675.1. NCBI lineage: Eukaryota > Metazoa > Chordata > Mammalia > Artiodactyla > Bovidae > Oreotragus > Oreotragus oreotragus. The sequence goes on along the minus strand of SJYX01012994.1, from coordinate 167,178 downwards.
ATTGACTCAGGTTTGGCCATATGACTTGATACCAACGATATGTGAACAGAAACGATATTTTTCAATGATGGGTGGAAGAGCCAACCATGGTCATCCATGTCTTCTCCCTCTGCCATGACAACCGTCAGTGCTCCAGACGCAGGCTGGACTCTGTTGCTGAACAGCTTCAGCCGACCCAAGATGGACATGTTGTGTGAGCAAAAAGTAAGCTCTTGTTTGTGTAAGCCTTTGAGCATAGCCTAGCCCGTCCTTACTGTACAGCAAAGGTGCAACCATTTGTGTTGTCAGTACTTGGGTATTTCTCCCTTAAAGGTGAAATTAAATATCACATCTAACCCACTGATGAAGATCCGTGATTCAATATCAAATGTTCTAACCTGCTAAATTTGGCATCTCACAAGGAGAACAGAGAGAATGAGGGAGAAGAAACATTTGAAGGTATAATGGCTGACAGCTTTCCAAAACTGATTAAAGACATCAGTCTACATATCCAAAAAGTTCAACAAACCCTCAATACATTAAAAACAGATTGCTGCTGCTGCTAAGTCGCTTCAGTCGTGTCTGACTCTGTGCGACCCCATAGACGGCAGCCTACTAGGCTCCCCCCGTCCCTGGGATTCTCCAGGCAAGAACACTGGAGTGGGTTGCCATTTCCTTCTCCAGTGCATGAAAGTGAAAAGTGAAAGTGAAGTCGCTCAGTCGTGTCTGACTCTTAGCGACCCCATGGACTGCAGCCCACCAGGCTCTTCCATCCATGAAATTTTCCAGGCAAGAGTACTGGAGTGGCGTGCCATTGCCTTCTCCGAAAAGTGCACATTAGGCACACTAAAGTCAAACTCATGGAAACCAAAGATAAAAAGAACCTTGAAAACCACCCAAGGGAAAATGAATCACAGCTGATTTTTTGTAGAAAGAGCAGAAACCAGGAGACAATGGAACACATATCCTTGCTGTGCTGGAAGGAAGTCAGTCTAGACGTCTAGGTCCAGAGAAGTGTCTTTCAAATGTTAAGGCAAAATAGGGACAATTTGAGATCTACAAAATCTGGAAAATATGTGTCATAGACCTGCTTTATGAAAAATACTGTAAGAAGTCCTTTGGGATCAAGAGGAATGATACGTCATGAAACTCTGGATCTTCCGAAAGGATTAAAGGGCACCAGAATGGGTGAGTTTCAAGATAAATTAGAAGTGTCTTTCAAATGTTAAGGCAAAATAGGGACAATTTGAGATCTACAAAATCTGGAAAATATGTGTCATAGACCTGCTTTATGAAAAATACTGTAAGAAGTCCTTTGGGATCAAGAGGAATGATACGTCATGAAACTCTGGATCTTCCGAAAGGATTAAAGGGCACCAGAATGGGTGAGTTTCAAGATAAATATAAAAAAAATTTCAATCTTTATTTTACATAGTTTATTGTGTGTGTGTATACACACACACACACACACATATATATATATATATGACTTACTTGATGGCTCCGTGGTAAAGAATCAGCCTGTAATGCAAGAGACAAGAGTCTGATCCCGTGTCAAGAAGATTCCCTGGAGAATACCCACTCTGGTATTCCTGGTTGGGAAATCCCATGGGCAGAGGAACCTGGTGGGCTACAGTCCATGGGGTTGCAAAGAGTCAGCCGCCAATAAGCGACTAAACAACAGCAACGATGTCTTGTTTATACGTGATTTTCAGCTGTTTCTCTGTTTGGCTGCCTCTGGCTGAGCTGGATCTTTGCTGACGCACTCGCATGCTCTAGCTGCGGAGCGCGGGGCTGCTCTTCCATGAGATGCACAGGCTTCTGGCCGTGGAGGCTCCTCTTGTGGCAGAGCCCAGGAGCAGCCGTGGGTGCTTGGCTTCAGCAGTTGTGGCTCACAGGCCCGGGAGCACAGGCTTAGCAGCTGCGGGGCACGGGCTTAGTTGTCCCATGGACTCTCCCCAGACCGAGGGCCAAACCCGTGTCTCTTGCGCTGGCAGGCAGGTTCCTACCGGCCAAGTCCCTGTATGTAGTTTTGAATTCTTGAAAAGACTAAGGATTTTTTTTTTTTTAAGTTTATAGCATAGAAGTAAAATAACAGGCATTTAAAAGTACAAAGGGCAGGAAAGGGAGTATATGGAATGATGCTATTTTCAGGTTCTTATGCGGTTGTGAAATATCATTTAAAGGTATACTATGAGCTTAAAGATATAGACTGTATACTGTAATTTCTAGGACAGCCTCTTAAACAATACCAGAAGAAGTATAACTTTAAAAATCAATGGATTTTTTTGTTCTAGTTCTGTGAGAAATGGACAGCTACGTGTAAAAAAAATGAAATCAGGTCATTCTTTAACACCAAACACAAAAATAAGCTCAAAATGGATTAAAGATCTAAATGTGAGACCAGAAACTATAAAACTCCTAGAGGAAAACATAGGCAGAACACTCTCTGACATAAATCAAAGCAATATTTTTATGCAGTCTGTCCCCCAGGATGGAAATAAAAACAAAAATAAATAAATGGAACCTACTTAAACTCAAAGCTTTTGCACAGCAAAGGAAACAATAAACAAACAAAAAAAACAGCTCATAGATTGGGCGGGAAAATATTTGCACATGATGTAACTGACAAGGTACTAGTCTCCAGAATTTACAAACAGCTCATCAAAACCAACAACCTAATCAACAAATGGGCAGAAGAGCTAAATAAACACTTCTCCAAAGAGGACATACAGAAAGACTTTCAAGATGGGTAATATTAGAGAAGTGCAAATCAAGCTGCAGTGAGGTATCACTCCACACCAGCCAGAGTGGTTATCATCAAAAAGTCCACAAACAGGAAATGCTGGAGAGGGTATAGAGAGAAGGAAGCCCTCCTGCACTGTTGGTGGGATGCAAATGGGTGCAGGCACTATGGAGAACAGTATGGAGGTTCTTTAAAAGACTAAAAACAGAGCTACCATGTGATCCAGCAGTCCCACAATGCTGGGCGTGTGCCCAGAGAAAACGATGATGGAAAAGACACATGCACCCCAGCATTCACCACAGCACTGTCCACAGCAGCCGAGACATGGAAGTGTCCATCGACAGAGGGACAGGTAGAAAAGATGGCACAGATGTACAATGGGATATCACCCGGCCATTAAAAAGAATGAAATCAGGCCATTTGCAACAACACGGACGGTCCTAGAGACTGTCGTACTGAGTGAAGTCAGACAGAGGAGAAACACTGTGTGACGCACCATTATACGTGGAGTCTAAAAAATGACGCAAGTGAACTTACAGAGCAGAAAGAGACTCACAGACTTAGAGAATGAATTTATGGCTGCTGTGGGGTAGGGGTAGTTAGGGAGTTTGGGATGAACATGTACACACGGCTACATTTTAAATGGCTAACCAGCAAGGACCTACTGAGTAGCACACGAACTCTGCTCCATGCCATGTGGCAGCTGCATGGGAGGCGAGTTTGGGGGAGAATGGATACGTGTATATGTATGGCCGAGTCCCTTTGCCGTTCACCTGAAACTATCACAACATAGTTAATCGGTTATATGCCAATACAAAATAAAACCAAAAAAAAAAAAATCAGTGGAGGCAATGAAATGGGATATTAAAAAAAATCTGTGATTCACCCAAAGGAATTCAAGGAAAGAGAGACAGAACAAAATGCAAAGAGTGTAAATGAAAATCACATACCAAGATGGGGAGCTGACACCGCAAAACGAAGTGTCACCAGAAATGGAGAAAATTTCACAGTGATGAGAGGCTGACTCGCCAGGAAGACACAGCAGTCCTAGACTTGAATGCACCTAGTGAGAGAGCTTTAAGGCACCAGAAGCAGGGGCTTCCCTGCTGGCTCAGTGGCAAAGGATCTACCGGCCAGTGCAGCGGACACGGCTTTGCAATCCGATCCGGAAGAATCCCACATCCACAGAGCAAGGAGGCCCAAGCATCACGACTGCTGAGCCCACGCTCTGGATCTCGTGGTCGGCAACCAGAGCAGCCAGCTTAGCGAAGCCTGGGCCCCACACCTTGGGGGGCAGGTCTCAGTCAGTGCCACTGGAGAAAAGCCCGCACAGTGACAAAGACCCAGCACAGGGGACACAAACATACTCGAAGCAAAAATGGACTGAGCAAGAGCGAGAAAGAGAGAGCGTTTCACCCCTCCACAGAAGAAGTCTTATTGCATTCCCCAGAAGGGAAATTTATCTTTAAATGGAAGTTTAATAAACACGGAGTTAGGATGTCACATTGTATCATTTGGATTATTGCTCTTTTAGGATACAGTTTATGCACTGATTTCAAGATACATGCAGTGTTAAACATTTGATTACCACGTATTATTATTTCCTCCTAGATCCCGTATAGCGCTTCCCTAAGAAGGTTCTGCCATGATGATTAATTAGAGCAGAGGACTCCCCCATGATTAGTTCTGCTTCAGAGGGCTTCTTGTTGTTTTTGGTTTGTTTCCCCTTATCCAGTCACTTTTTCCTAAATGGTATTGCTTAATCTTTCAGACTCTTCTAAAAAGTTGGTCAGATCTCTGGCACATCAAACTCCCTCCAATATTCCTACAAGCATTGGCAGTTTTAAAGGAATTTCATGTTAGGGGCTCTCCTGGTGACTCAATGCGGGAGACATGGGTTCAATCCCTGGATCAAGAAGATCCCCCTGGAGAAGGAAATGGCAACCCACTCCAGTGTTCTTGTAAGGGAAATCCCATGGACAGAGGAGCCTGGTGGGCTATAGTCCACGGGGTCGCAAAAGAGTTGGACATGACTTAGTGCCTAAGCAGCAAGTGTTTCATCAGCTCAAAGCTTCCTGAGGTCCCATATGCTCAGCACAGCACAGCAGCGGCTTGCGCAGGTTAGCAGAGAAAGCTAGGTCTCCCGCGTCCGTGAAGAACTGCCATCTCCAGCCAGAGGCGCTTATTACTATTCTCGCCAAAAAGGAGAGACTGTTGACCTGCCCGGCGACCTTGGCCGTGTGGCCGCTTCCCCACCGCAGTGCCCAGAGCCTCAGAGCTCGGAGGGGGCTCCCCCGGCCTCTGCCCAGCCCCCCACATCCTTGCCAAGGCAGCCCCAGTCAATGCAGCCGAGTTCCAGCCTCGGGGCGGCACAGTCTCCCTGCATCCCTCACGGTGGTGACAGAATCACCCGGACTTCTCTTAACTGTAAGGGACTTTGGTACACTTTGGAGCTGTCACGGAGATTTAGAAGAACAGTCCGCAGAATGTACACTTTAGTTCTGACCACCTGTGGCCCAGGAGGTTTTGCTCCCACTTTCCTTCCTTTTAATGGTGGAAAGAACGAGACCTTACTTAGTCCCATCACATGCCTTGTGTTGTTTCAGGCACATGGCATTAAATCCTGTGACTGTTATTCCCCAGTGTTCTGGAGACACCGAGAGTGTTAACCTTGCCTGAGGTCACATGGCCGCCGCCTCAGCCCGTGATCCTCACACATCAGCGGAGGGAGTCTGGGGCCGAGGATCTTCGCCCTCAGAGCTTCGGGGAGTCCACACCTCACACCTCGCTCTCAGCCTCTTGCTTCTGGAACTCTGACAGTCAGAGCCTCTGCCCAGATTTCACTGTGCCGAGGGGCCATCGGCTGATAGTGGTGAGAGCCTTGTCTGCTCCTCGTCTTAGGCGCGATGCTCTCAGCCTTACACCCCTGAGGGTAATGTTGCTGCGGGTTTGTCGTGTTTGGCCTTCACTATGTTATGTTCCTTCTGTGCCTCCCTTCTGGAGAGTGTTTATCATAAATGGGGGTTGAATTTTGTCCAAGGCTTTCTCTGCATCTATCGTGATGATCATATAGCTTCTGTCTTTCAGTTTGTGGACATGGAGTATCACATTGATTCATCTGCACACGATGAAGAATCCTTGTATCCCTGGCATATCCCCTGTATCCCTCTTACACCGCCTCCTACCTCCCTCCCCACTCCCCCCACCTCAGTTGTCACAGAGCTCTGGCCCTGGCTCCCCTGCCTCACACAGCAAATTCCCACTGTATAGTGATGTATGTGTTTCAATGCTATTTTCTCAAATCATCCCCCCTCACCTTCCCCCTCTGTGTCCAAAAGTCTGTTCTTTACGTCTGTGTCTCCTTTGCTGCTCTGCGTGTAGGATCATCAGTACCGTCTTTCCAGGTTCCATATATATATGTGAATATGTCTTTCTCTTTCTGGCTTACTTCCCTCTGTATAATAGGCTCTAAGTTCATCCACCTCATTTGGACTGACTCGAATGCATTCCTTTTTATAGCTAAGTAATATCCCATTGTGTGTATGTACCACAACCTCCTTATCCATTCATCTGTCGGTGGACATCTAGGTTGCTTCCACGTCATAGCTGTTGTAAACAGTGCTGCAATGAACGTTAGAGCGGAGGGAAAGTCGCTCGGTCATGTCTGACTCTTTGCGACCCCGTGGGCTGTAGCCTGCCAGGCTCCTCTGTCCATGGGATTCTCCAGGCCACAATACTGGAGAGGGTAGCCGTTCCCTCCTCCAGGGGAACGTTAGAGTACATGTGGTTTCCTTAGGGTGTATGCCCAGTAGTTGGATTGCTGAGTGGTATGGTAGGTTTGTTCCTAGTTTTTAAAGTAATCTCCACACGGTTCTCCATAGTGGCTGAGTCAATCTCCATTCCCACCAACAGTGCGAGGGGGTTCCCTTTCTCCACGTCCACGCCGGCATTTATCGTTTGTGGACTCCTATTGTGGCCATTCTGCCCCATGTGAGTTGATGCCTCACTGCGGTTTTGATTTGCATTCCTCTAATGATGAGCGGTGTTGAGCCTCTTTTCCTGTGTTTGTCTGCCAGCCGTCTGCACGTCTTTTTTGGAGAACTGTCGGTGTGGGTTTTCTGCCCGTTTTTGACTGGGTCGCTTGTTTTTCTGGTATTGAGCTGCAAGAGCTGCTTGTATATTTTGGAGATTAATCTTTTGTCTGTTGTTTCATTTGCTATTATTGTCTCTGATTGCAGGGGCTGTCTTAGCTCTCAAGCCTCACGTGGCCCCATTTGTTTATTGTCGTTTTACTTCCATTACCGTAGCAGGTGGGTCACAGGCGATCTTGCTGTGGTTTATGTCGGAGAGTGTTCTCCCTGTGTGTTTCTCTAAGAGTTTCTGGTTTTATGTTTAAGTCTTTAATCCATTTTGAGTTTATTTTTGTGTATGGTGTTAGGGAATGTTCTAATCTCATTCTTTTACACGTAGCTGACCAGTTTTCCCAACTCCACATATTGAAAAAACTGTCTTTTCTCCATTGTATATTTTTGCCTCTTTTGTCAAAGATCAGGTGCCCACAGGTGGGTGGATTTATCTCTGGGCTATCTATCTTGTTCCATTGGTTCATATTTCTGTTTTTGTGCCAGTACCATACTGTCCTGATGCCTGTAACTTTGTAGTGAAGAGGGGGCCGTTTGCAGGCCGCTGGGGGTGCCTGGAGGAAGGCGGCCCTGGAGCCGGCTGAGTGCAGGGAAGGGCGTGGGGTCACATGGGGCTCACACATGGTGGTGGGCAGCAGCACTCAGGTCGAGGCCAAGAACCTGGGGAGACTCCTCCCGGTGTCCTCTCTGCCGCTGCCCCTGCGGCCTAACCAGGGTTGTTGGAGGGACCAGAGCCACCCGTGGAGTCCAGTCCCTCAGGACACGGGCCGGCGCAGGGACTCAGGGAGAAATCCCCTGAGGACCACTCACGCCCCGCCAGCTCCGTCCTGAGGAAGCGCCTGGAAGCCGCGCTTGCCCTGTGGGTGGACGGCCGCTCCACCAAGTCCTGAACTCACCCAGCCCTAAACTGACCCCAGCCCTAACCTCACCCAGCCCTGACCTCACCCAGCCCTGAACTCACCCAGCCCTGACCTTACCCAGCCCATGCTGCAGAGGTTGTCCTGCCAGGGAGGGGGCCACCGCCCGGGAGGGCAGACCGGAACACGTCCAGGCTGGTGCAGAGCAGGCTCAGCCCTCCCCACCCCTCCCCAACGGGCGGTTCAGCCAGGCTGCCCTCCCACCCCGCCAGGATAAGAGGGCGGCCCGGGCAGCCCCTTCCGCCTGTGAGGCGTCCTCGTGGCTTTTTGCAAGGCCCCCCACTTCGTCCTTGAGCTCTGGTGCCTGCTCCCCTCCCTGGTTTCAGCTGAGTCTCGGCTGCTCGTATCAACTCAGATCTCTTTATCCAAGTGGGAACCAGGACGCCTTGGCCTAGGACGATCATCCAGCCACCTGCTCCTAGGATAACTGAGCAGCAATCTTGTGTTGATGGATAGCTGAGCAAGACGGTGGCCTGCCCACAGAGCCTGTGGAGGACATTACACATTGCAACCAGATATTTCATGCCCAGCTTCTGAAAGTCACAGAGGAGAAGCCCAGGGCACTGCGCCGTCAAGAAGCCTTCCTGGAAGAGTGGAATTTGCCCTGAACCCCCAGGAGTGAGGAAGCAGGAGGGAAGAAGGGGGCTGCGAGCATGGGGACCTCGAAAGGGACAGCACGTCCTTGCAGCGCCTCTGTGCTGAGCTCCAGGCCAGCCGCCCGGGGTCTGGGCGGCGGTTGCCCCGGCTGTCCCAGGAGACCTCAGCCGGCTCTGGAGAGAGCTCGGCCCCAGGCCCTCCCTGCAAACCCCACTCCAGCCAGGCCTGCGGACCTTCTCACCGGGGCTCTTCCGGCCCTCAGCTCCGGCCTCGGTACTCCACCCCTGCCGCTCACCACCTCCTGACCCGCAGCTCCACGTCCGTCTCCCATGGCCTCCGCCTCATCCCTCCGAGATGCAGCCAGAGCACAGGACTCCCCAGCCCCTCACCCCCCGCCAGCGATACCCACCCACCACAAGCCAGCAAACCACAACAAGGACGGGAGGAGTCGCTGTCACCAGTGCTCTGGTTGGTGAGAGAGGAGAAGCGTGAGGGCTGGGAAGGGAGAGCCGGAGGCCTGCTGGGCAATGACGGCGGTGGCCCGCCTGCGAAACCAGGGGGGCAGCTGAAAGGAGACCGTGACCCTGGGGTCCAGAAGACCAGGCGCCAGCGGACACACAGAGATTTCCTCCCGAATGCAAGCGTCAGCCACAGAGAGGCGCGGTGGCAGGAAGGATACAATGAGAAAGACGCAATCCCTGTAATGAACTTATGGAGAGACGCGCAAAATCTGCACGGAAAAAGTCAGAGAGACAGAGACAAGAAGGTAGGAAATCTCAGTCCCAGAGAGAGATTATTTACTTTAATGTGTAGATATGAAACTGCCCAAATATATATGCCACAAGTACCAACGGGATTTTTTAGTATCTAGACAAACCAATCTGTAGTTTATGATGCAAAAATAATCATGAAAAAAATTAACGATAAGGAAGACAAGTCCTACCAGATATTAAAATTTATTATAAAGCCACAGTTAGCAAAACATTGTTGTATGATACAAAACAGGATGGATCGATCTATAAAACGAAGTTCACAAATAGGCCCACAGATAGATAGCTAGATAGATTAACACTTGTTAAAGGAGATATTAAAGTGAAAAGCAGGATCTCAGACAATTTATTAAATAGTCATCTGGCAGCTGTGGGTTTCTATCTGACCAATGCCGTGTGTATTAGAAGAGACTGGCAGTAACACTTTTCTTATTTAACACCAAGTTTTATAAGTATTTATACGAGTTAGGAACACAGAACGCCAATTTTAGCATTATTCCCAGAGCAAAAAAAATGAGCAAGCAACAACCTATCAAAACGCCGGGGCCTTTTGAGATGATTGTCACAGGACGCGGGAGCGGGTTGTCCAGAGGGGCCGTTCGAGACTTCCGAGGGGAAGTCCACAATGAGAGGGAGTCGCGGGCTTCCCGCCAGCTCTCCTGCTTCTCCGGAAGCCAGGGAGGACATCCGTGGGAAATTCCCCGCGTCGCGTCTTTTCAGGTCGGATCTAGGGGTGCTGTCTCTTCCCCCCACAGCTGCAGGGCAGAGGGCACATCTCCTTTCTTCGAAGTGTCTTTTTGGAAGACTTGCGTTTTTAAGGCCAGACTCTGGAATTTCTTTAGTTAGCATTAGGAGGAGAAAGCAGACCCATAGGGATGACCTTGGCGAGCTGGAATGCAGAGGAGCCTAGGGCGGGGTTTACACACCTCAGTGTCTCCTTCGAGGGCGCTCACGTGCACCCAGACTGAGGGCCCGCCAGGTTTGGCCACGCGGGGGTTGGGGGTCATGGGGAGGTGTGGGACGGCTGCAGCGGCCTGGCGGGCAGACCCGGCGGGCGATGGCGCTCCTCTGTTCAGAGTTCAGGGCGAGGCGGTGAAGGGCTGCTCAGGGCTCTCAGTTCAGCCCTGAGTGCTGGCCAGCGGCCTCCACTTTGGAATGCCCAGGCCCTTGGCACAGCGCACTCAGGACCCCAAGCACCGAGATACAGACGTCGCTTTCCCGGGGCCTTCCATTTCTGCAGGGACTCTCCCTGCGAGAGCAGCTGCCCGCGCTGGACTCACAGTCACCGTGGGGTGGGGTGGCGGGCAGTGAGGTAGAGACGGGGCGCTCTCCCTCCTGTACACTTGCTGATGCCCGCCGCCCGCATGCAGCGCCTCTTCTTCCTCCCACCCGGGGCTGGCCCCGTCCTCCCGGTCCCAGAGGCGTCCCTGCCTGTCGCCCCGGTGCACCTGTGCTGGGCCCCCCCCATCACATGCGTGTGACGTCTCCCCCGGCTGGCAGCCTCTTCCTTCTAGTGGATTTATACATTCTCGCTCCTTTGCTCTATTTTAGTGGGCTCTCAGGAGGGAGCAGGTAGCTGGGTCTCAGTAGTGTGCCATCTTTTAAATTTTATTTATTTAGATGAATGAGAGGATGATTCCGTGATTGTGATGGCCTCTGCAGTCCGTTGCCATGAATCGGCCGTGGGCAGACTTGTGTCCCCTCCTGGACTCCCTTCCCAGGCCCCTCCTCCCTTCCCCACCCCTCTGCGTAGTCACAGAGCACCAGCCTTGGGTTCCCTGCGTCAGACATCAAGCTCCCGTTGGGCATCTGTTTCACATGTGGTGATGTGTGTGTGTGTGTGTGTTTCAGTGCTTTTCTCTCAGATCACCCCCCTCCCCCCTCCCTCCCCACTCTGTGTCCGAACGTCTATTCTCTGTGTTGGTGTCTCCTCTGCTGCCCTGCAGGCAGGCTCCTCAGTACTGTTTGTCTAGATTCCGTTGTTGAGTCACTCAGTCATGCGGGTGTTTTGCAGCCTGGCTCCTTGGCTTAGGTAGTGAAAGCGCCTGTCTAGTAAACAGGAGATCCTGCGTTCAAATCCCAGTGGGGCCTCAGACAACACTGTTGGGCTTCCCTGGTGGCTCAGATGGAATCTGCCTGCAGTACAGCAGACCTGGGTTCAGTCCCTGGGTCTGGAAGATCCCCTGAGCAGGAAATGGCAGCACACTCAAGTGTTCTTGCCTGGGAAATCCCATGGGCAGAGGAGCCTGGCGGGCTACCTACCAGCCAGAGGGCTGCAAAGAGTCCAGGGCGACTGAGCGAGTAACACCTTCACTTTCCTTCCCATTCCGCTGAATGTATGGACTGCAACTTCCTTGCCCATTCATCTGCTGATGGGCATCTAGCTTGCTTCCATGTCCTGGCTGTTGTAAATAACGCTGCAGTGAGCACTGGGGTACATGCGACTTTTTCAGTTTTGGTTTAACTGGGACCCTACCCGTGGTTTTCAGCAAAGAAGCGTTTACACTTCACTGTGGCTCCTGTGGAGTAAGAAAGGCAGAGGGGCTGTGTCCTCTTCTGGGCTTATGTCAGGGAGAAGGCACTAAGGGTGGCAGAGCCTTCGGGTGTGGAACTGACTCACCCGAGGTGGGGCTGGGGGAGGGAGTGGAGGGCGAGCGGCTTGGTGGGTGAAGAGCAGGCGGGAAGCTGGTGGAAGTGGGGGCCCAGTCTTGAACACGTGGGTGGGTGGTCTCTGCAGCAGCCATGTGGAGACTCCAGGAGGGAGGTTACAGGAGGAAGCCCGGGAGGCCTGCTGCCCGCTGAGCAGAGAGTCACTGTGGACCCGCTTGTGCGCGCGTCTCGGGAGCCAGTCTGAGTCAGGGTTGCCCTGGCAGCCCCTGCACAGCGCCCGCCTCACCCCGCGGCTTCGGGGGAGCCGGCAGAGGGGCACGGCGGGGTGGGGTGGGAGATGNTGGTAGTCACATGTGAATGTGAGAGTTGGACCATAACGAAGGCTGGGTGCTGAAGAACTGATGCTTTTGAACTGTGGTATTGGAGAAGACTCCTGAGAGTCCCTCGAACAGTAAGGAGATTAAATCAGTCAATCCTAAAGGAAATCAGTCCTGAGTATTCATTGAAAGGACTGACTGATGCTGAAGCTGAAACTCCAATACTTTGGCCACCTGATGAGAAGAGATGACTCATTCGCAAAGACCCTGATGCTGCAAAAAACTGAAGGCAGGCGGAGAAGGGGACAACTGAGGACAAGATGGTTGGATGGCATCACAAACTCAATGGACATGAGTTTGAGCAAGCTCTGGGAGGTGGTGAAGGACAGGAAAGCCTGGCATGCTGCAGTCCATGGGGTAGCAAAGAGTTGGACAAAATTGAGCCACTGAACAGCAGCAACAACGTGTCCACTGAGTTGATGATGCCGTTCAACCCTCTCATCCTCTGCCGGCCCTTCTCCTCTGCCCTCAATCTTTCCCAGCATCCAGATCTTTTCCAATGTGTCAGCTCTCTATATCAGAGAGCCAAAGTATTGGAGCCTCAGCTTCAGCATCAGTTCTTTCAATGAATATTCACAGTTGATTTCCTTTAGGATTGACTGATTTGATCTTCTTGCTGTCCAAGGGACTCTCAAGTCTTCTAGAATACATAAAGAAGTTTTATAAATAAAAAATAACCCAATTAAAAAGTGGGAAAGTGAAAGTGTTAGTTGTTCAGTCATGTCCAATTCTTTGCAACCCCATGGACTGTAGCCTGCCACATTCCTCTGTCCACTGAATTCTCCAGACAAGAATATTGGAGTGGATAGCCATTCCCTCCTTGAGGGGATCTTCCTGACCCAGGGATCGAACCCGAATCTCCCACATGGCAGGCAGATTCTTTACTGTCTGAGCCCACCAGGGAAGCCCCCCCCAAAAGCGGGAAAGTTTTAAAAGAAATCTTCCCAAGGAAAGGTATTAGAGTAGCCAATAAGCACATGAAATGGTATTTTAACATCATAAGTTATCAGAGAAATATAAATTAAAACCATAATGAGAAGTCACTTTCTATTTATTTTTTGTTTTTTTTTTTTAATATTTTTACCTTTTTATTGTATTTATTAATTTATTTTTGGGTCGCACTGCACAGCATGTGTGATATTACCTGCAGCCCGTGCTCTGGAAGCATGGAGTCCTACCCACTGGACTGCCAGGAAAATGCCTCTGCTTCTTTAAAGTCTGGCCATATCAAGTGTTGGTGAGAAAGCAAAGCAGCTGGAATGCTCATACATTGCTTGTGGGAATGTAAAGATACCATCACTTTGAAACAGTTGACAGGTTTTCTATACAGTTCAACATACTCTACTATTGTATGACAATTTCACTCCTTGGAATATATTTAAGAGAAATGAAGGCAGATGCCTAAAAACAGACTTGATACAAGTGCAGCTTTATTCATAATCCCCCCAAACTGTCAACAAACCAGATGCTCATCAAAAAGAATGAATAAGTCAATGGTGATATAATCACAGAATAGGTTTCTCCTCGGCAATAAAAATAAAAGAGCTAAAGACACATGCAACAATAAAAGTGAAGTAACAGAAGCTAGACATAAAAGACTATGGGCTGTCTGATTTCATTTATATTAAGTCCAGGAACAGGCAAAACAAATATATGATGATAGAAATCAGACCAGTGGTTGCCTCTGGGGTAATGAAGAAATGGACTAGAAAGTGGCAGTAGAGACCTTTCAAGATAATGAATATTAATGGTAACATAGGATTAGCTACAGTCATCAAAACCCATTATACTTAGATCTGTGTGTTTCACTGTACTATGTAAATTATTTCCTCAAAACAGGAAAGAGGGGAAAGAGAAAAATATCATGAAATCAAGCACACTTAACCACATGAAAAACATACAGATATACTAAACTGCAGATTCTATTCTCTACCCAGAATATTGAAACTATTATAAAAACATGACTTTACAATACAAGGGAAAAGCATAAAGAAAATAATATAAAATCAAGCAAATGCCCAAAGCTTTACTTTATTATTTTTAAAATTTCTTTCTTTATTATTATTATTTTTTTTTACTTTCCACAATATTGTATTGGTTTTGCCACACATCAACATGAATCCACCACGGGTGTACACGTGTTTCCAATCCTGAACCCGCCTCCCACCTCCCCCTACACACCATCCCTCCGGGTCATCCCAGTGCACCCAGCCCCAAGCATCCCCATGGACTGTAGCCTGCCACATCCCTCTATCCATTGAATTCTCCAGACAAGGATATTGGGGTGGGTAGCCATTCCCTCCTCACCCCACACCAGTACTCTTGCCTGGAAAATCCAATGGACGGAGTAGCCTGGTGGGCTGCCGTCCATGGGGTCGCTAACAGTCGAACAGACTGAGCGACTTCACTTTCACTTTTCTCTTTCATGCATTGGAGAAGGAAATGGCAACCCACTCCAGTATTCTTGCCTGGAGAATCCCAGGGANCAGTACTCTTGCCTGGAAAATCCAATGGACGGAGTAGCCTGGTGGGCTGCAGTCCATGGGGTCACTAACAGTCGGACAGACTGAGTGACTTCACTTTCACTTTTCTTTTTCATGCATTGGAGAAGGAAATGGCAACCCACTCCAGTATTCTTGCCTGGAGAATCCCAGGGATGGGGGAGCCTGGTGGGATGCCATCTATGGGGTCACACAGAGTCGGACACGACTGAAGTGACTTAGCAGCAGCAGCAGCAGCCATGATCTTCATTTTCTGAATGTTGAGCTTTAGGCCAACTTTTTCACTCTCCACTTTCACTTTCATCAAGAGGCTTTTTAGTTCCTCTTCACTTTCTGCCATAAGGGTGGTGTCATCTGTGTATCTGAGGTTATTGATATTTCTCCCGGCAATCTGGATTCCAGCTTGTGTTTCTTCCATCCCAGCATTTCTCATGCTGTACTCTGCATATAAGTTAAATAAGCAGAAGTATGTTAGAAGGACACAAAAGCCAACTGAAGATCTCCCAATGGCCAAGATGGAACCAATGTGAGCAACAAAATTAATGAAGCAGAATTGGATTACAGGGTAAAGTATAAAATAAATAAATATAACATGAAGTTAATTTAATATAAAAACAAACAGAGGAGACAGATCTCCCATGTAAAAAAATTCCAAATAATTTATGTAGATACTCAACCTCAGGGAGATGGAGCATATGTAACTCCCCACTCCTTAAGCATGGGTTTGAGTAGTGACCTCCTTCCAAGGAGTCCAGTGTGGAAAGGGGAAAAAAAGAGTAACTTTATAGCAGAGAAATCTAACAAACACCACCTCAGCCAGGTGATAAGGCTGACATCAACAGTGATAAATCGTATTGATAGTAGGTACCCTTGACATGGTACAGTGAAAACGGCACTTTACCTCTGTGGGTTTTCCTCCTCAAAACTTATCATCTAATCTCATCATGAGAAAAATATCAGACAAATTCCAGTTGAGGAACTTTCTACAAAAACCTGACCAGTACTACTTCTCAAAACTGCCAAGGTCATTGAAAACAAGGAAAATCCAAGAAACTGTCACAGCCAAGAAAAGCCTAAGGAGACATGGTGACTAAATGTAATGGGAAGTCCTGAGTGGGATCCTAGAACAGAAAACGGACATTAGGTAAAAACTAAAGAAGTCTGAATAAAGCATGAACTTGAATAAGGTATCAATATGGGTTCATTAACTGTGATGAAACGTACCACATTAACACAGGATGTTAATAATAGGGGAAACTGGATGTTGGATATATGGGAACTCTTTGCCCAGGATTAATGAGCAACTAGTACCCTGGACCCTAGATTGTAATCTCTACATACCTTTTCCCAATAAAAGGAATCAGGACTCCTTGGAGAAACAGCTAATTATGATTCTGAGGTAGATAAGCCTGGAGCATCTTGCTATACTTGAAAGAAAGAAAATTATGGAGATTATGGGGTCACAATAAAAAAAAAAACAGCAGTATAGGACCCAAATTGAAATGGCTCCCATTGGCCAATGCTAGGACAATTGGAATTTGAAAAAGAGTAATAACTACAATGGATTAAAATATATCAAATATTATATTGTATAACATGGGGAACATAATCAACGTTTTATAATAACTATAAATTTAGTATACCATTTGAAAATTGTGAATCACTATATTGTACATCTGTAACTTTGTAATACTATACAGCAACTATACCTCAATTTAAATAAGTGAAATACAAATAAATAAATAAGACACATCATATATATATAAATCTATGAGCCCATAATTTCCCTTCCCCTCCAAACTCCAAACAAGAAAGAAAATTTCATTTGTCATCTTTTTGGGAATACTAGGGTATCAATCATTCTGATAAATATAAAAATGATAAATANTATACAGCAACTATACCTCAATTTAAATAAGTGAAATACAAATAAATAAATAAGACACATCATATATATATAAATCTATGAGCCCATAATTTCCCTTCCCCTCCAAACTCCAAACAAGAAAGAAAATTTCATTTGTCATCTTTTTGGGAATACTAGGGTATCAATCATTCTGATAAATATAAAAATGATAAATAAAGGGAAAGAATAAGGTTTTTATCTTGCCTGCCCTGTACAGATTGTATTTCTTGATAACCAAATAGTTTGTGAAGAAAATTTCCTCTATATGAAAGAATCATAGCTAATAAATGCAGGAGGAAAGATAGAACTGAAAAAAAAAAAATCACCATTTTGTAACCTCTAATGAAACAGTAGAATCAGGCAATGATCAAATTGGTTGCTAAAACCATTAAATAAAATGTTGATGCAGAACTTCAAAATAGATGGATCATACTGAAAACACTTAAACCTGTTGAGCATCTTAACTAAAAGTGAAACAGTCAACTATAATGTTTTTCACTTGTGGAATATTTTTACCAAAATATACTGAATCTAATCAAGCTTCTGACTATCTATCCACTTATAGAAAATAAGAGAGATGGGGGAATGTGTCAATAATACACACTACCATACGTAAAATAGATAGCCAATGGGAATTTGCTATATGACACAGGGAACTCAAACTGGGGCTCTGTAATAACCTTAGAGGGGTGGGATGGGTGGAGGGTGGGATGGGTGGAAGGTGGGAGGGAGATTCAAGAGGGAGGAGATACATGTATCCCTATGGTTAATTCATGTTGATGTATGACAGAAATCAAACCAATATTGTAAAGCAATCAATCAACTAAAAATAAATATTTTTTAAAAATAGCTCCAGGAGGATACAGTCACTCAAACCCAGAATGTGGCAAAATCTATAGAACAAATAATACAATTTCCTCAACAAATAAATAGCATTAACATAATGGAGAAGGCCTGCTACAGATTTAAAAAGACATACCAACCAAACACAACATGTGAATCTTTTTGGATCCTGATTTGAACAAACCAACTACAGAAAAAAAAGACATTTTTGAGACTACTATGGAAAACTGAACAAGGACCTGAAATTTGGTAATGTTAAAAAATTATAGTTAATGTTTAGTGTGATTATAGGACTGTGGTTATGTTTTTTTAAAAGTTGAAAGTCCCAGGCTTCCCTGATGGTCCAATAGTTAAGAATCAGCTTGCCAAGGCAGAAGACATGGGTTCTATCTCTGATCCGGGAAGATCCCACATGCCGCGGAGCAACTAAGCATGTGCGCCGCAACCTCTGACCTGTGCTCTAGAGCCTGGGAGCTGTGACTACTGAGCCCACGCGGCCCAGAGCCCATGCTCTGAAACAGGGGAAGCCGCCGCAGTGAGAAGCCCACGCACTGCAACTAGAGAGTGGCCCTGCTTGCCCCACCTAGAAACAAGTCCACACAGACACAGACAGCACAGCCAAAAATAAGTGAATAAAATTTAAAAAATCAAAATCCATATCTGTTAGAGGAGCATACTGGTAATGGATAAGATGTCTGGGGTTCATTTTAAATTTGCTGCCCCACCGCCTCCAAAAAGTAAATTGAATTGAAGCAAGAAAAACAAAATATTGTTATTAAAGATGAGTGATAGATGGGTATATGAAGTCTGTTATACTGTCCTCTATAATGCTGTGTATGTTTAACTGTTCATGAGAAACAGTTTTAAAAATCTTTTTTAATTAAAAAATGGTGCAGGTTTGGGGGCACCAAGGAGATTTTGATTCTAGCCTGGAGGTCTTTTAAACAAGCAGCCCAGCTGGTTCTGACCCAGAGAGACTAGGACCGCATTGAAAGAGTGCTCTAGTGTTACGCCACTCCAGGTAGTAAACAAGCCCTCAACGGATATTGATTGATAGACTGCTTTTGATCAGGAATTGAAGCTGGAAAATTCTTTCCATATGGAAAAAGACATGGAAAAGATCAAATGTGAGAACTTGCAAAATGAAGTATTTCTCGGACCTGACCAGATGCCCACCTCCTAGGGCTTCATACTGTCATCATTTCTGTAGGAGCCTGTTTTATCACAGGCCATTCTGGAAGCTCCAAACTCATTAACTGAAGGATCAGTTGGATTCCAAATATCTCCTCAGTGGGTGCCTATTCTGCAGTTCTCCTTCCCCCAGCTGTTGGGCTGTGCATAGGTACAGTTTCCTCAGTGTGGTGAGTTGCAGGGTTCAGTGGTCTCCCTTTCTCTCCTTCCCAGATGCCAAGAAAAGCATGCTTTTGGAGGCTGGTAACGCTTGCATCCTCCATTTTGCTTAGACGCATAGTTTAGTTCACGTGCCAACAGCAATGAAGAAGGAAGTCATCAGAGTCCGTGCTTCTGCACAGTGGTCCCCCAAGAGCTAAGAAAGCAGATCTGTTGAGGTAAACTAGACGCGAGAAGCCTCCCGAGGCACCTGAGCTACTGAGTAATTGGGCTGCAGCTGCTTTTCCACCTCCTGCACTCATTTCTGGTTCAGCTTACAGACTACAGGGATTTACCAGTTAATTGGCTGTTTCTATGATTGTCATTCACTTAGGCACACTTCCCTGTTCTTTGTTACTACAAAACGCTTTGAAAATTGTTTGCTTTCCTATGGATCCTGAAGAAAAATGAGCAACACTAACATCTTTAGGGTTTGGTAAAGAGAGGCACGTCTCTCTGGGGAGAAGGTGTGTGTTGTGGGAGTTGAGGTGTTGCTGTGAACAGGGAGCGGAGTGGAGCTGGGACTGGCATCCTCGGTTGTACATTACATAAAGGCGCTGGCCGAGTTGCAGGTCTCAGAACCAGTTGAGCAGGTTGAGTTTCTTTTTATTTCTCACAGAGGAAACTTTCAACTTCATCAGGTGAATGGTTTACCTGGAATTGTTGGGAAAGCCTAGAAGCTGGGGCTTAGCCTCCATAGCTCTTCCTCCTTTTATCAAGAGGCTGGATCCCCCAACAGAGGCAAGGTGATAGAACTGAGAGAGAGGTCTGGGGGGGCCCACCAGGTATCAGTTCAACTTGAGACCTGGGCAGCCAATAGTTTTTCAAGTGGCTTCTGACATAAAAGGAATAATGGAGAACCACTGCCAAAATCAATCCATTGTGTGTGTTTGTGCCTCCGCTGCCACAGGTTATGTCATGAGATTGGATTTTGGTGGTCACCCCATCTCTTCTCGTCACTGAGTGTTAGGCGGCTGCCCAACTCTCTGCTAAACTGGCCCAGAGCCTCTCTCCCTCACCTCTATGGTGGAAAAGTCCAGAGTAATTCTGAGTATGCCTCTTCACAGTGTTTTGTGATTTTTTTTTTTTTTTTAATGGGAGTTTTGCCATTCGGGAATCCTAATTGGATCCTAGGAGATGAGATGATTCTTTTGGCTCCCACAACCTCTAGACTTCTGCAAACCATTCTCTGTTTACCAAATGAACACTCCAGCCCAGGAGCCAAGGAGAAATCTGTTCCAGGCCCTCTCTAACTTAAAGAAGAAAAGACTGCTATATGCTGTAAATTGAAAAGGAAGTCTGGGGGTTGAATTTCAGTAAGAGCCTCTTTTGACTCGGGGAATTCATCCCAGTGAGAGGTGAGGTCAACTGGATCACAGCAGATACTGTGCAAATATGTAGGATGTGCCCTGCTACTCAGTAGCTTTTTTCTTCTTCTCTTCACTACCCAGGGTGGGGGAAAGGAGTATTTAAAAATCCCAGTGCCCAGACTGCTCCCTGGACCAATTAAATCTCTATCTCTGGGGAAGGTTTTGTTTTTGCTTTAACTCCCCAGGTGACTCCAAAGCATTGCAGGGTTCAGAACCACCACTCTAGAGAAAAGACAAACGGGCTGGAAATAAAATGATCAACTTTCAAAAAAATGTTTATATTTATTTATGTACTCGTCTGTGCCAGGTCTTAGTTGTGGCTCACGGGATCTTTTAGTTGCAACTGCTGTTTTTTGGGCGCTCCGTCCTATTCAACCTTTTGTGACCCCCTGGACTGTAGCATGCCAGGTTTCCCCATTCTTCACTGTCTCCCAGAGCTTGCTCAAACTCATGTCCATTGAGTTGGTGATGGCACCCAACCGTCTCACCCTCTGTCACCCCCTTCTCCTCCTGCCCTCAATCTTTCCCAGTGTCAGGGTCTTTCACTTGTGATCTATGGGATCTAGTTCTCTGACCAGGGATCAAACCCAGGCCCCTTGCACTGGGAGAACAGAGTCTTAGCTCCTGGACCACCAGGGAAGGCCCCAAATAATAACTTTCCAAATCCTGCCTTTGCCACTAATGAATTTGTTAGCCTATAAAATTATACAGGTGACTTTGTCCTAAGATTATTTGAGCTGTAAGGATTATTCTATGATATAATTCTCTTTCAACTGGTCTCTCTTCTGGAAACAGAAAGCTGGACGCTGTTTTTCCACAACACCTGGAACGTCTCTAAAGCCGTCTACAGTGTCAAAGGCTGGTGTAATAGGGTCAGTGTGTTGGTGAGTCCAGATTGCCTTACCAGGCTTAGGTAAATAAGTAGTGTGGTTTACAAAGGAAAAATACAAGCTGCCTGGTGTCTCTAACACCTTGGGGCCTACCAAGTAGTTTCAGATGAGTAGTGGAATTTTTCTTGACGCATATTTAACTTCTCTTGGGGTTGTTCCGTTGCTAAGTCGTGTCTGTCTCCCTGTGAGTGACAGACCGCAGCACACCAGGCTCCCTGTCCTTCTCTGTCTCCTGGAGTTTGCTCAGATTCATGTACATTGAACTGGTGATGCCATTCAACAATCTCATCCTCTGTCACCCCCTTCTCTTTTTCTCTTCAATCTTTCCCAGCATCAGGGTCTTTTCCAGTGAGTCAGCTCTTCATATCAAGAGGCCAAAGGATTGGAGCTTCAGCTTCAGCATTAGTCCTTCCAATGAATATTCGGAGTTGATCTCCTTTAACATTGACTGGCTTGATCTCCTGCTCTCAAAAGGACTCTCAAGAGTGTTCTACAGCACACATTCAAAGGCATCAGTTCTTGGTTGTAGCTCAGCCTTCTTTATGATCCAACTCACACATCCATACATGACTGGTGGAAAAAACAAAGTTTTGACTATGCAGACCTTTGTCAGCAAAGTGATGTCTCTGCTTTGTAATATGTTGTCTAGGTTTGTCATAGCTTTTCTTCCAAGGAGCAAGTGTCTTTTAATTTCATGGCTGCAGTTGTTACCTGCAGTGATTTTGGAGCCCAAGAAAATAAAATGTCACTGTTTCCACTTTTTCCCCATCTATTTTCCATGAAGTGATGGGACCGCATGCCATGATTTTAGTTTTTTGAATGTTGAGTTTTAAGCCAGCCTTTTCACTCTCCTTTTTCACCCTCATCAAGAGGCTCTTTGGTTCCTCTTCGCTTTCTGCCATTAAGAGTGTTATTATCTGCACATCTGAGATCGTTGCTATTTCTCCCAGCAGTCCTGATCCCAGCTTGTGATTCATCCTGCCTGGCATTTTGCATGACTTGCTCTGCAGAGAAGTTAAATAATCAGGGTGACAGTATACAGCCTTGACATACTTCTTTCCCAATCTGGAATCAGTCCATTGTTCCATGTCCAGTTCAAACTGTTGCTTCTTGACCTGTATACAGGTTTCTCAAGAGGCAGGTAGGGTGGTCTGGTGTTCCCATCTCTTGAAGAATTTTCCACAGTTTGTTATGATCCACCTGGTCAAAGGGCTTTAGCATAGTCAATGAGGCAGATGTTTTTCTGGAATTCTCTTGCTTTTTCTATGATCCAATGGATGTTGGCAATTTGATCTCTGGCTCCTCTGCCTTTCCTAAATCCAGCTTGAACATCTGTAAGTTCTTGGTTCACGTACTGTTGAAGCCTAGGTTGAAGGATTTTGAGCATT
The DNA here is from genome assembly GCA_006410675.1 of Oreotragus oreotragus. Lineage (NCBI taxonomy): Eukaryota > Metazoa > Chordata > Mammalia > Artiodactyla > Bovidae > Oreotragus > Oreotragus oreotragus. Next base: position 144,753 of record SJYX01012994.1, on the reverse strand, counting down.
ACTTTGCTAGCATGTGAAATGAGCACAACTGTGTGGTAGTTTGAACATTCTTTGGCATTGCCTTTCTTTGGGATTGGAATAAAAACTGACCTTTTCCAGTCCTGTGACCACTGCTGAGTTTTCCAAATTTGCTGGTATATTGAGTGCAGCACTTTCACAGCATCATCTTTCAAGATTTGAAATAGCTCAGCTGGAATTCCATCAACTCCACTAACTTTGTTCATGCTAATGCTTCCTAAGGCTTACTTTAAGTTCTCTAGCTGTGCTAGCTTCCAATTACTCTGATATTCAGTTAATGGAAATACACCCTTCTCAAGAATGCCTTAAAATAAAGACTCCCCACTCCCCAACTGGGGGAAATTTAAATACTTTAAAATCTAAAGATAATATGTTATCCAAAATATGCTTTTTTGTCTGGTCTGGACTTTAATTAGATACTGCTGTAGTTGCCTAAACGAATAGAGAGAAGCTTTAACTCATGAACTAAGGCACAATTAGTCAGGCATAAAAGAATTCTAAAGGGATATTAATTGATTTTAAAAAGATGAGTTGAACCAGAGAAGCAGAAAATTACCTTTGTTGAGAATCATCTTGGTTGTTTAAGAAAGGGAGGGCTTGTTCCAATTGGGAGTGAGGGCTTGTTGCAAACAAAATGAGAGTGACTGAGAGGAGGCCAAGCATGAATCTCAAAGGAAGAAGTTTGAAGCTCCAATGGCACCCAGTTAAGGCATTAACTGGACTCTGCAACCTGTGTGCCTTCAGGGAACCCGTGCCAGAGATTGTTTTGGCATCTTCCAACAAGGATTCCCAATGTTATTTGTAAATGTTATCTCAAAGGGTGTGTCATGAAACTGCCTCTATGAAGGTAGTTTAAATTTGGTTGCAATTTTTAAAACAAACCTTCAGGGCAGAGGTGAGGTGGTACTCCCTTCTGTGAATGCCACTGCCCTGTAGGGTGGTTGACTGAGGATGAGTCCAGTGTGTGTAGAAACTTGCACTCACAGCTCTGTGAGTCAAGCAAAATCAAACTCGACGCACTGTGTCACAGCGACAGAAGTGCTGAGAACCGCTGACCTGGAATGAACCCAGAGATGCTCTTTCCAGGAGGAGGAACTTAGGAAAACCACCCTTCCTGAGGCTGAGGATGTGCGTGCATGCATGCGTGCTTAGTCGCTTCAGCCATGCCCGACTCTGCAACCCTATGGAACATGGCCTGCCAGGCTCCTCTGTCCATTGGATTCTCCAGGCAAGAATACTGGAGTGGGTTGCCATTTCCTTCTCTGAGGCTGAGGACATGTGTGGCTTATTCAGTACCTTCTGCAAATAGTCCTTGGTTTTTCCTTCACATAGCTGAGTACACAAAATAACAACATTTGGAAANCTGCCAGGCTCCTCTGTCCATTGGATTCTCCAGGCAAGAATACTGGAGTGGGTTGCCATTTCCTTCTCTGAGGCTGAGGACATGTGTGGCTTATTCAGTACCTTCTGCAAATAGTCCTTGGTTTTTCCTTCACATAGCTGAGTACACAAAATAACAACATTTGGAAATACTGATGTAATAAAATCCGCTGGTGACCGCTGGGCCTTGTCTGCCCCTGCTGTCAACCACCTCGCAACAGCACTCGCAGAGCGGGCCAGTCCTGCCTTGGCCTTGTTCTCTCTGGGCTTCTCCTCCCACCTGACAGTCGCCTTCTTTTTCAGGCTCCCCTGCTGGCCCTTGGCTCACTGCCTGACTAGCTAGGAGAGCCCTGAGCTTGGTCGTTTTCTCCGCCACCCTCCCCCTTGGTGACAGGCATCTGTGGCTGTGGCTTAAAGGGCCACCTCTATGTGATCCCTCCTTCATCTCTGTCTTCAGCTCAGACTTGCCTCTGAGCTGCACGTTCAACCATCTGCTCAATATCCGCTAAGGGGTGTCCAGTAGGGATCTGAATCCTTGATTCCTACCCTCACTATGTTCTCCACGAAGCAAAATGGGACCACTTAATGACACACATCAAAACCTAGCTGTCATCCTCGATCCTTTTCCCTTTTCCCTTCTTCCCTCTAATCGCTGAGTTCTGCTGGGTTTACCTCTAAAATATATTCCTAATCCTCCCCCGTATCTCCATTTCCACTTTCACCATCCTCTCTGGCCCAGATTACTCTAATAGCCTTCTGGCTGATCTTCCTGCTTTCACTCTCACTCCCTACAATGCCTGCTCCACACAGCAGCCAGAGTGAACTTTGCAAAATGTAAATCAGATCATGTTAATCGCCTGATTAAAACCCTGCAATGTTATCCCAGGAATGCAAGGATATCTGGTTCTGTAAAACACCATATTAACAGATTAAAGGCGGGGGGGGGGAAACTACAAGATCATCTCAGCTGACGCAGAGAAAGCATTCAATAAAATTCAAATTAAAACTCTCGGCAAACTAGAAATAAAAGTGAACTTCCTTAATCTGATAAAAGGCACATCTATTGAAATACTGAAGCAAACATAGTGAAAGTCGCTCAGTCATGTCCAACTCTTTGTAACCTCATGGATTGCAGCATACCAGGCTCCTCTGTCCATTATACTCTCCAGGCAAGAATACTGGAGTGGATAGCCATTCCCTCCTCCAGGGAATCTTCCCAACCCAGGGATCAAACCCAGGACTCCTGCACTGCAGGCAGATTCTTTACCAGCAGAGCCACCAGGGAAGCCTGAAGCAAACATAATCATACTTAATGGTCAAACCCTAAAACCATTTCCACTGGAGTCAGAAAGAAAATAAAGGTAACTTCTATTAACATAATTGTTTCAAGTTAGCCTTGTTTTGAAAGTCAGAGTCAAGGTGAAAATTCTGTTCAACAAAAATTTATCAAGTGCCTACTACGTGCCCAGAGCAGTTCTAGGCTCTTAAACTTCACCAATGAATAAAACAGATGAGAAAACACTGGGTATATGTTGTAGTAATGAAAGGCAGAAAATAAACAACAGATATTATTATGGGCTGAATTATGTTCCTCTCCAAATGCATATGTTGAAGCCCTAACCCTCAGTACTTTAGAGTATGACTATATTTGGCAATAAGATTTTTAAAGAGGTAATTATGTTAAAATGGGGGTTTGTTGTTGTTCAGTCACTAAGTCATATCCACTCTATGTGACCCCATGGACTGCAATACACCAGGCTCCTCTCTCTTCCACTATCTCCCAGAATTTGCTCAAATTCTTGTCCATTGAGTCAGTGATGCTGTCTAACCATCTCTCTGCCACCCTCCTTCTCCTTTTGCCTTCAGAGTCTTTTCCAATGTGTCAGTTCTTTGCAATATGTGACCAGAGTATTGAAGCCTTAGTTTCAGCATCAGTCCTTCCAATGAGTATTCAGGGTTGATTTCCTTTAGGATTGACAGGTTTGATCTCCTTGCTGTCCAAGGGACTCTCAGGAGTCCTCTCCAGCACCACAGTTTGAAAGCATCAGTTTTTCAGTGCTCAGCCTTCTTTATGGTCCAACTCTCACATGAAGGTTAGGGGGCTCCTAATCCAATCTGACTGGTGTCATTACCAGAAAAGGAAATCTGGACACACAAGAGACACAGGGGACTTTCCTGTGGTTAAGTATCCACGCTTCCACTGCCGGGGAGGCAAGCTGATCTCTGCACAGGGAAGTTCTGTAAGCCAAACAGTGCAACACGTCCCCCCTCCCCAAAAAGAGAGAGCCACCAGGAGTAGATGGGCACAAAGGAAAAATCACAAGAGGACACAGAGAGGCACTACGTGTAAGTCAAGGGGAGAGGCCTCAGGAGACACCAAGCCTGCTGACCCCTTGATCTTGGGCTATCTCAGCCTACAGAACTGTGAAAAAAACAAACTTCTGATGTTTAAGACACCCAGTCTATGGTATTTTGTTGTGGCAGTCCCTACAGGCTTACATAGGTACCATAAATAAATTAATTGTATTGTATATTAGAAAGTGACAAAACTCTATGAAACAAAAAGAGCAGAATTAAAGGAGATCAAGGATACTGGGAAGAAGGGTTATGGATTGCAATATTATGTCAGGTGGTCAGAGAAGGCCGTGTTGAGAAAGAAAAAGATAAGAGATATGAGAACAGGAAAGCAAGAAGTTGGAGGGTGGGGAGTGAGTCAGACTTGGGTACACAGAGAGCTTTATTTTATCAGTAAGGTTTTGTGTCTTGTGCTAGGAAGTGGGTTTGTCACATTATTATCTGTACTTTTTTGTTTGCCTGATATATGTCATCATAATTGTTTTCTTAATTGTTTTATATTTAACATCTCATCTTTGTTAGCATGAATTTTTTTAAAAAATTTATTGAAATGTAGTTGATTTACAATGTTTCATATGTATAGCAAAGTGACTCAGTTATATATATACACACACACACAGTTTTTCTGATTCTTTTCCATTATAGGTTATTACATGGTATTGGATATAGTTCCCTGTGCTATACAGGAGGTCTTTATTGTTTATCTATTTTATATATAGTAGTGTGTATCTGTTAATCCAAAATTCCCAATTTTTCCCTCCTACCCTTTTCCGCTTTTGGCAACCATAAGTCTTTTTCTATGCCTGTGAATCTACATCACAATATTTTTTTAATATTGGATTAGAAGACTTGGCAACTGGATACTACTGGTTACTACTACAAGAGTGCAGTTGGAGAAGCAAGATCGACAGGGCAGGTGGGTGCCAGTGATACAGGGCGAGCGATCCTCGGGATGCTATGATTGATTGAGTGTGGGAGGTGAAGAAGGGGAAGGCTTTGGGATGACTGTCTGGCACAGGTGACTGGAGAAAGGTGGTCCACTCATGAACAATTAATTAGCCAAAGCCAATACATTATTACTAACTGAAATCCACACTTTATGCAGATTTCCCTCATTTTTACCCACTGTCCTTTTCCTGTTCCAGGGTCCTGTCCAGCATCTCCCATCACATTGAGTCAACATGTCCCCTCAGTGTCCTTCTGACAGTGAGTTTCTCAGATTTGCCTTGTCATGGCTGACGTTGCCGACTTTGAGGAGTGCTGGTCACATATTTTGTAGAATGTCCTTCAATCTGGATTGGCCTAATGTTTCCCTCCTCGCCACCGACTTTTTGTAGTAGTAAAAGCTGTCTCCTTTCCCCAAAGCACAGGAGAGAGCATCTGCTGGTGAGAGCCTGAAGTGATGGAGGGAGAGCCTCAGGAAACTCCGCAGGAAGCCCAGTCGAGAACAGTCCCTCATTTATAGACCAGGAAGAAGCTCTGCCCAGCCCCCCAGCCCCTCTCTGGGCAGGGTCTTCCCTGTTCACCCACTCGCTGCAGTCGTGTACATCACCTTCCCATGTGAATTTCCTATCCCACAGGGATCTACACACAATCTCTTGTTGTTCTGATTTTCTCAGTGTGTTAGTCACTCAGCCATGTCCAACTCTTTGGGACCCCATGGACTATAGCCTGCCAGGCCCGTTTGTCCATGGAATTCTCCAGGCAAGAATACTGGAGTGGGTAGGTATTCCCTTCTCCAGGGGATCTTCCCCACCCAGGGACTGAACCTGGATCTCCTGCATGGTAGGAAGATACCGTCTGAGCCACTAGGGAAACCCTTCCCTGTCATACACAGACTTGAATCTATCATTGCTGAGCAAATGTATTTTTCCCTCAGATCCTTCAGTTCAGCAAGACAGGTCAGTGGGTCAAGGACCACTTTGAGAACTTAGCCAGAAAGACACACACATAAGGTCTATGTTCCATGATCTCAAGGGCCCACAAACCCTCTGAGAATGAAACATTTGGAATCCCCAAGACAGGGCAACATATGAAACATATACACTTAACTACGGATCAAATGTTTTGTCTTCCTAAAACCCATATGTAGAAGTTCTAACACTTCCCCACTACCCCCTGCCCCCTGGTCCCCTGCCCTCCCATGTGATAGCATTTGGAGGTGGGGTTTTGGGGAGGTGATCAGGTCATAAGGGTGGAGCCCTCACAAATGGGATTAGTGCCCTTGTATAAGAGACCCCACAGAGCTCTCAGGCCCTTTTTCTGCCATGTGAGATGACAGCAAGGGGCAGCCTGCAACCCAGAAGAAAGCCCAAAGGCCTCTCCAGAACCCAGCCATGGCAGCACCTGATCTCACCCCTCCAGAACTGTGAGAAATAAACTTCTGCTTTTCATAAACACTTGGTGTATGGTGCTTTGTCACTTCAGCTTGAACAGACTAACACAACATTCTAAGTGAAATTAGAGGTGACAGGTCTTCCCCACACCTTAAGATGAGTGGGTGCTGTAGAATACTCAGGTCTGTCAGATCCCGGGCTCCAGTATCCAGTGGATCTAGGCTAATCCTCCTACTAGTGCTATCACCTTGCTGGGTCCTCTGTGTTCCCCTTTGCATCCTGTAAAATGGAGATAATATCAAACTTAGAGGTTGCAGTGAGGACTGAGTGAGACAAAGCCCAGCACAGTGTCTGGTCAACCTCAGCAGATGTTGTTGTTATTATTGCTGTTGCCACTGCTGTTGTTGTTGCTAGCAGGCAGGAACAACACAGCCTGCTCCTTTTTCCCTGTACCATCCTCACCTACCAGCAGCCCATGGGTGGAACCAGAACTAACACTTTTCTAGGAACGGTACCATTTAAGGCAATGACCAAAGAGGAACAGCTAGCAGAGGCTCAGGAAGCAGCTCAAAACTCAAACTAACTGCTGAAGACAGGGGGCATTTGGGACTGCATCTGTATTGCCTCGGCTAGAGAGAGGGTCTCTTAGGGAGGGTCTTAGCATGTCCTTTGGCCAGGCAATGCTTTCCAAACCGCAGGCTGCACCCCCTTAGTGGATATTGAAATTAATTGAGCAGGTGAGGACCAACCCTCTCTCCCCCCTCAAAAGAAATAAACTGAACTAAAATAGATCAGAAGGCATCATCTTTAGAAAGCATAAGGCTGTTTCAGGAAATTTGCTTTGCCTAAGTGTGTGTGTGTGTGTGTATCTGTCTACTGGGTCATGCTGTAAAATGTTTTTCAAGGGTCAGAAGTCAAAAACTTTTTGAGACTCTTCTCTGTAGTGTGTGAAAGAATGAGGTTTGGTGTGTGTGTGTGGGGGGTTGGTTAATAAGCACCCCCCTATCCCCAGCCAGGGCTTCCCAGGTGGTACTAGTGGTAAAGAACCTGCCTGTCAATGCAGGAGACATTAGAGATGTGGGTGCCATCCCTGGGCCAGAAACATCCCCTGGAGAAGGGAATGGCAACACACTCCAGTATTCTTGCCTGGAGAATCCCATGGACAGAGGAGTCTGGTGGGGTACAGTCCATAGGGTCGCAAGGCATCTGGCAGGACTGAAATAACAGCAGGCAAGGAACGAAAGAGAACAGAGAGTTTTTAGGACCAAGAGAATCCGGACAAGGGATAGGGCCTGGGTGTGGAAGATGCTGGAATCTGTCACTCCACCACAGGCCCCACCCGCCCCACAGGTTATTATTTTATCCTTTTCTGGCTCTGTACAGGGTTTAGCAGTTTAAAAAAAAATGCATCAGGCTCTTAAACAACGTGGACTTCTGTGTTTGTCTGCAGGAGCAACAAGGAGATGGGAGGGCCTGTAACTGGTGCTGCAGGGCCCGAAGCTAACGGGAGAGACTGGGAGGTGTGGGGGCTGCGGCCTGATAGGAGGCTCTGATCCACCTCATACCTCTGCTGTTTCTGTGCCTCCTCCTGCCCTCAGGGTAGAGTGGGAACTGAGCCCTTCATCCCACCTTCAATCCTCTCCAGAATCACAATCACTACTCTCCATCCCCCCTAAACCCCCCACCCCCACCCCGGTTCTCTGGAAGCCGGGCTTCCTGAATTCCTTCAGATGTGTATAAGAGACAGGCACAGGAGAGAGCATCTGCTGGTGANCACTACTCTCCATCCCCCCTAAACCCCCCACCCCCACCCCGGTTCTCTGGAAGCCGGGCTTCCTGAATTCCTTCCCACACCTTCACACTGCCCTCTCTTTTCTGGCCTCAGATGTTTCCCACTGACTTTTTTCTCTTCGGAACATCCCCCGGGCCTTGTCCTGCAGGCCCCATCTTAGAAGTCACCTCCTACTCGCCCAGCACCAGGTGGCTGGGTCTCTGGCGTGACTCCTGGGGTGTGGGTGCCTGCCACCCCTCCAAGACTGAGCTCCGAGGCAGGACCCAGGTCTACCTGTCAGCTGCATTCCTGCGCAGGGACACCCAGCCACGCCTGACTCACTCTTCATTAAATGACTAGGTCGAGGAGAAAAGGCTGAGGGGTCAAATGCTATTTGCTCTGACGGCAGGAATCTGAGCCATGAGGGGTTGGGGAGAGCAGGAAATGCTAGTCCAAGGACAGAGGTGAGTCAGAGAGGCCAAGAGACCACACCAAGTGAGTGGCTGGCGCTGTCCAGCCAGGTGGGTGGGGCAGGAGGGTGCCGCAGAGCAGGCTGTGGTGACTCCTCCGCCTTTGATAGCCTGGGCTGTGCGGGGGCCGTGGGGGCCCAACTCCTGTCCCCCGGGCGCCTTGGGAACCTCAGGACTTCTGACTCCAAGTTCAAAGGTGGGAAAGTATAAGCTGTGTTTAGGGTGTGGGAATGAGAACAGAGTGGCTGGAGCAGTGAGCGAGCAGAGAAGGAAGAGGCAGAGGGGCCAGGGTGGGGTGGGGTGGGGGCCGTGTCTTGGAAGCCCAGCTCAGGGGATAGGTCTTGTCCAAGGCCATGGGAGACCACCAGAGGGGGAGGTGGGCTACAATCACCACCTCTATAATTGCAAATTTTTGTAAAATTGCACACAAATTTTGGTATTTTTCCTAGGAAAAAAAACCCATAGCTTTCATCAGATCCTCAAAAATGTTGTGACCACAAACAGTAAACAAACTCTGTGTTTGGGGCTTCTGAGCAGGCTTCAGGACTATCTCTCTGGCAACGGTGTGCTCGGGAGAACAGAGTTTCCCTAGGTTCCCTGGTGGAAAAACATGTTTCATGGCAAGACTGTGTGTAAATATTTGAGATCTGACATTTGGTTGCTTAATAAGTTTGCCTGCCTCTTCACATAAGTGTTAGAATTTTTATTTTCTGATAGAGGTAGCCCCCAGCATGATCTATATGCCTGTTACATTTGCAGAGGCCTTGCTGGGAGATTCTTTAAAGAAAAGGAAGGTTCTATAAAGAAAAGGCAAGCAGGGAGATTCTTTCCTTTGCTCCTTACCCCACAGCTGACTTTAACTCTGCCTGGAGATCCCAGCCACAGGCCTGGCTGGTCCACTGCTGTGTCATTTATTTGTTCATTCAACAAATCTTTTTTGAGTGTTGACCATGTGCTAAGCATTGCACTGGGTGGTGAGGAAGTCTTGCTCCTTGACCTCAAGTAAACCACAAGGCAGTCGGGGAGATGGAAGGGAATCAGGTAATTGCAGTCTGAGATGAAGGGAATAAATGTGCATTTCTACTCCAGGATGAGGGGAGGAGAGCAAGCAGGCCTGGGCCATCTGTGGAAGGACTGATGACAGCAGGTCGGAGGGGAAGGCCACCAACATGAGCCCTCACCTTCTTTGCATGCCAAAATGCCTAGCAATCCCATTGAGTTTGACATTCCTCAGATATACAAAGGAATCCCACTTCAGCCCTCTGTATAATCTAAGACCAACTGCAACTGGCTTTTGCATGTTTTGTCTTGTTTTTTCCTTTTCTTTATAGGTTCTGGGAGGCACAGGGATAAAGGAGTTGGCCTAAGGAGAAACCCAAAATGTGTTGTAGTCAAACTCATTGCTTTCAAGAATGAGGACATTTGTCTCCCTTTGTCCCAGGGATGTCCAGCTGGCAGATGCCTTTTCTTCCACCCACATTTCTGCTGACATCTGTGCATGGGTCTCCTAGGCAGCAATCCCTTGATAGAGCATCTGTCTGCCCCAGCGCAGTCCCACGGGATGATGGTGAGGCAGACTGCCCTTCCCTTTTCCATCCTGTCGCTTGATGCTCCACCTCACTCCCCATAACATGACTGCACCAGTGGTCCTTGATGTGTCAGACTTAGCTGAATGGCAGGGGATAAACAGAGAGAATTACTACATCAGAGGGGAAAGTTTGTCCATTTCATATGATTCTCCTCCTGATCCAAGAGTAAGGCATCACAGAAGTCCAGCCTTGCATAAGGAAGCCTCACTGGGACTCCATAACATGACCCCAAAATTTCTTGTTTTGCTCTGCTACCCTCAGCTCTCCCCTCTTTCAGGCCGCAGGGCAAATATCCACTCTCCTCTTTAGTGAAAGTGAAGTTGCTCAGTCATGTCCAACTCTTTTGTGACCCCATGGATTGTAGCCTATGGAATTTTCCAGGCAAGAGTACCGGAGTGGGTTGCCATTTCTTTCTCCAGGGGAATTCCTGACCCAGGGATCACACCCGGGTCTCCAGCGTTGCAGGCAGAGAGAGGCTGTACCTCTGAGCCACCAGGGAAGCTCTCTCCTCTTTAGGAAGTCCGGTTTCTGACCCACACAGTGGGTTTCACCCTAGAATGTGTCCTCCTCTCTCTAGATGGACATGGTAATTCCTTATGGTCTTTTGCCAAAGTCTGATATGCTTGGTTGGCAAATAGATGGGGAAACAGTGAAAACAATGGCAGACTTTATTTTGAGGGGCTCCAAAACCACTGCAGATGGTGACTGCAGCCCTGAAATTAAAAGACGCTTACTCCTTGGAAGGAAAGTTATGACCAACCTAGACAGCATATTAAAAAGCAGAGACATTACTTTGCCAACAAAGGCTCATCTAGTCAAAGCTATGGTTTTTTCAGTAGTCACGTATGGATGTGAGAGTTGAACTATAAAGAAAACTGAGTGCTGAAGAATCAATTCTTGATTCAATTCTTTTCACAGTTCAATTCTTTGAACTGTGGTGTTGGAGAAGATTCTTGAGAGTCCCTTGGACTGCAAGGAGATCCAACCAGTCCATCCTAAAGGAAATCAGTCCTGAATATTCACTGGAAGGACTGAGGCTAAAGCTGAAACTCCAATACTTTGGCCACCTGATGCAAAGAACTGACTCATTTGAAAAGACCCTGATGCTGGGAAAGATTGAGGGTGGGAGAAGAAGGGGACGACAGAGGATAAGATAATTGGATGGCATCACCGACTCAATGGACATGAGTCTGAGTAAACTCTGGGAGTTGGTGATGGACAGAGAGGCCTGGCATGCTGCAGTCCATGGGGTCACAAAGAGTTGGACACGACTGAGCGACTGAACTGAACTGATGTGCTTGGTCCCCCGTATGTTAATCCTAGAACTGGGAAGCGGGCAAGGCTACAGCTTGTTCCTTAGGAAGGAATAACAGGTGACCCCATCAGCTGAATCTGAGAGCCCATGTTCAGAACGGGGGCTCTTCCTGTCTATCGGTAGGGTAACTGTCATTCAAATACAAACACATCTCCTACAGAGAAGCTTTAATTCCCAGAAATGGTACCGTCTAGATCCACATCAAGGGAGGCAATCATTGCTGTAAGTGTCAGCTAATCTGCATTGATCCCTGCCCACAACGGCTCCAGCGGTTAGTAAACAGAGCAGTGTTGCTCTCTGTCCAGCTGCGCCACGCTGAGCCTGGCATCCAGGCGGTGCCTCTGGATGACAGAAGCCAACTCTGCAGGGCTGTGTGATAACCTTCAATTCTGCTCTAGAAGACAGGGAACAACAGGATGGTTACTACTCATAAGCAGTCTTAAGTAGAGATAAAGAGCAAATCGCTTTTGAACTGTGAGCAAAGTGCATGAGATGCGTTGAAAACAGTAAGGAACCCATAAACATGACTGAAGAAGACTTCCTTGTAGATAGAAAGGAATGGAGAGGCCGGGTCATACGGCGCAAAGCATGCCAGGCTGATAGCTAAATCATCTCCAAACTGAAGACTCTTGTATTGGTCCCACTTCAGCCTCATGTGTGCTCTGCCCTAGAAATGAAGACAAAACCCTTGGCCACAGAGCAGGCTGATCAGTGAGCTGTATCTACTAGCCAGGTGTCCTTGGACTGTGACACCTGGTGTGAGTCGGCTCCAGGCTGAGGCCCCGTGTTGAACTTTGAATTAGTCAGGGTTCTCCAGAGAAACAAAACCAATAAAATGTGTGTGTATATATATGTATTTTATATACAGTAGATATATAGATGTATATATACGGGTAGCACTAACAGCTGAGTCAGTAAAGAATCTGCCTGCAGTGCCGGAGACCCAGGTTCGATTCCTGTGTCGGGAAGATCCCCTGGAGAAGGAAATGGCAACCCACTCCAGTATTCTTGCCTGGAGAATCCCCTGAACAGAGGAGCCTGGCAGGCTACAGTCCATGGGGTCGCAAGAGTCAGACACAGCTTAGTGACTACACCACCATGTGGGTGGAAGGAGAGACGTATTTTAAAGAACTGGCTCCTGTGACTATAGAGGCTGGCAAGTCCAAAATCTTCAGAGTAGGCTAGTAGGCTGGAGATCCAGAAGAAGTTGCAGTTTGAGCCTGAAGACAGTCTTCTGGTAGAATTCCCTCTCTTTCTGGGAAGGCGAGTCTTTTTGTTAAGGCTTTCAACGACTGGATGAGGCTTACCCACATTATGGAGTACAATCTGCTTTCCTCAAAGCTACTGATGTTAATGTTAGTCTCCCCCTAAACATACCTTCACAGACATATCTTCAACAGTGTTTGACCAAATATCTTAATACTGTAGCCTAGCTAAGTTGATCCATACAATTAACTATCACAAACTTCGGCTTTGGTTCTTGTTAACTTCTCCATCACTGGGCAAGGCTGATGTAGCTGAGAAAGAGACAGAAGTATGAGCACAGCACAAGCAGGAGCCAGATAGAGTGGTCCTTCCACTCCACTTGCACCCTGCCACAGTGTGCTACCCTGCCTTGTTTCCTCTTCTTATGTTTTAAATGGATTCAGTAAGCTGTATTATTGGAGTATCTTCATCGGATATGTGAGCCTTTTCTTCCTTGACCTGAGATAGCTGATCAGTTATTGGACTTGGAGGGTACCATTGCATAAGGCAATTTCTCACACTCCAATGTCCAAATCTAGCATCAGCTTTGCAATGACATTTTTCTATACTTTAGACCACATCTTTTTTTATTCTCTATGGGCAGTGGGCATGGGAACAGGAGTAATGCGGATTAAAATGCTCCACCCCATCACTGGGTTGAGCGTTATTCTTCTACTTATAAAACTTCCCAAAAATATCTGGTTGTGTTTTCCAAGGACTGGATGTCTGGGGAGAAACTGTGAAGTTACCTTCCGCCCACTCCACGGACAGAGGAGCCTAGTGAGCTACAGTCTATGGGATCACAGAGAGCTGGACACAACTTGGAGCACATGCTGTATCTGTTCTGTGGTAGCCGGTCATTAGGAAGAATAGGAAGAGCAGTCAGGGACTCTGACCCAAAACAGAAAACACAAGCTGAGGTTCCCAGATCCATCCCCTCCTTTCCTCCGCCTGCGGGAGCCTCAGCCCCAGCCACCGTGGAAGTCTCCTCCAGGGCAGAAGGGGAGTCCTCGCTCTCCCCGCTTACAAGGTGTGTACAGGGCTGGGAATGGCATGGGCTGGGAATTAAGCTCCTCAAAAGCAGGGACTTGTTTTCCTTTGAACCCCCAGCACCTGCACCCTGCCTGGCACATCAAGATGCTCAGGGAAACTCTGCTAAACTGAAGAGGAGTTGGAGAGAGAGCCAGCTGACCGGTCTGCAGTGACGGAAGATTCGTTTCCGACTGCCCATGTTGGAAATCCGAATGCAACTCTTCCTAGAAGTGCTGTTATAAACACATGGTGATTATGTGCTTAGTACCATGGTGTGGCCCTGAGGGAGTGAAGTAGGCTTTTGCCAACCAATCTGTGGGCATAACTAGCATATACAACACTATTTTCCTATGGGATATATATTACAAATTTTGACTAATTTACTTAAGAATTATTCATAAGCTGAGAACTGCCTGTACATATCGCCCCTATTGTCAGCCAGCCCCTCATCCCAGCATGTCCATATATTGGTGAGTATATGGGAAAGGGTTCAGGTTCACTGATTCCATCACCTCCCTCCAGCTGTGGTACTCCAGTGATTTTGCACTCTGCCCTGCCCCTGGCAGCTTGGTGCTGTAACACCTCAGGGCAGAAATTGCTCCTGGTGGCTCAGAGGTTAAAGCGTCTGCCTCTGGTGCCGGAGACCCGGGTTCATTCCCTGGGTCGGGAAGATCCCCTGGAGAAGGAAATGGTAACCCACTCCAGTATTCTTGCCTAGAGAATCCCATGGAAAGAGAAGTCTGGTAGGCTACAGTCCACGGGGTCGCAAAGAGTCGGACATGACTGAGCGACTTCACTTAATGTCACACCTTCCTCTCAGCACACACTGTCAGCCCCCAGGACATTGTCAATGCAAGAAACAGAGTAGTCACCACATCACTTCTTAGGAGAGTTGTTTCTCCCTGGAATGTGGGAGGGGTAGGTTGTTCAGGGTGGGTGACAGGGAAGAGAACGTACAGCTGTGCTCACAGCCCCCACCCCACGGCACACCACTCATTCTCCAGGAGGGGGAGCTAGGACATGGCGAGCCTCTTCCTTTCACTGAAATTTTCTGGCCTGATTCAACTCTCCAGTCTTAGCGGTAAAGGAGGGATTTCTGCTTTTCAGAATGAATACTATTAATGGGGAAAAGATTCATTTTATTGAACATACATTTAAATGTCTTGAATGAAAGAAACATGCAAAATGATTGTGAACTGTAGTGCTTTCTATGGCCCAAGCCCATGCAAACCTTTGAAGAGTAGGCTAAGAAATGGATTCTGAAGAATATTTTTTGCAGCTCCATATAGTGAAGTTAGTTAGGTCAGTGGTTCTCAGCTGAGGACAGTTTTGCCTCCCAGGAGACACGTGGCAATTTTTGGAGACATTTTAGGTTTTGATAACTGGAAGGGAGCAGGCAGAGGCCACACACACACACACAAAACAAGGAGTGATCCAGCCTAAAATGTCAGTAGTGCTAAGAATGAGAAACCTGAATTAGACAGATAGCTGTGGTCTGTCAACATTCGGATATTATCTAGGGTAACATCCAAAGACCATTAACAAACCTAGTATTTGCAAAGATTACAATATATATCAAGGCAAATGACTTTCTTGTAAATTTTATTTCCTTATCATTGGCTTAATGCACAGGTTTTTATACCGTGAGTTACAATTTTTTAAACTGTCCTTAATGTATGATCTCTTGCTGTTAACCATTTTCCACAAATAAATAATGTTTTTATTACTCAAAACAAGTAATTTATTGAGAGAAGGAAAACTGCAAAGCATATTGAGATAAAATGGGCAGCTTATTTACCAAACTGGTGACTATACAGAACATATTCTCTGTAAATGACTGCGTCCTACATACTCTATCCAATATGCTCCTCTTATAATGTGACTTTGGCATTCCTCCCATTGAAAGGCAGGGTCTATGCTCCCTCTAGTTGAATCTGGTAAAGTTTATGGCTATGGCACAAATTAAATTAGGTGACTCCTGAGGTTGGGTCATAAAAGGAATATAGCTTCCTCCTGGTTCTCTTGAAACCTATCCACCATGCTGTGAGGAAGCACAAGCAACCACATATGTAAATATTCTGGCCAACAGCCCAGTTGAGGAACTGAGATCTCAGTTGAAAGCCAGTATTAACCACCAGACATGTGAGTGAGGCGGTTTCTGTTTTCAGCCATTGAGTTGCCGTTAGTCTTCCAGTCCTTTCAAATAAGGAGACAGACTTTGTACGACAGAGACAAAGTGTTCTTGTGCCCTTTCCAAATTTCTGACCCACAGAACACATAAGTGTAATAAAATTGCCATTTTAACCCGCAAGCTTTTGTAATAATTGCTATGTAGTTAAGATATAAGTGGAATAGTAATTTTTGCTCAAATATATATAAACTTTATCCTCCAATAAAACCTGCAAACTACTATACATCATAGATTCTTCAGGAAAGTTGCTAAGTGGCCAAAATGACAAATTCTAAATTTCAAATGTCAAAGATTTACCAAAGTGGTAAGTAAATGGCAAACATGCAGTCACCTTCCTAACCTGTACCTAAGGCAGACATCACTAATTCATCACAGAACTCTTTCTTGATGAGCAGGGATCCAGCCTTAAAACCCTTCTCAACAAAGCACTCAGCAAAATGCATTGAGAATTACCTGATTTGGCTTGGCACACCATTTGAAACCTCTTCGCCATCCTCAGTCTTTTTATTTATAAGAGAGGCTGGTTTTCACTGGCTAATTCCCAGACAGAAGGACTCATCTACTGTTTAATCAGGTGTACACAGTACCTAGTTGCAAAAATTCTGTTCTACTAGCTCTGTAGATGAATATGGTTGGGATCTTTTTATCATGACTTTTGAGAATTTGGCTATAAAAAAAAACAATAGCAATCTACTAGTGCCAAAAGCCACTTTTATCAAAAACAAGCAAACCCAAATCCCCAGTAACATCAGAAAAGTTAAACTGCCTTAAAGAAAACAGTGGAAGAATCCCTTAAAAAGAAAGAAGACTACTATGATGAGATGGACCCATATGTCCAGTCTGTGATTGAAGATTGTCAACTTTATAGGATGGTTCAGAGGTGGAATCCTTAATTTTAGTTGGATGAGTCAAGTAGACGGTGAAAGGGGACGTTGGTACATGTATTGTTTTGAAGTTTGTTCAATGCACATTGTTATACCGGGTCTAGGGAAGAGCATGAGGTTAATATGCCCTCTCTTTTTCAATTTTCTGTTTATGAATTTGATGTCTTCACCTTGCAACTGACAGTTAAATTTCTCTCTCTCTCATCTATCAGGGATTCTGAGAAGCCCAAAGTTGTTTATTTTTAAAAGGAATATAATAATGGTTATTTGAAGAAAATGACCTAGGTGATTGAATTCCTGGGCAGGCAGGCAAACCATGTGTCAGAGGCATTTTCTAACTCAAGATTATAAGGATTCTGAAGACTTCACAGTCAACTTAATCTTTCATGGTGAGTTTTTGAACTCTGAATCAAGTCACCTACTAAAGAGGACAGGAGTAGGGACAAAAAGGAAAAGTTATATTGACTACAATTCTCTAATTATTGAGACCATTTAAAAAATCATAATTTAGCCAAGGCAGTAACCCTAGGAATATTTCTGAGATCTTTAAGAACTGTCTTCTGCATCTCTCATCTGCTCTACTGTGTCCCTTCTCACCTTCAAACCGCCCCCCAGCTTTCCTTCCTTCCCTTTTCCAAACAAACAAATTCTGTGTCTTCATGCTTCCACTTAGACACTGAAGCCAACCTTCCCCGCCCCCATCTCTTTTAGAGCATCTTTTAGAGCATACCATCTCTGTCCCAACCCCTATAAAAACTATGTGATTCCTCATCTAATCTTATAAACAGATTTGAGCTGAGGTTCACTGTAGTCTTTTTCTATTAAGAGCCACTATCCTATAGGGAAAATTGAGAACCAGATAAACTAAAAGCAAATGAATTTCATTGTTTTATCTATTAAGACTACATAAAAATTCCAAAGAAGGTAAAAATGTCTATGGACATTAAACATTAAACTCTCACAATTCTTTGAGAGATGTATTATCGTGTCCATTTTTCCTGATGTGGAAATGGAGNAACTAAAAGCAAATCAATTTCATTGTTTTATCTATTAAGACTACATAAAAATTCCAAAGAAGGTAAAAATGTCTATGGACATTAAACATTAAACTCTCACAATTCTTTGAGAGATGTATTATCGTGTCCATTTTTCCTGATGTGGAAATGGAGTCTCAGGCCTGTCACGAGAGGTTGTCGTGCTCCCAGAATTCAAACCCAGACTAAGTGAACTACAAAGCACATGCTCCTATCTGCCATACCTCCTGCCTCCTGTTATGTATCTTGGTTTTGAGAGATAATAGGACAGTCTTTTCTGGGCAGCTTGAAGAAATAAGAGCACTTTACCATCCTTATTCCTGAGAGCCAGTATTAAAAAGGCACATGTTTGCAACCGTGGGTATGCTACAACACTTAGGAAATGGCTTGCTTCGAATAGCTGAGGGCTTACTAATTTAAACACCGATTTTTAAATGTGCATGGACAATTTTCTTAAGTGTGTTATATAATGTTTTGCCTTCTTAAGCTAGATATTCTAAACATAATTTAGCCTTTAGCCTTTCCTTATATACTCTAGGTTCACCAATGTGAACATTAGCTGCAGTTAGCGAGGCTCTAAGACAGCTATGCCCTCGGGACTGCTGAAGTACATACGGCTGTTTTTAACCTACATTTCAAGTGGTCCCAGACTACATACTATTTGAGTTCTTGTGTCTGCTTTTCATAGATTTTCTGCCACGCTGTCCGCCTCTTGGTTATTGATTCTTGGTGCTATTAGTATCTGTCTGCAGTAGTCTTTCTTTGCCCTCTTAGATTTCCTACTAATCATTGTGGTGGATATGAAACCAAGATATTTAGGCCTGTTTTGTTTTCGAAAAAAAGTAAATACTCATTTAATGGCTGAGAGGATTTCTAGTGAGTAGGAAACATGAATTTTCATGAATAGAACTTAAAAAATCTATTTTAACTTTCTGATTCTCTGGGTCAATAATTGAAGAGATTGTTAGTTAAGCAATATCCCAGCCATATTCATTAGTACAGCTCCCCAACAACCTCCTTTAAAGGAAATTGTCATCAGCCACAGCGTATGGCTTCTTTGGGGGTCATGCTTTGTCTGTTTGATCACGGTCTCTCCCCAGTCACACACACTGCATGACACTGATAGGCAGAGCACTGGACCCAAGGGCAACCAGACCACAGATTGGCCAACAACCATGATAAAAAGATAAGCTGAGCTTAGCCCATCCAACCCTGAAAACCATATTGAGGTAAGTAAATGAGAGGTGCTATCTGAAACAAAAAGCTCATGAGGTTGTGCTATATTGCATGAGGCCATGATGTATCATGAGCCATCTGAAATGATGAGGCAGCAGAATCTCTAGGAAAGCTGGTTAGAAGGAGGAGGAAACAGAAGCAAATGCATGGAGTGAGTGAGGCAGAGGTGCTCTGTAGGAGACAGAGAGAGAATGTCCTATTCTATGTGTATCTTACTCCCAACATCAGTTTTCTCGAGGCAACTTGAGTGAGTCTCTGTGTCTTCCACTTGAAAGACACTAACTACAAAAATCAATTTCTTGAGAGCTGAGTTGTTGGTATAACTTCCTATATATTCTAGATCCCACACAAACAGAAAAACACAAACAATTTAATCACACAAGAGAAATAACAGCATTGGAAATGGAGACACTTAGAATCAGAATTAACACAAAAGACAAGTGTGTATGAAGAAAAGATAATTGTGCAAAATACAGGGCCAGCATCCTAATGCAGCTTGAATAGTCAACCCATCAACACAGAAACAAAGCTTACAAGATGAAAATGTAAAACAATCAGAAGAAAGCTCTTGAGTCCCGCTAAGTTTCTTTTTTTAATTAAGTGATTACAACCTGCATACAAGTCCTGGTTATGTGGGTTTGTGTATGTGGGTGTGTAAGGGGAGCACCATATGGGGGAAGGCAGGGGTGTGATCATTCCCAGGAGACTCTACAATAGTCTTTGTAAAGAGGCACAGCTGGACAGTTGCTCCCACGGGAGCCCCACAGGGAAGAAAGCGATTAGTGGCAGATGGTTACAGAAACGAGCCAAACCTGAGGCCAAGATTCATCTCACCTGTTCTTGGTGGCTCTAGAGAATGTGACTCAGCTGATCCTTTATTACCTCCACAGAGGTTAGCAAGGCATGATGGAGGTCCTCTGAATTGTTCTTATACCATGAGGCAGTCAATGTAACATCTGAAAACTGGATACACATCTTCTCTGTGCATCACACATGACTCAAAACTGGCCTCCAGGGATTTTTCAGACATTATTGTGGACTCACACACAAGACAGAGGAGAGGCAGGTGGGGCCGCCATCCATCCAAGTAATGCCACTGTTCCCAGAGTGTTCTGCAGGAACAGAGGAGCAGAGGCCAGTCTGAAAGGGAGCCAGCGTTGCCACAAGGAATGCAAAGGAACGGATCAAATCAGAAGGACTGGGAAAGATGATAAGCAAAACTAAGCAGTAAGATGAATAACTAAGGTAAGTGAGAGCAACACACCCAACTGCTAGGTATCCAGGGATGAATTAATCAGGTCTTCAGCTCAAAACAGGCCATGACTGAAGAGATCAGAGAGAGAGATCACAGAATGGCCAGGAAACCCAGGGAACCGGGCTCTAACAAGGGGCAGTGTGAGCCACTCAGTCATGTCCGACTCTTTGCAACCTCATGGACTATAGCCTGCCAGGCTCCTTTTTCTATGGGCTTCTCCAGGCAAGAATACTGGAGTGGGTTGCCATTTCCTTCTTCAGGGGATCTTCACAACCCAGGGACTGAACCTGTATCTCCTGCATTGGCAGGCAGATTCTTTATCACTGAGCCACCTGGGAAGCCCAAAACTATTAATTAATGGTCAATTAATCTACAACAAAGGAGGCAAGAATATAAAATGGAGAAAAGACAGTCTCTTCAATAAGCGGTGCTGAGAAAACTGGACAGCGACATGTTAAAAAAAAAAAAACAGATAATAGAACATTTTCTAACACCATACACAAAAATAAACTCAATATGGATTAAAGACCTAAATGTAAGACCAGATACTATAAAACTATTAGAGGAAAATATGGGCAGAACACTCTTACATTGAAGCAATATCTTTTTCAATTCACCTCCTAGAGTAATGAAATAAAAACAAAAATAAACAAACAGGACTTAAGTAAACTTAAAATCTTTTGCACAGCAAAGGAAACCAAAAACAAAAAGACAACTGACAGAATGGGAGAAAATATTTGCTATGCTGTGACCAATGAGGGTTTAATCTCCAAAATATGCAAACATCTCATGTGGCTCAATATAAAAAAAAAACCAAGCAGCCCAATCAAAAATAGACATTTCTCCAAAGAAGACATACAGATGGCTAAAAAGCACATGAAAAGATTCTCTACCTCACTAATTGTTAGAGAAATGAAAATCAAAACTACAATGAGGTACCATCTCACACCAGTCAGAATGGCCATCGTCAGAAAGTTTACCAAAAATAAATGCTGGCAAGGGTGTGGAGAAAAGGGAACCCTTCTACATGGTTGGTGGGACTGTAAACTGGTACAACCACTATGAAGAACTACATGGAGTTTCCTTAAGAGACTAGAAATAAAACTACCATGAAAGTGAAAGTCACTCGGTTGTATCTGACTCTTTGTGATCCCAGGACTATACAATCCATGGAATTCTTCAGGCCAGAATACTGGAGAGGGTAGCTGTTCCCTTCTCCAGGGGGATCTTCCCAGACTGAACCCAGGTCTCCCACATTGCAGGTGGATTCTACCAGTTGAGTCACAAGGGAAGCCTAAGAATACTGGAGTGGGTAGCGTATCCCTTCTCCAATGGATCTTCCTGACTCAAGAATTGAACCAGGGTCTCCTGCATTGCCAGTGAATTCTTTACCAGCTGAGCTATGAGGGAAATACCCAAAACTACCATATGACCCAGTAATCCCACTACTGGACATATACCCCATGAAAACCATAATTCAAAGAGATACATGTACCCTAATGTTCGTTGCAGCATTATTTACAAGAGCTAAGACATGGAAGCAACCTAAGTGTCCACTGACAAAGGAATGAATAAAGATGTAGCACATATGTACAATGGAATGATCAGTTCAGTTCAGTTGCTCAGTCGTGTCCAACTCTTTGTGAACCACATGAACCACAGCACACCAGGCCTCCATGTCCATCACCAACTCCCAAGAATCCACCCAAACCCATGTCCATTGATTCGGTGATCACATCCAACCATCTCATCCTTTGTCATCCCTTTCTCCTCCTGCCCTCAATCTTTCCCAGCATCAGGATCTTTTCCAATGAGTCAGCTCTTCGCATGAGGTGGCCAAAGTATTGGAGTTTCAGCTTCAACATCAGTCCTTCCAATGAACACCCAGGACTGATATCCTTTATGATGGACTGGTTGGATCTCCTTGCAGTCCAAGGGACTCTCAAGAGTCTTCTCCAACACTACAGTTCAAAAGCATCAATTCTTCAGTGCTCAGCTTTCTTTAAAGTCCAACTCTCACATCCATACAAGACCAGTGGAAACATCATAGCCTTGACTAGATGGACCTTTGTTAGCAAAGTAATGTCTCTGCTTTTTAATATGCTGTTTAGGTTGGTCATAACTTTCCTTCCAAGGAGCAAGTGTCTTAATTTCATGGCTGCAATCACCAGAAAAATAAAGTCAGCCACTTTTCCACTGTTTCCCCATCTATCTGCCACGAAATGATGGCACCAGATGCCATGATCTTCGTTTTCTGAATGTTGAGCTTTAAGCCAACTTTTTCACTCTCCTCTTTCACTTTCATCAAAAGGCTCTTTAGTTCTTCTTCACTTTCTGCCATAAGGGTGGTGTCATCTGCGTATCTGAGGTTATTGATATTTCTCCTGGCAATCTTGATTCCAGCTTGTGCTTCTTCCAGCCCAGGGAAGCCCAACTTCCTCCAGTACATTTCTCATTATGTACTCTGCATATAAGTTAAATAAGCAGG
>SJYX01012994.1:106398-118235 GCA_006410675.1 Oreotragus oreotragus | reverse complement strand
AAACTAATCAACTATACTGTAATATAAAAATTTTTAAAAAGGAACCAGGGTGGGGGTGGGCTGTAAACCAGAAACTTCCAGACACTACATTCACTGCCTACAGTACACAGTTAACAGAAAGGGAGGAAGAGGGTATGGAGTGGGGCAACAGAGACTGCCAGAGAGGGAGGCTATTTAACAGAAATGGGACAGTGTGGCCCAAGCAGTTAGTCTCTTCTCCTGCAAATTTTCTTCCTTCCAAGACTAAGATCACTACCAAAGCCTAAAACATGATTGAGGTAATCTTGAAACAAATAAGAGCTTCTTTATGAGATTATAGTTAACAAGTCAGTAACCTTTGGTCTTAACTCTGGAAACTAAATTTGCATGCTCATGGTGGCTTCACTAAGTCCCCCTTGGCCATCCTGTCAACAGATCTTTTAAAACTGACCCCTGGGGAACTTCCCTGGCAGTCCGGTGGTTGAAAGTCTGTGCTTACAATGCAGGAGAGGCAGATTCGATCCCTGGCTAGGGAACTGAAGTCCTGCGTGTGGCATGGTACGGCCAAAAGAAATTAGAAAAGAAATACACTGATAAGAATGAAGAGATAGTTGCTTAAATCATCTCCTTTATTTAGTGAAACAATCATCTACTGAGAGTTGGAGTGGAAGGAAAGTATAATTTTAAGGAAAGAGAAACAAAACAAGCAAACAAAAAAAAAGAGCCCTGGCACGGCATACACCGGAGAGGTGGGCGGTGTCACCTACACAGCTGCCTCAGGGACTCTGAGAGCACTACTTGCAGGAGGATCTCTAAGTGTTCTGGGTAAATAGGGATGAGGTCAGCAAGTGAGGAGACTAAGGAAACCCCTGCCCCATAACACTGTCCTGGGCAGCATGGAACTCACCACTTCCGTGTTCTTGCCTGGAGAACCCCAGGGACGGGGGAGCCTGGTGGGCTGCCGTCTATGGGGTCGCACAGAGTCGGACACGACTGAAGCGACGCAGCAGCAGCAGCAGCAGCAGCAGCAGCAGCAGCAGCATGGAACTCACTCTGATGCGAGAGGAGGCCTGGCATCACCCTCAGGGCTCAACTGCCTGACCCATCAGTTGCATCTGCCCCACCCAACACTCTCTCCTTCTTGAAGCATCTCTTGGATCCTGGGATATTATACTTCCCCTGTTTTTTTCTTCTTCCTTCATTTATGGCTACTCTTTCTGAGAGTTCTTTTTTTTTTTTTTTAACTTTTGTTATGAAAAAATTTCAATCATGTATACAAGGAGAGAAAATAGTGCAACAAAGCCCCATGTGTCCATCACCAAGCTTCAACAGCGGTTAACTCATTGCCTCTTGTTTGTCCTAGACTCCCACTCTTTGGCTCTCAAGATTATTTGGGGGAGGGGGTGTGGGTTCTCTCATAAAGTGATACATATATTGCTCTTATTTATTTTTATTGAAGTATGGTTGACTTACAATATTATAATAGTTCCAGATGTTCAACATAGTGATTTGACATTTTTATACATTACAAAATGATCACCACTATGAGTCTAGTTACCATCTGTCACCATACAAAGTTATTACAATATTATTGACTACATTCTCTATGCTGTACATTACATTTCACATCTGTTAGCTTGTGCACTGTTGGTGGGAATGTAAACTGGCACACCCACTATGGAAAACAGTATAGAACTTCCTCAAAAAATTAAAAATAGAACTATCATACAACCCAGAATTTTCACTTCTGGGTATTTATCCAAAGAAAATGAAAACAATAGTTTGAAAAGATATATACACCCCAATGTTCATTGCAGTATTATTTACAATAGTCAGGATATGGAAGCAAACCAAGTGTCCATAGATACCTGGATAAAGATGTGATATTACTCATCCATAGAAGAGAATATTACTCAGCTATTAAAAAAGAAAGAAATCTTATCATTTGAAAAGATCCTGATGCTGGGAAAGATTGAGGACAGGAGGAGAAGGGGACAACAGAGGATGAGATGGCTGGATGGCATCACCAACTCGATGGAAATGGGTCTGGGTGGACTCCAGCAGTTGGTGATGGACAGGGAGGCCTGGTGTGCTCTGGCTCATGGGGTCACAAAGAGTCGGACACGACTGAGCGACTGAACTGAACAGAACTGAACTGATCTGAACTGATGACAACAAGACCAGCCCTACAGGGTGTTATGCTGAGTGAAAGAAGTCAGGAGGAGGAAGGCAAATACCTTATGATTCTACTTATATGTAGGATGAGAAAAGCAAAAGAACAGAACAAAACAGAAAAGGGTTCAGAGATACAGAGAACAAACTGGTGGTTGCCACAGGGGATAGAAGTGGGAAGGTGGGCAGAACAGGCGCAGAAGGCTAACAAGTACAAGCTCACAGTTAGAAAATAAGTTCGCTTCATAGATTACTGTGAAATGAATCCCAGTCATCACATCAATACAATGTGTACCTCTATAGACGTCTTTCTTAAAATAATTTCCATTCCATCAATCACACTCCCCACAAAATTAACAACTCCTTAAGAGTGTGATACACCCAGTCAGTTCTCACATTTCCCCAGCTGGCCAATAAACAGTCTTGTCGTTTACTGGCTTATTTGTTGGAATGGATATCCAAATGAGGTTCAAATATTCCTACTGCTTAATACGTCTCCTAGGTATCTTGTAATTTATAGAATCTCTCTCCAAGTCTTCCTTCTTTTTCTTACAATTTTTCTGTTGGAGAAATTAGATATTTTTATCCTATGGAGTTTCCTATGAAGAAGATTTTGCTGATTACATCCCCTCATTTCTTTAACATGTTCCTCTATTCTTTTTATTTCATACAAATTGGTCATTACACCTAGAGGCTTAATCAGATTCAAGCTCTCCTTCTTTGGCAACCTTTCATAGGTGGCATTGACAGTATGTAATATTTGACCGAGTCTTTAACAATGTGAGAAAAAACCGAGGATCACCGTCAGCTATTTGGTGACCCCGAGGTTCTTATATAGAAAATCACCTATTTGGTTCACCTCAGCATCACTGAGGTCAGCTCAACGACCGTGGTCATCTCATCTCTCCAACTTTGTTTTCCCACTCATAAAATGAGAATGATCGTATTACCTAACTCAGAATTTTCATAAAGGCTAAAGGAAATGACACACGTAGAGTTCCTGATATGCAAGCATTTCAGGGATGTGAGCTGTTATCCTTATTTTCATTGTTTGAGCAAGGGTTTCATCACCAGCACCCATACACACAGTACAAGGATGCTGAGAAGATTTTGTCATTACCATGGGCTTACCGCAGCCATCAACAGAATTGTTCCCAAGAAGGAGAGCCATCCTTCTGCCTAGCGCTTCTTGCTGATGCTTATGTCAGTCATCATCAATCTGTCTGCAGAAAGGGCTGGTGGGAGACCGCAGGAGCTGATGATTGAATCAGCAAAGCAAGTGCCCAGGTCATCTGGGGACCTGAGCAGTCATGCTCCTCCCAGGAAGAGTTCTATGAGGCAGAGAGGGTTAAATGGTGCCCCTTCAGTTCATCTCTAGTCTAAGATGCCTTTTCTTTGGGAACTTCTGTTAGAAACATGTTTATTCTTCCTCTGGTTTTGGCAAGTTAGTAAATTATTGTAATTTAACCCTATAGTCAGAACATTTGGTTGCTCGTTTATCATGATAAGCATTTTATAAGGTTTTGTAAAAAAACCACTCAGGCTTATTTAGGGCCTAAAGGCATTTGTCTCAAAATTGGCTCTGAGTTTGATTTTTATATTTATGTACATATTAAATCTTCATATTGCCACTTACACCCTCTTAATGGCCTCCATCTAGTGAAGGGTCCTGGAGTCTTTGGTGAAGTTATAAAGCTAAGAGGCCATCTGTAAGTCAGTCTACTTCTGTTGTAAAGGTAAATCTAATTTTAGTGGCTTAATACCGGAAGTTGAGTTTCTAAGCTTTGAGAGTCTGTGCCTTTACTTAGAAGAGGTGGGGGGGAGCAGCTAGCACGTCTCCTGCAGGGAGATAATACGGCAGTTACAGCCTTTGGCTTTTCTCCTTTTGAGGCCTAGGAATAAAATGCTGTACTCTTTCCTCGGTATATGTTCGTGAGAAGAGCTTGAACGCTGGGCCAGACTAAGCTTATTAACTCTTTAGCCCCGAGAGAGCTACCTGACCTCTCTGAGCCTCAGTTTCCTGTCTGTAAGATGAGATAATAAAAGTCATTGCTGTTGTTGCTGTTGTAGGGATTAAATGAGATAATGCAGATGAAGCACTGAGCACAGTGTCTGGCAAATTTTAAGGACTCAATAATGGCTAGGTATTATCATCACTGGTCCTGGACGGCCAGGTATTACATCACAATTTCTGTTTAAAACAATATTTAGTTGGAATGGATGAACCTAGAGACTGTCATACTGAGTGAAGTCAGTCAGAGAATGAGAAATATCATATGACAACCCTAATATGTGGAATCTAAGAAGAAATGATACAGATGAACTTACAAAACAGAAAGAGACAGACTTAAGAATGAATTTATGGTTGCTAGGGCAAGGGAATAGCTTGGAAGTTTGAAATGGACATGCATATGGTGCTATATTTAAAATGGATAACCAACAATGANCATCAATACAATGTGTACCTCTATAGACGTCTTTCTTAAAATAATTTCCATTCCATCAATCACACTCCCCACAAAATTAACAACTCCTTAAGAGTGTCATACACCCAGTCAGTTCTCACATTTCCCCAGCTGGCCAATAAACAGTCTTGTCGTTTACTGGCTTATTTGTTGGAATGGATATCCAAATGAGGTTCAAATATTCCTACTGCTTAATACGTCTCCTAGGTATCTTGTAATTTATACAATCTCTCTCCAAGTCTTTCTTCTTTTTCTTACAATTTTTCTGTTGGAGAAATTAGATATTTTTATCCTATGGAGTTTCCTACGAAGAAGATTTTGCTGATTACATCCCCTCATTTCCTTAACATGTTCCTCTATTCTTTTTATTTCATACAAATTGGTCATTACACCTAGAGGCTTAATCAGATTCAAGTTCTCCTTCTTTGGCAACCTTTCATAGGTGGCATTGACAGTATGTAATATTTGACCGAGTCTTTAACAATGTGAGAAAAAACCGAGGATCACCGTCAGCTATTTGGTGACCCCGAGGTTCTTATATAGAAAATCACCTATTTGGTTCACCTCAGCATCACTGAGGTCAGCTCAACGACCGTGGTCATCTCATCTCTCCAACTTTGTTTTCCCACTCATAAAATGAGAATGATCGTATTACCTAACTCAGAATTTTCATAAAGGCTAAAGGAAATGACACACGTAGAGTTCCTGATATGCAAGCATTTCAGGGATGTGAGCTGTTATCCTTATTTTCATTGTTTGAGCAAGGGTTTCATCACCAGCACCCATACACACAGTACAAGGATGCTGAGAAGATTTTGTCATTACCATGGGCTTACCGCAGCCATCAACAGAATTGTTCCCAAGAAGGAGAGCCATCCTTCTGCCTAGCGCTTCTTGCTGATGCTTATGTCAGTCATCATCAATCTGTCTGCAGAAAGGGCTGGTGGGAGACCGCAGGAGCTGATGATTGAATCAGCAAAGCAAGTGCCCAGGTCATCTGGGGACCTGAGCAGTCATGCTCCTCCCAGGAAGAGTTCTATGAGGCAGAGAGGGTTAAATGGTGCCCCTTCAGTTCATCTCTAGTCTAAGATGCCTTTTCTTTGGGAACTTCTGTTAGAAACATGTTTATTCTTCCTCTGGTTTTGGCAAGTTAGTAAATTATTGTAATTTAACCCTATAGTCAGAACATTTGGTTGCTCGTTTATCATGATAAGCATTTTATAAGGTTTTGTAAAAAAACCACTCAGGCTTATTTAGGGCCTAAAGGCATTTGTCTCAAAATTGGCTCTGAGTTTGATTTTTATATTTATGTACATATTAAATCTTCATATTGCCACTTACACCCTCTTAATGGCCTCCATCTAGTGAAGGGTCCTGGAGTCTTTGGTGAAGTTATAAAGCTAAGAGGCCATCTGTAAGTCAGTCTACTTCTGTTGTAAAGGTAAATCTAATTTTAGTGGCTTAATACCGGAAGTTGAGTTTCTAAGCTTTGAGAGTCTGTGCCTTTACTTAGAAGAGGTGGGGGGGAGCAGCTAGCACGTCTCCTGCAGGGAGATAATACGGCAGTTACAGCCTTTGGCTTTTCTCCTTTTGAGGCCTAGGAATAAAATGCTGTACTCTTTCCTCGGTATATGTTCGTGAGAAGAGCTTGAACGCTGGGCCAGACTAAGCTTATTAACTCTTTAGCCCCGAGAGAGCTACCTGACCTCTCTGAGCCTCAGTTTCCTGTCTGTAAGATGAGATAATAAAAGTCATTGCTGTTGTTGCTGTTGTAGGGATTAAATGAGATAATGCAGATGAAGCACTGAGCACAGTGTCTGGCAAATTTTAAGGACTCAATAATGGCTAGGTATTATCATCACTGGTCCTGGACGGCCAGGTATTACATCACAATTTCTGTTTAAAACAATATTTAGTTGGAATGGATGAACCTAGAGACTGTCATACTGAGTGAAGTCAGTCAGAGAATGAGAAATATCATATGACAACCCTAATATGTGGAATCTAAGAAGAAATGATACAGATGAACTTACAAAACAGAAAGAGACAGACTTAAGAATGAATTTATGGTTGCTAGGGCAAGGGAATAGCTTGGAAGTTTGAAATGGACATGCATATGGTGCTATATTTAAAATGGATAACCAACAATGACCTACTATATGGTACATGGAACTCTCCCAATGTTATACAGCAGCCAGGATGGAAGGGGAGTTTGAGGGAGAATGTATACCTGTATATATATGGCTGAGTCCCTTCACTGTTCACTGGAAACTATCACAACATTGTTAATCAGCTATACCCCAATATAAAATAAAGTTAAAAAAGAAAATTTATTATCAAAAATATATTTAATTGGAATATTACTCAACAATAAAAAGCAACAAACTCTTGATACATGTGGAGAAGGAAATGGCAACCCACTCCAATATTCTTGTCTGGAGAATCCTGTGAACAGAGGAGCCTGGAGGGCTGCTGTCCATAGGGTCGGACACGACTGAAATGACTTAGCAGCAGCAGCAGCTTGATACATGCAACAACTGCTGCTGCTGCTGTTGCTGCTAAGTCGCTTCAGTCGTGGCCAACTCTGTGTGACCCCATAGACGGCAGCCCACCAGGCTCCGCCGTCCCTGGGATTCTCCAGGCAAGAACACTGGAGTGGGTTGCCATTTCCTTCTCCAGTGCGTGAAAGTGAAAAGTGAAAGTGAAGTAGCTCAGTCGTGTCCAACTCTTAGCGACCCCACGGACTGCAGCCTCCTCCTCCGTCCATGGGATTTTCCAGGCTAGAGTACAGGAGTGGGGTGCCATCGTCTTCTCCAATGCAACAACTAGATGGGTATTATGCTGAGTGAAAAAAGCAAATCTTACACAGTAATTCTGTTTATATAATATTATTCAAATGATAAAATTACAGAGATAGAACAGCTTCCTGGTTGCCAGGGTAATGCTAGGGATGGAGGGAGTGGGGTATGCAGTGGACTACAAAGGAGCAACATAAGGGAAATTTGGGATGATGGAATGGCTCTATCTCTTGATTGCAGGGGTAGTCATATGAATCTACATGTGATAAAATGGCATGCAATTAATACATACACATTGCACCAATGTCAATTTCCTGTTTGATATTGGATTATAGTTATATATGTGTAACCATTTGGGAAAACCAGGTGAAAGATCAGTGGTAACTCTGCACTGTCTTTGTAGCTTCTTGTGTATCTATAATTATTATAAAATAGACACTTAAAAAATAATACAATGGCACCCCACTCCAGTACTCTTGCCTGGAGAGTCCCACGGACCAAGGAGCCTGGTGGGCTGCAGTCCACGGGGTCACACAGAGTCGGACACTACTGAAGCGACTTAGCAGCAGCAGCAGCAGGGCGTCCCTGGTGGTCCAGTGGTTAAGAAACCATATCTAGCCGTTTCTATGGTGGCGGTTTAGTCGCTAAGTCATACCAGTACTCTTGCCTGGAGAGTCCCACGGACCAAGGAGCCTGGTGGGCTGCAGTCCACGGGGTCACACAGAGTCGGACACTACTGAAGCGACTTAGCAGCAGCAGCAGCAGGGCGTCCCTGGTGGTCCAGTGGTTAAGAAACCATATCTAGCCGTTTCTATGGTGGCGGTTTAGTCGCTAAGTCATGTCTGACTCTTGCGATCCCGTGGACTACAGCCCACCAGGCTCCTCTACCCGCTGGATTTCCCAGGCAGGAGTAGTAGCGTAGGTTGCCATTTCCTTCTCCAGAGGATCTGTCAGGGATCGAATCCGCATCTCCTGCATTATAGGCAGATTCTTTATCTCGGAGCTACCAGTGAAGCCCGGTTGTCTCTATCCCAGAGTTTTAAATTGTGGACTTGACAGAATGCTGAGATTTCAGCATATGTTATAATTTTTTCCCCACTTACCTGTATTTTCTGATTTTGTGGCTAATAACTTATATTATTTGTGTTATACCATCTTTATACCTTTTATCACAGAAGGAAGGAAGAGGGCATACAATCCAAAAAACCAAATAAACAAAAGCTCTAATTTTAGCTTTGTGAGCACACACATGGAATCCTGGGGGGTATTCAGTCAGGCCTGGTCGCTGGGGCACTCATAGTGGCTCATCTATATCTTAAGATCTTGACCCTTCTTTCTTGGTGCATGAGGGCGGGGCTCTAGTCCCAGATTCCTGGCGGGTACCACAAGATCTTCATCCATCAGCCATAACCACCCCCCTCATTCCCTGACAACGCTCTCGCGTCCCTCCCCTCTCTCAGTTCCCTTCTCCAACTCCCTTAACCATTTTCAGTCCCTTTGTCTCCAATCCCCACCCAGGCTTTACCCCAGTTACTGGTCACTTCAGAAAATTTTTATCCTGTGACTGGAACGGGGAGGAAGAAAGTAAAGAGCTTCGGATCATGAAACTGAAAGAAGGGAGGGTAGAGACCCTTGTAGCGGTCTGGCCTCAGAATGGAGTGTTTAAAAGACCAGCAGACCTATCTCATGGCTAAATTTAACCTCATTCTGATTCCCTCACATCTTATTAGACCAAAGAGTCTTTTAGTTCATTCTAGATTTGGATTATTTTACAAAAAGTGACCTTCTCTTAGGTATCGCCAAGACAGGCAGAGAGGAAATTCACCAGACTTCAGTAAAAGGAAGCAAAAAAGCTTGAGGTAGAAGAGCGGAAGCAAGTCACAGACACAGAGGGGTGAACTGGGCAATGCAACCTTCCTCTCAAAATAAAGTATGAGCCTGCGAGTATTCTTCAGGCCCGGAGAAACCAGTGAAGGGCTGTACCTACGCACCCTGCAAGTTCCCCGTGGAAAACTCTATCTCACTCCCTACGTGTTCATGTGGGAGCCTGTGGAATCTCAAGAAGCAAGAGAATGTGCAACAAATTCTAAAGAAAAGAGCTTTAAAGTTCAATGTGTCGGGTGGAAATAAGCCTGTGCGCCTCAGAAATTCTAAGGCAAAGCCTTCCAAACAAACCATGGAGCAATCTAGTGATGATCTGCAGTGGATTTTCTGAGTGGATTTGCTGCCTTCTGGTAAAACACAAATATGCTTAACAGGCCCCCAAATTCCCTTGGCTTTGATCTACATTCAAGAGCAAAGCCATCTGTGATATTTCAGGTTAACCTTGTGTTCCCTATCTTCTATAACCTCTCAAGGCTCTTGAGTATATTAAAAACATTTCTTAGGAACATTATAAGAAAAATGATCTAAAGTACATCTCCATGTATAATAGGAATTTTTTTTTATGTCCATTCCATCGTTCCTTTTAACAAATGTCATGATTCAAGTACAGAAGTCCCAGGGAAACCCCTTGGCATATTAAAGCATTTTGAACTCGCTAATTCAATTAAAGATAGCCTGGCTAGCCCATATAGAAGGCATTTCACACCTCCTCTCCATAGGTGGTGTATTTCCTTAAGTGCACAAAGACCTTGGGAATTCTTAATCTAGATTATTCACCTTGGCAAGATAGCCAGCAGTGACAGATGAAACCAAATCTGTGTATGTGCATAAGGCACGAAGAACTGTGATTTTTCTCTGGCGGCAGAGTGAGGGCTGGGTGCGATCCCCAAATCTAATTACTAGAAGTAGAGCCAGAGAGCAATCTTTTCACCACACACTACAGTTTGTAAACAGTCTCTGTTTTAGGATCTTCTCTCTCCTTTTTTTCTCTTTCCCTCTCTCTTTTGCTATGACATTTAGCCACTTGTGTAGATAAATTGTTAACAGTAACAAAAATGGTTCTGCAGAAAGAGTTTCCATTAAAAACCCAAGGAAGTCAGAATCTTATGGGCAAATATATGAACCACAGGGAAGAGATGAGCAGTTCATCATTTCTTCAATTTTATTTTTATGCCAACGGTTGTTTCTTTAATGATGGAAAAATGAGGGGCCCCTTACCTCTGCCAACATCTTTGAAGACAAGACAGAACTCATTTCCTGTCTCCTTCCCCTCCCCTCCCACACTCATACCCCTTCCTTGCTCTGGAGCCTCTTCTTAGACTCTCTAAGAAGTCTTAATCTCTGACCCTTTTCTGAGTTTTACAAAACTGAAATCTGCTGGTCTTCATCCCATCTTGTTTTCTGCCTTACTTCCATTTAATTTTTTTAAAAACTTTTTTTCTGTGCATATACACAAAGGAGCTATAAAATGAGGTTATCTCTGTGGAAGAAGGCATGGGCAGTTCAGTTCAGTTGCTCAGACATGTCCGACTCTTTGTGACCCCATGGACTGCAGCACACCAGGCTTTCCTATCCATTACCAACTCCCAGAGCCTGCTCAAACTCATGTCCACTGAGTCAGTGATGCCATCCAACCATCTCATCCTCTGTCAACCCCTTCTCCTCCCACCTTCAATCTTTCCCAGCATCAGAGTCTTTTCTTCTCATCAGGTGGCCACAGTATTGGATTTCAGTTTCAGCATCAGTCCTTCCAATGAATTATCAGGACTGATTTCCTTTAGGATGGACTGGTTGGATCTCCTTGCAGTCCAAGGGACTCTCAAGAGTCTTCTCCAACACCACAGTTCAAAAGCATCAATTCTTCGGTGCTCAGCATTCTTCACAGTCCAACTCTCACATCCATACATGACTACTGGAAAAATCATAGCCTCGACTAGACAGATCTTTGTTGGCAAAGTAATGTCTCTGCTTTTTAATATGCTGTCTAGGTTGGTCATAACTTTGCTCCTAAGGAGAAAGTGTCTTTTAATTTCATGACTGCAATCAACATCTGCAGTGATTTTGGAGCCCAGAAAAATAAAGTCAGCTGCTGTTTCCACTGTTTCCCCGTCTATTTCCCATGAAGTGATGGGACCGGATGCCATGATCTTTGTTTTCTGAATGTTGAGCTTTAAGCCAACTTTTTCACTCTCCTCTTTCACTTTCATCAAAAGGCTCTTTAGTTCTTCTTCACTTTCTGCCATAAGAGTGGTGTCATCTGCATATCTGAGGTTATTGATATTTCTCCCAGCAATATTCCCATCAATCAAGATTCCAGCTTGTGCTTCATCGAGCCCGGCATTTTGCATGATGTACTCTGCATATAAGTTAAATAAGCAGGGTGACAGAATACAGCCTTGATGTACTCCTTTCCCAATTTGGAACCAGTCTGTTGTTCCATGTCCAGTTCTAACTGTTGCTTCTTGACTTGCATACAGATTTCTCAGGAGGCAGGTCAGGTGGCCTGCTATTCCCATCTCTTTCAGAATTTTCCACAGTT
>SJYX01012994.1:45835-104827 GCA_006410675.1 Oreotragus oreotragus | reverse complement strand
AGTTCTTCTGTGTATTCTTACCACCTCTTCTTAATATCTTCTGCTTCTGTTAGGTCCATATCATTTTTGTCCTTTATTGTGCCCATCTTTGTATGAAATGTTCCCTTGGTTTAACTAATTTTCTTGAAGAGAGCTCTAGTCTTTTCCATTCTATTATTTTCCTCTATGTCTTTGCACTGATCGCTGAGGAAAGCTTTTTTCTCTCTTCTTGCTATTCTTTGGAACTCTGCATTCAAATGGGTATATTTTTCTTTTTCTCCTTTGCCTTTCACTTCTCTTTTTTTCTCAGCTATTTCTAAGGCCTCCTCAGTCAGCCATTTTGCCTTTTTACATCTCTTTTTCTTGGGGATGGTCTTGGTCACTGCCTCCTGTACAATGTCATGAACCTCCGTCCATAGTTCTCAGGCCCTCTGTTTATCAGACCTAATCCCTTGAAACTATTTGTCACTTCCACTGTATAATTGTAAGGGATTTGCTTTAGGTCATACCTGAATAGTCTAGTGGATTCCCCTACTTTGTTCAATTTAAGTCTGATTTTGGAAATAAGGAGTTCATGATCTGAGCCACAGTCAGCTCCTGGTCTTGTTTTTGCTGACTGTATAGAGCTTCTCCATTTTGGCTGCAAAGAATATAACCAATCTGATTTCAGTGGTGACCATCTGGTGATGTCCATGTGTAGAGTCTTCTCTTGTGTTGTTGAAAGAGGGTGTTTGCTATGACCAGTGCTTTCTCTTGGCAAAACTCTATTAGCCTTTGCCCTGCTTCATTCCGTAAAGGCCAAATTTGCCTGTTACTCCAGGTATATCTTACAGTCCCCTGTAATGAAAAGGACATCTTTTTGGGGTGTTAGTTCTAGAAGGTCTTGTAGGGCTTCATAGAACCGTTCAACTTCAGCTTCTTCAGCATTACTGGTTGGGGCATAGACTTGGATTCCTGTGATATTGAATGGTTAGCCTGGTAAATGAACAGAGATCATTTTGCTGTTTTTGAGATTTCAACCAAGTACTGCATTTCAGACTCTTTTGCTAACTATGAGGGCTACTCCATTTCTTCTAAGGGATTCTTGCCCACGGTAGTAGATATAATGGTCCTCTGAGTTAAATTCACCCATTCCAGTCCATTTTAGTACTCTGATTCCTAAAATGTTGATGTTCACTCTTGCCATCTCCTGTTTGACCACTTCCAATTTGCCTTGATTCATGGACCTAACATTCCAGGTTCCTATGCAATATTGTTCTTCATAGCATCAGACCTTACTTCCATCACCAGTCACATCCACAACTGGGTGTTGTTTTTGCTTTGGTTCTGTCTCTTTATTCTTTCTGGAGTTATTTCTCCACTGCTCTCCAGTAGCATACTGGACTCCCAACCTGGGAAGTTCGTCTTTCAGTATCCTATCTTTTTGCCTTTGCATACCACTCATGGAGTTCTCAAGGCAACAATACTGAAGTGGTTTGCCATTCCCTTCTCCAGTGGACCACGTTTTGTCAGAACTCTTCACCATAATCTGTTCATCTTGGGTGGCCCTACACAACATGGGCAAGAGGGGACTTTTACTTTGCTCCCTTTAGCACTCTTAAAATTCTGTTTTACTATAGGAATATATTACTTTTAAGCTTCCCTGGTGGCTCAGATGGTAAAAGAATCTGCCTGCAAAGCAGGAGATCCAGGTTCAATCCCTGAGTCAAGATCCCCTGGAGAACGGAATAGTTACCCATTCCAGTATCCTTGCCTGGAAAATCCCTTGGACAGAGGATCCTGTAGAGCTACAGTCCATGAGGTCACAAAGAGTTGGAGATGACTAACATTTTCATATTACTTTTATAATTTTAAAATATATTTTCTGATTACAAGTAATGAATGTTTACTGTAGATAGTTTGTAAAATAGATAAATGTATGTGTATATGCTCAATTGCTCAGTTGTATCTAACTCTTTGTGACCCCATGGACTGTAGCCCACCAGGCTCCTCTGTCCCTGGGATTCTCCAGGCAAGAATACTGGAGTGGGTTGCCATGCCCTCCTCCAGGGGATTTTCCCAACCCAAGGATTGAACCTGCATCCCTTGCCTCTCCTGCATTAACAGGTAGATTCTTTACCACTGTGCCACCTGGGAAGCCCCCAAATAGACAAAAGTGAAAAGCAAAAACTCAAAGCCTCTCCCATCCTTGCCTGTACCTGGTGAGCCATCATCTATGGTGGGCACACTCAGCACCTGCCAGGAGGGACCCTCACAGCTTGCTCGGGGTGGAAATAAAGAGAAGGGATATACCCATGGCTGGGAAAAGGTGACTTAGGGTCTAGATAGCTTTTATCTTTCAATCAGTCCCACACTTTCAGCTTCATTGGTACCTGCTGCCACCTGCCTCACTTTCTAAGGAATAGACTGACTTGCTTCCAGTGCTGCCATGGCCCCCTGACCCCTGGGCACCTAGTGGTCGTCGTTTTGGTGCATCAAGCCAGTCACTGCTCTTCTGTTTGCTTTCAAGCTTCAAAAATGTTGCCAGTATCTCCAATGTTTCCTCCTATTCCTCACCTTTCTGGGCTTTTGCTTTTTTGAGACTTTTAATGTAACTTTATAGGGTTTTCCAAGGGTGTAGATGTTCAGTTTGTCACCTTTAACTAGGAGTGCCCATATTCTGTTTAAAATACTGTAAAAAATAAGTATTTTTATGACTGCATAATAACTCTTATATGTAGATGTACCGTAATTTACTTAACCTTATCTTATAGGTACATTTTTGCCTATATTATTCATTTCCTTAAAATGAAACACTACATGAGGACCTGCTGGACCTAGGAATATGAGCAATGTGAAGAAGCTTTGCATGGACTTCCTCACATGTGATTTACATTCTAGCAGAGGTTCATGGAAGTGCTCTCTGCTCTGTTGCCGTGAGCCACCCTCTCTCTGGATGCTCCACTTTCTCTTACATCACTTCTCCTCGAAGAGTGGTCCTCAGTTCTGTTTGATTTTCCTTCTATTTGGCTGCTGTTTCCCACATATAGCTCCTCTGGGCCTCGGGGAATCAGCTTCTTGCTCCGAGCTCATGCAACCAGGATCAGAATGTACTTCTGAAACACTATTACAGGGCTCCCTTCCAATAACGTTTTGCATTTTGCATTTAGCCTGAATTTCCATTTTGGCTCTTCTGTATAGGAAGCTTCATCAGGATTCTGGTCCTTTGCTTCTCAGCCTTGTTACCTCTGCAGCTTATGCTGTGATATTCTTTCTGTTTGTCTACTTGTTGGGGGATGAATATCTGTGCCTTAGTCTTATTAGTTTGTCTCAGAATCTCTTAGGCAATTGCATGACTAAATCTGCCTATGATTTTGTTGGTGTACCCTCAGTTAAAAGAGAGCTTGCTTAAAAACTCGATGAGTTCTGTATATAAATATAATCTGTCTACCAAAAATTTGCAGAGGAAAATGCTCAGGCTGCTACATTTTTCACTGTCTATTTGAGTGAAAATAGACTAGTTTTGAGTAGTTTGGGGGAGGAAGGAAAGAGGTCTTTGGGTACCTGGGCTCACCCTCTCTAGTTCCAGACACAGGTGGAATCTAAGAATATTCTACCACATTTAAAGCCTAATTCTGAACAAGCCTGATTGCTTTCTTATAGGTGGGGCCCCCTGTGCTCTTAATTCCATTTATTGGTGGTAAAGAAAGTACCACCAATACTGGGCACCATTTAATATCTGAAGTCACAGAAATACAGCACTAATTTTAGTT
Organism: Oreotragus oreotragus; assembly: GCA_006410675.1. NCBI lineage: Eukaryota > Metazoa > Chordata > Mammalia > Artiodactyla > Bovidae > Oreotragus > Oreotragus oreotragus. The sequence goes on along the minus strand of SJYX01012994.1, from coordinate 101,096 downwards.
TATCTAAGAATATTCTACCACATTTAAAGCCTAATTCTGAACAAGCCTGATTGCTTTCTTATAGGTGGGGCCCCCTGTGCTCTTAATTCCATTTATTGGTGGTAAAGAAAGTACCACCAATACTGGGCACCATTTAATATCTGAAGTCACAGAAATACAGCACTAATTTTAGTTTTTAATGATAACATCCAAGATGGGGATTAGGCTCCATGAAATTCTCTGCCTTTTTCTTGCTCTTTTTGCTAGTGTTTCTGCCATTTCATATTTTCCTTCCTGTTTATTTTTGGGTAGGTGTCAGCTTGTCCATTTCTATTGTTCACTTTATGTACCAATTTCATTCTCCTGATTTTTTCTCTCCCACTAGTTTTTTCTACTCTTCTTTCCCTCTTTAACAGGTTATAATCGAATTCCTCAGGCATCTACCTTTTTCCTCTGTAATACTGAATAGTTGTCCATTTCCAGTTCTATACATTCAGTAGTTTTCTGTTCTCAATTTTCAAAGAAAATGACTAAGTCTTATTATGTCTTTCTCTCTAAAACATAAATTACTTTTGAATCCTTTGTTTCTTGGCTGTCTTTTTTCCCTCTGTGGGTCAGTATCACCTAGTGACAAGGCTTCTAGACACAACTAAGCATTTCTTGATCAATGTTTCTTAAATGTTATGGAGGTTCTGCTATTTATTCCAGTCATTTCAATATGGCCATATATCCTTATTCTTGGCCTTTTAAAAAGTCTTATTATTAACATAAAATAGGGTATATTTCAAATACAGATTTTTTAAAAAGCTAACACTAATTAATGTTATCAGGTACTCCTCTAGGAATTCTACAGTAATCGGCTCGTTTGAACTTTGTTCAAATGTCCCCTTCAGTGAGGCCTTCTCTGGCCACTTTTTCTAAGAGGAAAATCCCCTGACTTTTCTAAGTCTCTCCTGCTTAGTAGCCATCCCTATCTAATATCCTATATTTTCCTTTATCTAGCTTCTTACTTCTCTCTCTCCAGAATATGTGCTCCCTGAGGACATTGGTTTTTGTGGGCTTTGATCATTGCTATGTATCTCAGCACCTAGAACACTACTTGGTATGTAGTGGGGCCTCAAAAGATACTTGTTGAATGAGGAAATGAACTCATTTAATCTTCACCACAACCCATAAGATATTTGCTATTACTGTTCCCATTTGGAAGAGAAAACTGAGACGCAGAGCAGTTAGGTAACTTGCTAAGTTTACGGAACTTTTAAGTGGAAGAGCTGGTATCCTAACCCCAGCAGGTTCCACAGATCTTGTTCTTTATATATATATATATATATAAAATTTTACTCATTTTTGGCTGTGACAGGTCTTAGTTGCTGCGTGGGCTTTTCTCTAGTTGTGCCAATGGGGGCTACTCTCTAGCTGCAGCGCATGGGCCTCTCATTGCAGCGGCTCCTCTTGTTGCAGAGCACAGCCTCTAGGTGTATAAGCTTCAGTAACTGCTGCATGTGAGACAACAGTTGTGGTTCATGGGCTCTAGAGCACAGGCTCAGTAGTGTGGCACAGGACTTAGTTGTTCCTAGGCGTGTGGGATCATCCTGGACCAGGGATCTAACTTGTGTCTCCTCCATTGGCAGGCAGATTCTTTACTACTGAGTCACCAGGAAAGCTCCATAGACCTTGTTCTTAACAACGAATGATGCTCAGGTACCCAGTATCCATATTTATTTTTATTGTTTTTTTTTAGAGTGAACATTATTTTTTTTGGTATGTTTTTGTTTTGTTTCATTGAGGTATAGTTGATGTACAATATTATATAAGCTTCCCTGGTGGGCTCAGAGGTTAAAGCGTCTGCCTGCAATGCGGGAGACCTGGGTTCGATCCCTGGGTCGGGAAGATCCATGTATTGGCTCACTGAATTCCTGGAGAAATTCTGTAAGGCAGGCGGGGTGAATTGGGACCCTTTAGGCAGACGAGGACATCGGGGTTCAGAGGAGTTAAGTGACCTTTGGGGTAGAAGGAGAATAAATGTCTCTAGCTCTGAGTCTGGGCCTCTCTACACTTCACAGGAAAAGGACTGTTTTCCATCTGTGTGAAACCACAGAGAGTTTCTTTACCAGGTATCTCACTGATGAAATAGTCCCACCCTGAAAAAGATGCACGTAAATGCAAATGCGGGCTTCCGAGGTGGCTCAGGGGCAGAGAGTCTGCCTGCCAGTGCAGGAGATGCGGGTTCATTGCCTGTGTCTGGAAGATCCCCTGGAGAAGGGAATTGGCCACCCACTCCAGTGTTCCTGTCTGGAAGATCCCATAGGTAGAGGAGCCTGGCAGGCTCCAGTCCATGCGGTCGTGACACAGCTGAGTGGCTGCGCAAATGCAAAGTTCTCATTTCTGTTCACTGGCAAGAGTGGACATTTATTCACTGATTTTAGGCATGCGTCTTGTTTTTTTAGATTTTACTGGAGTATGGTTGATTTATAGTGTTGTATTCGTTTCAGGTGTATAGCAAAGTGAGTCAGTTATACACATACAAATATCCACTCTTTGTAAGATTGGTTTCCCATATAGGCCAGCAGAGTGACATTTTTTTTTAAGTCTTTATTGAAATACTTGTTACAACATTGCTTCTGTTTTATGTCTTTGGGTTTTTGGCAGGCAGCCTCTGCTGCTGCTGCTGCTGCTGCTGCTGCTGCTGCTGCTGCTGCTGCTAACTGTAGCCTCCAGACTTCCCTGTCCATGGGGATTCTCCAGGCAAGAATACTGGAGCGGGTTGCCATGCCCTCCCTCAGGGGATATGCCCAACCCAGGGATTGAACCTGCATCTCTTATGTCTGCCGCATTGGCAGGTGGGTTCTTTACCACCAGCTCCACCTGCGAACCCCAGTCAGAATGGCTATCATCAACGGGAACACAAATAACAAATGCTGGCAAGTGGGGATGTAAATAGCTGCAGTCACTGTGGAAAACAGTACGGAGACTTCTCAAAAATCCCAAAACAGAACTACCACATGACCCTGCAAGTCCAATCTGGGTATATATCCCAAAAAACCAAAAGCACCGATTCGAAAAGATACCTGCTCCTCAATGTTCACAGCAGCACTACAAGTTCACTTACAGCAGCCAAGATACAGAAGCAAAACAGTACGGAGACTTCTCAAAAATCCCGAAACAGAACTACCACATGACCCTGCAAGTCCAATCTGGGTATATATCCCAAAAAACCAAAAGCACCGATTCGAAAAGATACCTGCTCCTCAATGTTCACAGCAGCACTACAAGTTCACTTACAGCAGCCAAGATACAGAAGCAACCCAAGTGTCCATCAGCAGGTAAACGGATAGAGAAAATGTGCTGTCTATCTATCTGTCTATCTATCTGTCTATCTATCTATCTATCTATCTATGTGGTATCTACACATACATAGGAATATGAGGTATATATACGTGATACACACACATACTATGCTACTACTTACTCATTAAAAAGAACAAAATTGTGCCATTTGCAGCAACATACATGGACTTGGAGGACATTAAATCAGACAAAGACAAGTACTGTATAATATCACTTATATCTGAAATCTAAAAAACACAGCAAACTAGTGGTTATAACAAAAAAGAAGCCAAGTCACAGATATAGAGAACTAGTGGTTACTAGCCGGGAGAAGGAGTGAGGAAAGGACACATTCATTTTTTTGAAGGAAAAAATATCTTAAGGGAAAAAAATTATAGAAAGTAGAAGCTCCCTTTTCAACTCTTTCTGGTTCTAGTCCCTTCCAGCCTTCCTCAGAGGTAACCACTGTCCTGAAGCTGATGCATACCCACCTTCGGGTATATATTTCCTATTTGGAACTATCTTCCAAGTGGCTTCCAAGCTACCAGTGAGAACCATGTGTGAAGGTGAAGAAGGGCTACACAACTGAAAACTCCCTAAATCCATGTCTCGGGCTAAGTATTGACTGCTTTTGTTCCTTTCACTCTCCTATTAATTCTTTTCCTTTTCTACTTACGGACACTCATTTTTCTAGCTGAAAATAGAAAACCTTATCAGATTGGAATAGCAGTCCTTCTTGCTGTAGTTTTTTTTCCCCAAAGATGGGATGAATTTGAGCCTCATCAGAAAGCCATCTGCTGTGTACACACAGACCTATTCAGAGCCAGAAAAAGAAAATGAAGGAGGGGGAAAGTCCTGGCTTTCTCATTCGAAAACAAAGAGCTGTGGCGTGTGAGCTCTACACCTCTGACAGAGGCTGACCACAGAGCAGCGTGCGCAACCAGGAATACAGGGCGTGAGGAGTTCTGCACTGTGCAAGCTGACCTTGTGGAACTTTGCTACTAATGAAGAAGACACTTAATGAGCAGGGAAGAAGCCTCCAAGTCCAGCCCTCAGAGTCTCCACCAGTTCTCTATGAAAAATGGCCACTGGATTTGTGGTCTGCTGCCCCTATCACCCAGAGAAGGCGATGGCAGCCCACTCCAGTACCCTTACCTGGAAAATCCCATGGATGGAGGAGCCTGGTGGGCTGCAGTCCATGGGGTCGCGAAGAGTCGGACACGACTGAGTGAATTCACTTTCACTTTTCAGTTTCATGCATTGGAGAAGGAAATGGCAACCCACTCCAGTGTTCTTGCCTGGAGAATCCCAGGGACGGCGGAGCCTGGTGGGCTGCCATCTATGGGGTTGCACAGAGTCGGACATGACTGAAGCGACTTAGCAGCAGCAGCCCCTATCATCTTTGCCATCCCTTTTGCTGATTTCATTTCACTCACTGTCACTCCTGTTGTGTCAGACCTTGCCAGTCTTGATGTAGGACTATTATGGAAGGATGCTGTGAGGTCTTCAGAAAACACTTTCTTCAGTCCATGGGGGTACCCTTGCTGCCAGAGGGTACCCTTACATTTGCTGTTGCTGGCAGATCTTATGCTAAGGGGCTGCATACTCCTGATTTCTGTTGAAATACTTCATCCTTTGTCTTCTTCAAGTCATGGAGCAAAAAATAAATTGCTACATGAAAACTCACACCCAAAACCAAGTATTTTCATACTCTTGAGAACATTTAAATACTGTTCTTTTTTCCAATTTTAATTTTAATGTCTATTTTTATAAGTACAAAAGTAATTTACAAAAGTAAAATACTTAAATAATATATAAATACATAACTTAGAAAGTTAAAGTCCTTTCTTATCCTAACTCATGGAAAACTGTTAACAGAATTTTTCACCATTCACATTTCTTCAGTTTTGTGAAACTCCATGCTTTAGCATACTCTAAGCTCCCCACAGTAATTACTCTCCTCTTTTACCTCTGGCTACCCATTTAACATGGGTCTTCCCAGGTGGCGCAGTGGTAAATAATCCACCTGCCAATGCAGAAGACTCAAGAGACATGGGTTCATTCCCTGGGTCAGGAAGATCCCCTGGAGTAAGAAATGGCAACCCACTCCAGTATTCTTGCCTGAACATTTCCATGGACAGAGGAGCCTGGTGGGCTACAGTCCATGGGGTCACAAAAAGTAGGATATGACTGAGCACATCACAGCACCTGTTTAATACGACTTTCCTCCAGACTATAAGCTCCATAAGGACCTACACCCTGTCTGTTTTATGGCACCCCACTCCAGTACTTTTGCCTGGAAAATCCCATGGATGGAGGAGCCTGGTAGGCTGCAGTCCATGGGGTCGCTGAGAGTTGGACACAACCCAGTGACTTCACTTTTACTTTTCACTTTCATGCATTGGAGAAGGAAATGGCAACCCACTCCAATGTTCTTGCCTGGAGAATCCCAGGGACAGCAGAGCCTGGTTGGCTGCCGTCTACGGGGTTGCATAGAGTCGGACATGACTAAACCGACTTAACAGAAACAGCAGCCCCAGTGTCTAACCACTGCACCTGGCACATAGTTGGCACTCAACATAAATTTGCTAAGTGAATGCTTTCACTCTGGCCATGAGAAGCAGGCAGAGCAGGCTCTGTAATGCCTTCTTATTGATAAGGAAACAGACTCAATTCATGACTTGTCCACAGTCACAACTATTAAATAGTAGAGCTGAATCTCAACCCAGATCTGATTCCACATCAAAAGGATTTTCCTTCTAAGTATATCTTCCCCTTGATAACTAACTGTCAGAGAATCATGACCACATTACTAATCAGAGTCTTCACTGTGTCCAACTCACCCCAAGAAGTCTCCATTTCACACAGAGGGGAAATACATTGTTTGGAGGGGTTTTTTTTTTTTTTGAAATGTAGTTGGTTTACAATGTTGTGTTAATTTCTGCTTTACCAGAAAGAGACTTTTATATATATGTTCTTTTCCATTATGAATTATCACAAGATTTTGCATATAGTTCCCTGTGCTACACAGTAGGGACTTGTTGCTTACTAAATGCATTCAGTTTTGACATTTTTGAGTTAGAAGTAAATAAGCCAGAGAGGAAAGATTACCCTTCATTATTTCAGAAGATAAAACAGTGTTCAGGGAATGAGTTGTGAGGTTGCTTGCTGAGCAAATTATTCAAACATGAAGTTCAGTTCTGTTTGGCTGTGCTAACAGAACTGTGGGCCCCTCTCCACTCTTGGCTTGCTCCCACAACCCTGGGCTCCTGGCTGCACACAATTAGCCTCCAGGAGCTCAGGCAAGCTTGGGTCTCCATGGCATTCACGGGAGGTGAGAATCTAGATGTGTGCCCCACAGTGCAGCAAGGCTCTACACAGCCACTTTCTGCAGAATGACATTTCCATCCAAACACTTCAGGGCTGGTCAAAAAGCAATGGAATTGCCATTGGTCCAGCGCATCTGGCTCCTGGGAAGAGGCTTGACCTCCCAAATGACTCTCTTTTGTGGTATAATCCTTTTTTTTCCTTCTACACTCTTACATAAAACTTTAGCTCCTTTCAGAAGGGACAATTTTCTTCAGGGAAGAATTGTGCCAATTCCTCAACATTATATTGCAACTTAAAGGACATTTGTCTTCCTTCCCTTGTTTTCATTTTGCTTTAAGTCAGTTTTAGTTAGTACTTCTGATATAGACTAGCCAAGAGCAGTGCTTTCCACACTCATTGCCTGAATCATAGAAAAGGAATCCTTCCCTTTCCTACTCTTTTTCTTCTCTCTCCTCCCTTCCTCTTTCTACCCTCCCTTCCTCTTCTTCCTTTCTTCCCTCCTGTAGGCAGCAGTTTTTATTTTTTAAAAAGCATTGTTTTGTAAAGTTCTTTGTTTACAAAAAGACATTTATTATTTATATATATATATACACACACACACACACACACACACGACCATGGGAAGTGGTTCAGTCGTGTCTGACTCTTTGCAGTTCCATGGACTGTAATGTCGCCTTCTATGTCCATGAGATTTTACAAGCAAGAGTACTGGAGTGAGTTGCCATTTCCTTCTCCAGGGTATCTTCCTGACCCAGGGACCAAACCCAGGTCTCCCTAATTTCAGGCAGATGCTTTACCATCTGAGCCATCAGGGAAGCCTATATATACACATACATATACATATAGATATCATATATATATATATATATATATAGAGAGAGAGAGAGAGAGAGTGAGAGAGAATATATAAAACTGACTTAACCAGGTATTTAAAGTCCCAGTTGTTAAAGCAATAAGATTAGATGGACTTGATCATGGACATAAAGACTAAAAAACCAGCATACAGTTCCAAATATATATGGGAATAAGTTTATTATAAAAGTACAATTTTTCAAATCAATAGAAGATGGATTATTCAATAAATGGTGGTAAAAAACACTGGCTAGCCATTTGGAAAAAGTATGCATGGATCAAAATCTCATTTTTTATATACAAATAAAATTCAGAAACATCATCAAAAGTTCATATTAAAAATAAACCATAAAATAGAAAATTATAAATTTTTTCATAATTTGGAGATGAAGAGGCTTTTTAAAATTCACTTTTTATTGAAGGATAATTGCCTTACAGAAGAGATGAAGAGACTTTTATAACACTAAAAAATTCAGAATAGGAAGCATTGGTAGATTTTCAATATAAAACTTAAATCTTCTTGCCAAAAAGAAATGTACATTTAAAAGGTTGAGTGTGATGAAGGAAATGGCAACCCATCTCAATATTCTTGCCTGGGAAATCCCATTGACAGAGAAACCTAGTGAGTTATAGTCCATGAGGTCACAAGAGTCAGACATGACTTAGTGACTAAACTACTACCACCATCAGTATTATATTGGAATATTTTTATTTTTTCTGATATTCATCTGTTTATTGTATATTGGATATAATTTTATACTGTTTCAAGTTTTACTGAGTAAATAAAGTTTATTAATTGAAAAAATAAAAGGTTGAGTGATAAAGAACAAATTATGAAATTACCCCACATAAGGTTAATATCCTCCAAGTACAAAATGCTTTTTTAAATCAATAAAACTTGCTTCTCAATCCAACTATCAAGATAGTGAGATTAGGGATACTTTCTACTTTCTTCTATATAGTCTTCTGTACTACTAATTTTTTTTTACAGTAAGTATTTTAATGCATTCAATCTGTTAGTTTGGGGGAAAAAAATAGCTTAAAAGATATAGATGGACATCACTTTTCTTAATACTTAAAAGCCCAAAATAATGTTTTCAGAATGGTCCAACCATTCTGCTTTGTAATATTAATTATTACACTTGGCCAGACATAAGGTTGATATCCTCAAAGTACAAAATGCTTTTTTAAATCAATAAAACTTGCTTCTCAATCCAACTATCAAAATAGTGAGATTAGGGATACTTTCTACTTTCTTCTATATAGTCTTCTGCACTACTAATTTTTTTTTACAGTAAGTATTTTAATGCATTCAATCTGTTAGTTTGGGGGAAAAAAATAGCTTAAAAGATATAGATGGACATCACTTTTCTTAATACTTAAAAGCCCAAAATAATTTTTTCAGAATGGTCCAACCATTCTGCTTTGTAATATTAATTATTACACTTGGCCTTTAATATATACATGTAGTAAAATAAGACCAACTGAGAAAAATAAGATACATGAGAAATAGTGGGAAAAATCATAAGACAAAAGAATTTTAATATGAAATGGCAGATCCCCCCACATTGAGGCCATTTGTTCTTTCAAAACTTGATTTGAATCTAAATCTCTGGATTAAAATTTGGCCTTTTCTTTTTTACAGATAAAAATCCATTGAACAAAAGCTCTTTCGTCCCTCAGTAGTTATTTTTAGCGCTACGGTCTTTTCTTCTTAATACAGAGTGGTTTTTCTTTCCCCTGACATCTAAGTTGTACCATTAAGTTAAATGTATGATTTAAATTTCAATTTTACTGAAGCTGCAGGTAGAATTAAAGGGATCATACAGATGAGCGATTTCACTGAATGTCACCTCACATAAATTTACATAAAGCTGTAAAAATCTACACAGTCTCCAAAACTTCTTCTGAAGGAGAAAAGGGAGAAAAATGTATATTGAGCACATAGAGTTTGTCAAGACCTCTCTTGAGCTTCTTTAGGAACATCATCTCACTTAATCCTCAGAGCCAAGAGGGTAAGTTAGAATTGCCATCCTCATTTCATAGATGAGAGAACAGGCTCTTTGCAGTTACATGATTTACTGGATATCACACCCACCTGATTCAAGCACCTACGCATGATCTTTCACCTGTACCCATGAACTTCTTCTATGATGTAACCCATCTTCTATGATGTAAGAGAATTTGTACAGCCTCAGTTCCCTATGTGGTCCGGAAGTCTTTTGCTGGTATCTGGAATGATCTGAAAACTAGAGATGCTTCCCTCCCAGCAGCATTGAGGCATCCACATGTGCTCCCCATGCTCACCATGGGGAGCATCCAGTCAGTGGTACCCACGCTCAGAGCCCAGGGTGGGTGTTAGAGGAAGCACACTGATTGAAACCACCCACCCTGGCCAGGACCATAGTAACCATTTGCATGAGTTGTTTTATAACAGGAGGTCCTGGTAAGGAACACAGAACTAATAAGCCTCCACCAACCGGAAGAGTTCGGGAAAGGTCAAAATGAGACACCACATGTCTGACCACCTCCCAGAATCCTTCTCTCTGGCATTCACCTTGGCTGAACAAGGTGTGCACCACCAGGAAGGACTCTTGAGTCAGAATGATTGGCTAAAGACAACCTGGAAACTAATCCCATCACCATAAAGCCCAAGACTGCAAGCCATGTGACAGAGCTGTTCTGGGTTCCCTGCTGCTCTCTGCCCTTTCCCAATAAAATCTCTTGCTTTGTCAGCACATGTGTCTCCTCGGACAATTCATTTCCAAGTGTTAGACAAGAGCCCGATTTCAGGCCCTGGAAAGGGTCCCCCTTCCTGCAACAAATGGCGACTCTGGTGGGGACTCTTCTTCGCTGCAACTGATATCCCAAACACTCAGGGTACTCAGGGGCCGGCTTGCCTGCCAGTGGACCAGACCCAGTGGCTGCAACTGGGACCCTATTGTCCCTGGTCTCCTCCTGATGCGGACAACTGGCCAGAGTGCCCTGACCGGGTAAGGAACAAGAGACTGTATTGGCCTCTCTCCCCTGCCCTCTCTCCTCTCCTTAACCCGTCCTGTCCTTCCCCTTTTTTCTAGTCCCCTGGTCCACGGATGTAGCCGAGCCCACTGGAGTCTGGCTTGCCTCACTGCACAAACTGACCACTAGTAGCAGCTGGCCACAGTGACATTGTTTTGTGTTCTGGTTTCTTCTGTTTTCCTTGCCAGTACTCATGTCTAATGCCCAGAGAAGAGTCTGGCAGAGAAGCCCCAGGCCCTGCCTGGCTCTACCAGTTTGCAGCTGTGTTCCCCTGTGCAAGTGGCCTGATTCTCTGTCGGGAGCCACGTTAGGCATTACTGAAAATTCTCTAAGCCTGTCCTTACCTGAAAAGAGGGATCTTTCTTGCACATCTGATGGTGGTTTGTCTTTAACAATGGAAACCCGTGCCTGGTGCTGCCCAAGTGTTACACAACATGAGCTGCTACCGTCCCTCAGTCTGGTCTCTGAGGCCCATCTAATGGCAGAACTCAAAATCACCCTCCCTTGCTGGCCAGGCCTTTGGGTCTAAACCACACTTGTGTCCTCAGCCCTGCATTTGGGAAATACTTTTCCTGAGGCAGCTGCATAAGCCCTGGCTGGCCCTCCCTCTCAGCAGGCCTGTGGTCATTCTGGGCTCGCCTGGATTCTAGGAAGTCTCCAATTTAGACACAAGCCTCATCTGTGGACAGACTCCAGTCTCCCTAGAACCTAAAATAACATAGGGCTGATATGCTCATGGAATCAATGTTGAATTGAACCTTTTCCTTCTGACAGTTCTGCCAGAAACTTGTTTCAACAGAGTGACAATGGCTAGCTTGTGAATGAGCGTCATCTGGGGGAACTTTAGCTGCTGCAGAGGGCCACCTCTAACCCTGCACAGCGGTCCTTCTGGGGCGAAATGGAGTTGCTGCCTAGCACTCTCTTCCCAGATTCTCCTTGCCTCCCTCACCTCTGTCTGATTTTCTGAACTTCCCTAGCAGATTGTTGCTACAGGATAGATGCCAAGGGCTCACTTCCCCATTATTAATGGCCTAAGAGAAGGACGGGTAATTCACTGTAAACTTAGTCCACCACTGTTACTGGCTAAGACTGAGAGACGACCAAGTTACAAGGGGTCAGTGCTTCCCATCAGCGCTCCCCTACCCACTTGATAATTTTGTTTCCTTAACACGCCTGCATGAGCTTCTCTCGTAGCTCAACTGGTAAAGAATCCGTCTGCAATGGGGGAGGCCTGGGTTCGATCCTGGGTTGGGAAGATCCCCTGGAGAAGGGAAGAGCTACCTACTCCAGTATTCTGGCCTGGAGAATTCCATGGACTGTATAGTCCATGGAGTCACACACCACTGAGCAACTTTCACTTTCACTCCATGCTTTCAACACGCCTGCATGCCTTTGTTACCAAGCCTTTGCTCATGCCATTCCCACCCCATGGAATGCTCTAACCCATCTCTGTCCTTGGAAGTCTGTAACATCCCCTCTACAAGTTTCCAGACACCCACCACCATTATGATCGGCTCACCCATCTATATTGGCGACAGTACATTCCTCTGTGTGTGCCTGAGACTGCATATGTTTTGGTCAAATTGATTTCTTTTATCTTATTTCATTTAACACATTTTTAATGTCTTCCCCTTTGTTTTTTAAATTAATTTACTTGGCTATGCTAGGTCTTAATTGGAGCACATGGAATCCAGTTCCCTGACCAGGGATCAAATCCGGGCCCCCTGCATTGAGAGCAGGGAGTCTTAGCCACTGGACCACCAGGGAAGTGCCCGTTTTACACATTTTAGAAACATTATTCCAAGAAGAGGTCCATACCTTCCCTGATTACCTAAGGCACCAGAAAGTGAAGCGGCCTTGGTCTAGACCGTGTAGCCCATGCCCTCCACATCCAGCAATGCCCAGCACACAGCAGGCTCTCAGTGCCTGCTTGTTGATTTGAACTGGGCCAGTGTGGGTGACAGTTCTCACGTGTTGTGGCAGTGTGTCCCCAAGCAGCTCAAGCAAGCTCTGTCTCTTACCAAGGACCAGGGTCACTCTCATTTTACATGTGCTGCTTGGCTGCCCTGCTGACCAGGCTCCAGCACGGCCTTGAGGCTCTCACACTGCTGACCCAGCTGTGACAACATAAGACTGGGATCCAGCTGTGAGCGTGTCCACAGCTTCTCAAGGTCACACTGGAGGCTCCATCTGAGGGCCCAGGATCTCAAGTACGAAATACAGTTTCAGCAGAATTTCCCTTTGGCTAATTTGTCTTCTTTAGTATCCAAGCAGAAAAATCAGACTCATTGTTCCGCTCTTAATAAAAATAAAATTCAGTCTGGAGAAGCAGCAGAAGGCTGGTGTCCACTCAGCTATGCAAGCCAGGTTGTCACTAAAGCTGACTGATAGTTACACGAGCTTACAGAAATGATATCACTTTTATGTCCCTAGAAATTCCTCATTACACATTTTACCCCTCCTTCTGGGTTTTCAGTCGTGATTGCTTCACAGTCAGGGATGGTCTAAGAAAACAACAGGGATCAGACTAATGAAATGCAAGAAGACAGAGTTGATTGGGGAGGGGGGAGGAGCACAGCTGTTTTGGAGCATCTACTGCGTCCCAGACCCTATTTCGGGCAGGTTACAAACTTCTCTTCGTTTATTCTCCTACCACCCTTCTGTGTTAATTATGCTGACCCTCACTTTGCAAAGGGGGAAAGCCAGGGTTCGGAGAGGGTGGTAAGCATGCGCAGGAGCGCACAGCACTAGGGCAATACGCGTTACTCCACACAGCGAGTGAGCAGCAGGTCTGGGTTTGTCTCAGCTTTGTCCCACCACAAAGCCTGTGCACTTGCCAGATTGGTCAAGTGGCCTAGGGCGAGGGCAGCTTCGGGCTCGACCTGGATCTCTGGAGTGACAGCTGTTTGGTCCTTTCATCTGGGTCTGTCCGAGTGTCCATGGCCCCTGGTGCTGCCTGACCTAGCCACAGGCCTTGCTGGATGGGTGAAGCAGCCGCGTTTTTGCTGACCATAAACTGAGCAACAGGCAAAGTCCTTGCCAAGAAGCCCCAGAGCAGGTGGCGGCACTCAGCCAGCTTCTGCCACATGCACAAAAACAGAATATCGGCTTTTCTGAAATCCCCAAAGTCCTGGCTGGCTTCTCCCAAATTCCTGGAAGGGACTCCCCTGTTGTCCCTTCCTACTAGCATCTTTCCTACTCTTGCTCTGAACATCCCCACAACGGCTTCCTCTTCTGTAAACCTGCCCTAGCAAAGGACTTGGTAGGTGAATTCCCTCTGACTTTGATAGGGCCCAGTACATACTGCTCCCAGAGATATTTATATTTTCAAGAGCCAAAAAATCTTACAGGTCAGGAATGACTTTATAACTGTGCCGTCTTTGCAGGAGATGGGTGAGGTAAGCGGAGAGAAAGTATGAGAATGGAGGGACAGGGGAATGTCCTCCCAGTGGAGCCCCTGAATTATATGCAGGGGGCAGTTGCCAAAAGTAAAATTAGTCCTTTAAAAGTCTCTATCCAATAAAGGGAACCCTCCTACGCAGTTGGTGGGAATGTAAATTGGTATGGCCACTGTGAAGAACATTACGGAGGTTTATCAAAAAACTAAAAATAGATCCATCAATTCCATTCCTGGGTATATATCCAAAAGAAATGAAAATACTAATTTGAAAAGATACACGTGCCCCAGTGTTCATAACAGCTTTATTTACAATAGCCAAGATATGGAAGCAACCTAAGTGTCCACCAACAGATGAACAGATAAAGAGAATGTGGTATATATGTACAATGGAATACCACTACTCAGCTATAAAAAGAATGAAATGTTGCCATCTGAAACAGCATGGATGGACTTTGAGGGCATTATACCAAGTGCAGAAGTCAGACAGAGAAAGACAAATACTGTATGGTATCACTTATATGTGTAATCTAAAAAATACAAAAACTAATGAACATAATTTTTTTTTAAAAAAAGGAGACTCACAGATATAGAGAATAAGCTAGTGGTTATCAGTGGGAGGGAGCCAACATAGGGATGAGGGATTAAGAAGTACAAACTATGAGGTATAAAATAAGCTACATGGATATATTGTACAACATGGGGAATATAGGCAATATTTTATAGTAACTATAAATGGTGTATAACATTTAAAATTGTGAATCACTAACTATAGTATCAGAGAAGGCAACGGCACCCCACTCTAGCACTCTTGCCTGGAAAATCCCATGGACGGAGGAGCCTGGTGGGCTGCAGTCCATGGGGTCGCAAAAAGTCGGATAGGACTGAGCGACTTCACTTTCACTTTTCACTGTCACGCATTGGAGAAGGAAATGGCAAGCCACTCCAGCGTTCTTGCCTTGAGAATCCCAGGGACGGCGGAGCCTGGCGGGCTGCTGTCTATGGGACTGCACAGAGTCAGACACGACTGAAGCGACTTAGCACCAGCAGCAGCAACTATAGTATACATCTGTAATTTATATTATATAGCAGCTATAATTCAACAAAAAATTAATATTTAAAAAATTCTCCATCCAGATGAGAATCCTGAAGTTGGTTCTGTAGTCAATCACTGGACCAATTTCCTGTAGCCTTTTAAATTCCCAACAGGGTTTACAGAGAGCCACTGTTTTCCCCTTTGTTTCTGATCTCCACCTCTTTGGAAGAGTATTTCTTCTGTAGCTGCCCATTTGGCTGTTAAGCTGTCTACAACTGTATCATGATACCAGGCGATGCCTGAAGAACTGATGCAGGCTATAATTGTTGTGTCTCAGACAGGGCCAGGTTCCGGTCAGGGCGAGGCCTTCAGGGCAAGACAGAGGTGAACTCAGTTCACTGTGCTCAAGGGGCTTTCAGTCTGGTGGGGTATGCAGGAAATTTAAACTATACCCACATAGTTTTGGTACCTAGAAGTGGACTGCTGCCATAACAAAACCCTTAAATGTGGGAATGGCTTTGGCACTGGACCTGTTGAGTGAATAAACAGGTGGATGGATGAATGGATGAAAACAGATAAAAAAAGAACATGACATGTTCTGGAAACTGAACTTACTTTGGAATTACTAGAGCAAGGGGCCCATTTTGATGGGCTGCTGCTGCTGCTAAGTCACTTCAGTCGTGTCCGACTCCATGCGACCCCATAGACGGCAGCCCACCAGGCTCCCCCATCCCTGGGATTCTCCAGGCAAGAACACTGGAGTGGGTTGCCATTTCCTTCTCCAATTTTGATGGGAAGTGCAGGAATTTTCCTCATTCAAAAACTATTTATTGCTTATTTTGCTCCTGATACTATTCTGCTATCTAACACTGCAGTGATGGGCCCAACACACACAGTGCATGAAGCTGGGAAGGTGAGCTGTTGGAATCCAGGTTCACATTAAGTCTCCTCTTTCTCCCTCCGTACCTTCAGGGTTTCACAAGGTCCCGACTCATCTCCTTCTCTCCCTCTGCCTCTGCACCCACCTCCCTCTCCCCTTGGCTCTGAGTCTGTATTTCCTGCCCAGACTCGTCTGAGCCCCAGCTCCATTTGGGGCAGGCTGAACTGGTCCACAGAGAGAAGCCCTGAAGATCTCTGCTGGGTGACGACCAGGCTCTTGTTATGCTCGCTGAGGGGTGCAAGCTAGGAGCCAAAGAGGAACACCTCGGTTAATGGGAGAGTTTAGAGGGCTCATGAGGAAAGGGAAAGAGGAAGCAGGAATGAAGAAACTAAGTTTCTGCTGTCTGGTGGACAATGTCGTTATTATAGCCTAATTCCCCTTGAAATCTTTGGCATATTATCTGTTAATCTATATATAATGTCTATTTTTTATGAATACAGTATCTGTTAGATTAATGGATATATTAATAATGCATTATCATATCTACTTATCATTAAGAAATACTTATTGAGCACCTCCTATGTGACAGTCAGTTAATACACTCTGAAGTGGGCTCTGTTTGAGGGAGAGAGTCACAGTGAGGGCAGCATTAAGATGGCTGAAGGGGGGCTTCCCCCGTGGTCCAGTGATTAAGAATCTGCTTGCTAACACGGGGGACACGGGTTCGATCCCCAGTTTAGGAAGATCCCACGTGCTGTGGAGCAGCTAAGCCCGTGAGCTGCAACCACTGAAGCCTGTGCCCTAGAGCCCACGAGCCGCACAAAAGGGTCCACCGCCATGAGAAGCCTGTGCGCCGCAACAGAGAGCAGCCTCTGCGGCCACAGCCAGAGAAAGCCCACGCGGCCGTCAAGACCCAGTGCAGACGTGAGCTGCACTGTGCTCAGTCGTGTCCAGCTCTCTGTGACCCCACGGACTGTAGCCCGCCAGGCTCCTCCATCCATGGGGATTCTCCAGGCAAGAATACTGGAGTGGGTTGCCATGCCCTCTTCCAGGGGAATCTTCCCAACCCAGGGATCAAACCCAGGTCTCCTCCATTGCAGACGGATTCTTTACCAGCTGAGCCACAAGGGAAGCCCCAGTGCAGACATAAATAAGTAAATAAAGATGCGAGTAGGGCAATGGGAAGGTCTTCCCCAGGGATACCCCCGTCTGACTTGTGCGCCCATTCCACAGGTATCCATGGAGCACCTGACACGTGCCAGAGGGCTGCAGAGTTAGCAAAGGAGGCAGAAAGCCCTGTCTTCCTGGAGCTTGGCTTCCTGGAACGTATCTGTCTATGGCCCATTTCTTGGGGTCCCACCTCAAATGCAACCTGCTGAACTTCTATTCTTACATTCAGCAAACTTGCTTCTTTTGTATTGTTCCTCTCAGTTTGTGGTGCCTGGGTTCCATATCTTAGCAAAGAACACTGTTATGCACATAATTACTTAAACAGAGTGTCATCCCTCTCCTTTCCCTGTTATTAAATCACTATTGGCTAATAGCACCTGTTACTATTAGACCAACAGCCACTGTTGCTTTGCATGTGTGTATTCTCCACTTTGAGCTCTGTATCAAAACGCCTGGCACATAGGAGAAACTCAGCGAACGTTTATCCAACAGAGGAGGGAAGCAATTGTAATAAAGTCAGCACAGGTAGAACTGGTTCCCCCAGACCTTGGGAAATATTCCATGATTATCGTCCTCCTAGCCTCTCCTCTCCCTCCTGCCTTTCCTAAGGCACTGGCTCAGCTCAAGTAATGACAGCTCTTGCTGTATATTTCAGCTGTTGTTTGGCATCAAATCACATCACTGCCCCTGCTCCAAAATTATCACATCCAGGTTTCTCAAATTCCAGTCTGAATGCCTGTCTAAGCCAGGCTCACCCTCACTCCGGGCGCCGACCCTGCTCAGAGAATCTGCATTTTTCAAGCAGCCTCCTCCATAACTGCTCACCCTTCCCTCCACCAGATGTACACGACACTCTCCTCTGAGCCTCTCCTCCTCTCAGCCTAGCAGTGGGAACCAGCCTACTCATGTATGTCTCACTCGTTCATTCATTCTACACCTGGCCTTGCTCTGAAGCTAACAAAGATGTAAGAAAGCAGCAAGATTCAGTAGAGCCACCACATCCAGTTATCCAGGGTGTTCAATGCTCAAAAGCACCCACCGAAGGGGAAGTTGGGGGCTGAAATCCAGTCCATCTCACCCAAGCCACGCAGCCCAGCTCAGGCTACACCTGCCCGGAGACGGCTCCTTTCTCTAATGTGCATAGTCTTCCACGTGCCAGTGAGAATTAAAAGTAGAATGAAAGATGAAAGAGAATATGGCTGAAGACAAAGAACAGCCAGAAAAGCTATAAAAGCCCCCAGGGCAGACATCTGTTCAAATCCTTGCCCAAATGTGTCCCTTACAAAAAAGAGAGCCAAAAACATGTCCAAGACACATCCAGGGGCCAAACCGAAGAGAAAGGGTAACCACTGCTGCTCCATGGGGAAAGACAAGAAGGATCGTGGAGAACGTGTCACACTGCCTTGCGCTCTGGTGGTTTCACTGGCCTCGTTTCTAGACACATCAGAGTCTAACCAGGTAAGGCAGATGCTTATGAAGGGGAAGGCAGCAGCCTCACCTTCTCCCACACTGAAGAATCAGCATCACTAGTTCGCAAGAATATGCTTACCTGGGAAATGCCTGCATGGGCTCTGGCCCCACTGTACCAGCTACCAACCAGGGAGCCTGGGACTATAGTTGTTTTCTTGGATATTTCCGTTTGCACAAGTCTGATATGAATTCTGTGGGTAGAGAGAATGGGGAATGGATTCTGTAAAGGCTACAAGACTCTCAAATCTGAAAAATTAAGGTCAGTGGCGATCCCTGGCCCTCCCATGCCTGATACTACTTACTGGCTTTGCTGCCCTTGGCAGAACAATGTAAAAGGGCTTTAGCTTTAGCATCTGAGAGTCAACACTGCAACATGTTTCTCATTCTGCCTGACCCACGTTTTACTGACACACTGATAACTCAGAGCTACCCAGGAATGTAACTCACCGGTGGGACCAAGAAAGAACTATAACCTCTGCTTACTGGCCCGAGGGTCTCAGATTAAGAATTTTATAAACATTTTGCTTGGCTTAGTATGCACACTGCGTGGGGAAAACTAGTACACTAAACCCAAGGCTGGTTTACCTCAGGTCCACATCTTAAAAGACCCACTCACACAAGATTATATTAACAAATGTAATCAACAAAATGACAAAATCTAACATTAAGTCAGCAAGTGTTTCAGGAAGATGATACAGCCACTCACCTGCCACCCCACTGGGGGATGTGTCTGGCTTTGTGGGTGGGAGCTGGGGGTTGGGGGGGGCGGTCACACAGGGTCCACCATCCTGGAGCCCATCCAGGATCTCTGTCTTATATCTTCTGGGGGCCTGCAGACCACCCGGCAGCTCCCACCTGTGTGCTGGCCACCTGCCAGCCCTCAAGACTCCAGGGCCACCTCTAGCTTCAGAATAGCCCTTTCATTTCTTCAGGTCCTCTCTCAACATCTCTGAGTTCGTTAACTTATAAAATGAGAATAATACTCTCTACCCCATAAAACAATTCTTTTGAGGGTTTTTTGTTTTTTTTTTTTTTGAGATAACATGCCAAGCACTTACTTAAAGTACCTGGCACATTAGCAGATCCTCAACAAATTATAATCATCATCAATCTTCAGAGAAATAAAGGGATAGAATGTAGGGGTACTAGCCTAGCTCCTCTCCCTGGTCTTCCTTCTCTGGGTTAACTAGTGTCCCAGAAGCTAAAGCAGAAAGTGGACCTCTTCTTTAAAAAAAAAAAAAACTTTTTCTTTTCTACTGGGATATAGCTGATTAACAATGTTGTGATAATTTCAGGTGAATACAAAGGGACTGAGCCATACATGTACATGCATCCATTCCAGAAAGTGGGCCTCTTTTTGGATGCCATACACTGTGCCTGGGTTTAGGCCTGTGTGCTGAACACTTGCAATGAAGACTGCTTTGTATTCACATCATTATGGGACTAGAGGCTGAACACGGTCTGGAGAAAGGTGCTCAGCTCTTGACCTGGATAAGCTGGAGAGTCTCCTGGAATAATATATCTTCATCATTAATAAAAGGCTCTTTATACACATAGGGCATAAGACACATAGCCACTTAAAAAAAAATCTGCTTCAAAGGGCAAGAGGCAACCTTTAAGAAGGTGCAACTTGACAGCAACAAAACCAAAAAGAAAGAGTCACCGTCAGGCTCCTGGCCAAACCCTCACGCCGTCACACAGCAGGGAGAGAAACCCAAGCTGTCAGACTTACCTATGAGAGGAGAGGCAACTCAAGCACTTTGCGCAGAAGGAAACAGAGGTTACTGCGGAGCAAATGTGCAGGGGGTGACTCCTGAAAACTGAGTCAGAAAGGCTTCAGTAAGGCCTTGGAGTCAGAACGGGCTTGCATTTTGCAAGCCTAAACAAAAGCCCCCGCCCCAAACCAAACCCAGATATAAACTGTTATCATCACTGGTGAGACAATCCCTGAGTGATTTTGGCCCCCATACTCTGCCCATAATTAGCTTTATAATAGTCAGGGCTCCAGCCAGGGGGAAACATGATAGGCTGAGCGTGAGAAAATCAGACTACTTCCATGGAGGCTTGGTACAAGCCTTGGTACAACCCTGTTACAACAGTTAGGATTTTCTTTCCATGGCAAGTAGCAGAAACCCACTTCAAAGGAGGATAAGCAGAATAGGAAATTTACTGGCTCCTGGGAAGAGGTGGATTCAGGGGCTCAAACTTGGACTTTAAGGTTCCCTTTACCTTTACATCTCTCAGCTGTGTTTCCCTTTGCTCATTGGCTTTATTTCCTCCAGATGGTGTGGTTTCCTATACCCCTCGACACTGGTGGAGATGGCTGAACAGGAGCTTCAGAACAAGGCTTATTATCCAAAAGGAAGGCCGAGCCTCTCTCTTCTGGCTTCCATAACAATGACTAAAACAGATGCTGATTGCCTGTGTTTCAATCAAGTGCCCAACCCTGTGCCAATCATTGGTGTCAAGGGTGAGAGGTCTATTCTCATTGGCCAGACTGAGGACAGGTACCTCCCTGTGCTGGGGGAGGTGAAGGCAGCGGCACCTGAACCAGTGTAATGGAGAAAAGAGTGGCTTTATTTCTGGGAGAAGTAGGAGGGTAAGCTGGGCAGGCAAAAACAACACAAGTCCTCAACTTCTGGTCAATAGGAGAGAACCATTTAGGAGCCAAGGTGCAAACTGATATAGCTAGAGCCTCTATCCACAGACTAAATTTTAGATATTTGGAAGGAAGGCAAGTCAATTGGCCTTAAACTGGAATCAGGTTTCCATGAAGAGTACTGAGCCCTCTCCTCCCCACACCACGATGGAATCCCAGGGACCCAGAGTGACTGTAAAATTGGCAGGAACAGCTTTTGTGCCACTCAGGGATGGCTTATGGGTGAGCCAGACATGACTCTTCCTGATCTCCCTAAAAGACCAAAATAATCTAACAGCCCAGACAGCTGCACTTCCTGACTGGACCCTCCTCTGCTTTGCTTACCTTCAGCTTGTCATGTCTACAGAAGTGCATTCCCAGCTCCTGACACTGTGACAAGTCTCCTCTCCTCCTCGTGGGTCAAGCAGACTGTTTGCTAAGTAAGCCAAACTCTCCTTCCACTCCTCAGTCGGCCCCAGGCACCAAGGAGGCACTTGCTAAATGTTTGCTGAGGCTTTTTCCCAGCAGGTGAAAGTAAATACTTTTGAAAAATGACCTGGGCTCCCTCTCTGTGGCTTATCCATCAGCAGATGAGAGCTCCTTAAAAGACCTGGATGGGCTATTCTCGAAGACTCCCATACACGTAAAAAGAGACAAACACCCACAGCCCACACAAACCTGTTTCCCCATGAGTTAGAAGCGATTAAGTACTAATAACTCCTTTCCTACAAAAAAGCATCCTGAACCCAAAGGGAAGACGGCTTGTTTATTTGCTGAACAAGACTGGTGGCAGCAGAGCCTCAGAAGGTTTTGGCCCTGCAGCGAGAGAAGCTCACTCAGAGTTCTGGCAAGTGTCTCTGACTGCCTCTTGCCTTGATGTCATAATAGAAAACGACTAGCAAGGCTATTTTCCACTATGTTCTAAAGGTCCATCATGGGCAGTCCTGGGTAGATTCAGAAAAATATTTATATAGTACTGTTACAGGCTGAATCTGCCTAAAATTGACATGTTGATGTCCTAACCCCCCATGCCTCAGAATGTACTGTATTTGGAGACGAGGTCTTTAAAGAGGTAATTAATTTGAACTGAGGTCATTACAGAGGGCCCAAATCCAATACGACTGCTGTTCTTATAAGAAGAGGAGGAGATTGGGACAGAGACAACACAAGAGGAAAGACAAGATGAAGATACAGAGAGAGATGGCCATCTCTATAAACCAAGGAGAGAGGCCTCAGGAAGAAACGAGTGCTTCATCTGACACCTAATCTCAGACTTGACTCCAGAATTGTGAGAAATGACATTTCTGTTGTTTGAACCACCCAGTCCATGGTAGCTTGTTATGGCAGCCCTAGCAAACTAATACACATGCTTTACAATTTATAAAGCTGTTTTCTCATACCTGAGCTCACTTAATTTTTACAGCAATCCAACTGAGTGGAGAGTATTATCCTCATTTTATTGATGAAACACTGAGCCTAAGAAGCTGTTAGCCTAAAGTCATACAGCTCAAGAGTAACAGAGCCTTGGCTTGAATGCAGATTTTCTGATTCCAGACCCCATGTTCTTTCCATTAGACTTGCTTTGTTCTCAGAGCGCTTGGCGCCATTGTTGTCTTTCGTTTTTCTGACCATCAGCCATTTAGAGACAGGTTACAATTGGCCCCTTAATCTGGAGAGCGGCTGAGCAATTCTCTCCAGTTTACACAATAAGTTGGTGGCGGGAATGGTATTAAAGCAGCTCCTGAAATTCTGGGTCTTTGTTAAGTGATGATTTCTTATTTCTCCTATTCACTCAGCCAAACCCAAAGAGTCAAGAGCTTTGGGATGGGTGGTTTTGTTCCCAGATCCAAACAGTAACTGGCCCTGCCTCTAACTCCTACTTCAGGTGAGCCTACTGAAGGCAATCCTGGAATTCAGATGCTCAGCACTGAGCTCCTGATGCCCCACCCCATTGTTAACAGGCCTCAGTGCAAAGGAGGGGATTGAGCTGGTCTTAAGGATCTGCTTTCATCATTTACCACCTACTGGGAGGAGACTTGAAGAGGGTTCATCTGGAGTTTGCTTTCAACTTAAAATAGTCATGTCTTTTCCTGAGAACATTGATTGAAAAGTTGATATCAAAGTAAGCAAAGGAGCCAGACTAGCAAATTCCAGTCGTCTGAGTTCTTTTTCCTTTTTTGGGGTGGGGCAGAAGTACATGATAGGTGCAACAGCAAGAACTGATATCAGAATACATAAAGAGAAAATGATACCCATAACCCTATCACCTCAATTTTTTCTTTTGGTGTTTGTTTCTTTGTCCAGATACACATGTAATTTTTACAGTTATGCAAAGATGAGATTTTATATTTTCATTTAACATCATAATAGAAGCATTTTCTCACATCGCCACATAATCGTCACAATTATTATTTTTAATGGCGCATAAGATCACTTGAAGTGATGGAGCCCTCATTTGCACAATCCTTCTTCCCTTAGTCATTAGGTTGTTTCCAAGTTTTCACTTCAAATGACCCATTCTTTTGCAGACTGCAGAGAAGCGGCTGATTCTTGATTTAACTGGGAGTTTTCTGGTATCAAACAGTGGTTCTGTTTACAGGTGGGTACCCAGGAGTTGCCCTGAGGCTGTGGTGACTGATGGAGAGGTCAGCACAGAGGGAAGGCTGGGTGGGGAGGAAGGGCTGGGAGCCAGCAAGCTAGAGTCAGGCGTGATCATACATTTTCCCACCCAGACTTTCCTGCCTCTCAGGGACCCCTGGCAGCTACTCGGCTAGCACTGAGGTAGGAAGCAGCCTGTGAACACAGTGGGTAAATGACAGAGGGTCCCATTTTGGCTGCCGTAAAAAACAAAACCAACAGCAAGCTACCTGAGAAGGTTCTGTGCCTTTGGCTCTTCCCAGGCTGCAGAGCACTGGGTCTCCTGATAATAAATACTCAGGCTACTTGGAGAACCTAACCACTAATCCCAGGAGACTGAGCAGAAGAGATATGATGGATTTTGCTCATTTCATCAAGCTGCATTCTGTCTGACCTGATCCTGGCATATTTTCTGCTTTCCTGCAACTTCTGCCTGAAGGGACAGAAGTCCCAACCCAAATGCAGCCTTGGCACAACCCACCTCGGTCCTACCCTGGCCAGAAATCCCTTCTGGCTCTCCACACTTCTCCTCCCAGAGCTTCTTGCCTGACCCCTTTGGGAAAAGCCCCCACTTGGTGAGAACTGCTGACAGCCTTGGGAAATAGAAACAAGCAGGAAGATAGAGGACATTCTCATTGCATTGAAAGTCAGCTCCATTTGGAGGCAATTCAAAATGCAAGCGTACTCGTGCAGTCACTGTTGGCCAAGTTAATTTATTGCCTCCTGGTTATAGCAGTGGTCCCGCCCTCTTAGAATGAATTGAGTTTGGAGTCTCATGGCTGGGCAGAATCCTATGGAATTTTCTCCATCATCCTCTTCATGGCCCATCTGAAGGTCATTCAGGATTTGCCTTGACTGACAATAGAAGAAGCCAGCTATGAAGGGTATTTACTGCTAGGTAGTAAGCAAAATGCTTCACATAAATATCTCAAATGATCCTCACAACTTTATGAAGAAAGGAGTATTATTACCCCCAGTCTATGGATGAGAAATTCTATAGATGAGAAAAGGCTCAGAAAGGTCAAGTACCTAACCCCAAGTCATCCACCAGGTAAGTGGTATTAGTTAAGACTCAGATTCAGACAGTCTGACTGCAGTGCACAAGCTCCCCACTAGAGCCACCTCTTTCTGCCAGCCTTGCCGCACCACAGTAATAATAATAATTAAACTGAACCATTTAAGTCCCAGGTACTTTGCTAAGGCATCTGCTTGCATTCCTTAAACTCCTGAATGAGGAAACAGAGAATCAGAGAGGTTAATTCACTTCCCCAAAGTCACATGATTAGTAAGCAAGTATGACAGGGACTATTTTCTTCCAAGGGCGTCCCTGGTGGCTCAGTGGTAAAGAATCTGCCTGCCAATGCAGGAGACACAGGAGACACAAGTTTGTTCCCTGGGCTTAGAAGATCCCCTGGAGAAGGGAATGGCAAACCACTCCAGTATTCTAGCCTGGAAAAAGCCATGGACAGAGGAGCCTGGCAGGCTATAGTCTATGGCATTGCAAAGAGTCAGACACTTTGCTAAGGCATCTGCTTGCATTCCTTAAACTCCTGAATGAGGAAACAGAGAATCAGAGAGGTTAATTCACTTCCCCAAAGTCACATGATTAGTAAGCAAGTATGACAGGGACTATTTTCTTCCAAGGGCGTCCCTGGTGGCTCAGTGGTAAAGAATCTGCCTGCCAATGCAGGAGACACAGGAGACACAAGTTTGTTCCCTGGGCTTAGAAGATCCCCTGGAGAAGGGAATGGCAAACCACTCCAGTATTCTAGCCTGGAAAAAGCCATGGACAGAGGAGCCTGGCAGGCTATAGTCTATGGCATTGCAAAGAGTCAGACGTGACTTAGCGACTAAACAACCACATCCTCTAAAATCCATTTTCTCCTTGTAGAATAATAGATTCCCATTATTAGCTGAATATGTGGCCTTCTAGAATCGAGACTATATTTATTTGCTAGATTTTGCTGAAGCTAGGCAAGTCCATGTGACTAAATCATGGATAACAAGATGTAAAAAAAAACGCTTTGTACACAAGAACCTACTGTATAGCACAGGGAACTCTCCTCAATGTTGTATGGTGGCCTGGATGGGAGGGGAGTCTGGGAGAGAATGGATACATGTGTATGTATGGCTGGGTCCCTTCGCTGTTCACCTGAAACTGTCACAATATTGTTTGTTAATCAGCTATCAGTTCAGTTCAGTCACTCAGTTGTGTCCGACTCTGCAACCCCATGAATCACAGCACACCAGGCCTCCCTGTCCATCGCCAACTCCCAGAGTTCACTCAAACCCATGTCCATCGAGTCAGTGATGCCATCCAGCCATCTCATCCTCTGTCGTCCCCTTCTCCTCCTGCCCCCAATCCCTGCCAGCATCAGAGTCTTTTCCAATGAGTCAACTCTTTGCATGAGATGGCCAAAGTACTGGAGTTTCATACCCCAGTACAAAATGAAAAGTTTTAAAAAATGCTATGTGCAACTTCCTGGAAATGTCAGTCTTCTTTCCTCCTTCCTGCTGGTGGAATGCTGGCCTGAGAGCTGGAGCTGGAAGGGTGCCAGCTTGAGCCGTGACATGACCAAGGCCACAAACAGCAGAGCCACAAGGTAGAAGGAGCCTGGGTTTCCGAGGACTCCATGGAACCAAGTCCACTCAGCCCTCCTGAGGCAACCACATCTCACCTTTTACATGAAAGAGAAATAAACACCCAGCTTGGTTAAACCACCATTATTTGGGGTTTTCTGTCATTTACAGCCAAACCTAATCCTAATTAACATAGTGGTGGAGCTGGAATCTAAACCAGTTTGATACCAAAGGCCCAAATTAACCACTTTGACATGCTGTTTCTACTGTACAACTCTATGCCCACACTGGTTCACAATATTATTATCAGTCTTCCACTCCCTTCATTTGGAGAATCAAACAATAAATATTTACCAAGTGCCAGGGCCTGAGCTAGGGAATAAACCAAGAATATACATATGAATGATTTTGTCAGTGCCCTCAAGGAGTTGGCAGTCCATCTTGAAAGACAGATGGCTAAGCAAATAAATAAAATACAGTGGGACGAGTCCTATAATAGAGACATGAGCCAGATGCTGTGGGAGCACAAAAAGAGGAGCGACTCACTGCCTGAGGATTAGGGAAGATTTCATCTAAGTGTAGCAGATGAGCTGCACATGCTAAGCAGCTGCAAGACAGTGTGAAGTGTCCTCGGTTCTCATACACCAATACATGTAAAGGTGGTGCTAGTGGTAAAGAATCCTCGTGCCAACGCAGGAGAAACAAGAGATGCAGGTTCAATCCCGGCGTCAGGAACCCACTCCAGTACTCTTGCCTGGAGAATCCCATGGACAGAGGAACCTGGCAGGCTACAGTCCATAGGGTCACAAAGAGTCAGATGCGACTAAAGCAACTTAGCACACAAGCACCAATGACCTACCATCTTTTGTCTAGAAATGCAGCCCATTCTCCTTTCTCNATCCCATGGACAGAGGAACCTGGCAGGCTACAGTCCATAGGGTCACAAAGAGTCAGATGCGACTAAAGCAACTTAGCACACAAGCACCAATGACCTACCATCTTTTGTCTAGAAATGCAGCCCATTCTCCTTTCTCTGGAATTTTAGACTCAAATTCTTCAGCAGTGGAACCCCGTGGAGCCCCTTGGGAATACAGACTGGTTTTGTTTGCTGGACCTTCAGCCATGAAGAAAAACTTATGTGTGACTCGTAAGGCCAACCCTCCGCACAACAAGGAAGAAAATAGAAGCAGGACACAGAAGGCCCCCAGCAGCAGGGCTGGATAAATAAAGATTCTTCAGCATAGCTGTGAAAGCCAGAATGAGTTCTGTCCGTAATTACTCTGCGCTCAGAAATGGTGTTTCCAATGTGACCTTTCTACCTGTGATTCTAACAGAGGAGCTGCTGTCAGTGTTAATAAAGCCTGGACTCGGCTCTCCTTGATTGGAGCCAATTAAAATTACCCAGAGAGGGCAGCCAGGGCAGTGTGGCCGCTAATGAGGGCAGCTGATGTGTTGGCATTGGCTTCTTTGCCCACTGAGGAGGGGATGGGAAACTCACCCCATATAGTGGTCCCCTCTTCCCCCTTCCCATGGCCTCCAATAACTCTACTGAACTATTTCTTGAGCACCAGCTTTAAATCAAGGCAATGAGATCTACTGGGGAAAAGAATATCTCTTGGATAATGAGGCCAGGCAACATTTTTTCTCACTCAGCCTGTATTTATTAAGCAAACTACCACAGTCCCCCTTATCCAAGGGGATATGTTGCAGGACACCCAGTGGATGACTGAAACTGTAGTTCCCTATATACACTATGTTTTTCCATACACATGCATACTCGTGAGAGTTTGATTTATGAATTAACACAGTAAGAGATGGAACAATTATAACAATATATTAGAATAAAAGTTATATAAACATTTTCTCTCCCTCTCTCACTCTCAAAATATCTTATGGTACAAATTTAATGCCTTTTCCACTTTAAGCACTTATCACACACTGTGGCATTAACTTTTGCAGTCTGAGGTTCGACAAAGCTAGCACAAACTTCTCAGGGTTATGTGGCAGCCTGGATGGAAGGGGAGTTTAGGGGAGATTAGGTACATGTATATGCTGAGTCCCTTCACTCTTCATCTGAAACTATCACAACACTGTTAATTGGTGATACCCCAATACAAAATAAACAACAACAAAAACTGGCATGAGCTTCTCTTCCTCCTCACCATTTCACAGACAGAAGTTTCATTCTTACCATAGCTCTTAGCAACCTCAACATAGGACTTTTTTCTTTCCTTATTAAATGTAGAACTTTCACCTTTTCACTTAAAGAAGGCGCTTTGCGACTTCTCTTTGGCATGTCCGAATTGCCAGCATCACAACTCTTGCACTCTGGGGCCATTATTAAGTAAAACAAAGGTGACTCAAACACAAGCACCACAATATTATGACGGTCATGCTAGTAACCGAGATGGCTACTAAATGCTAATGGAAGAGATAATCCTGAATAAAAGGATGATTCACGTCTCAGTGGGAGGAGGTGGGATGAAGCAGGACTCTCGAGATTTCATCACACGACTCAGTTCAGTTCAGTTGCTCAGTCATGTCCGACTCTTTGTGACCCCATGGACTTCAGCACACTAGGCTTCCCTGCCCATCACCAACTCCTGGAGCTTGCTCAAATTCATGTCCATCGAGTTGGTGATGCCACCCAACCGTCTCATGTCATCCCCTTCTCCTTCTGCCTTCAGTCTTTCCCAGCATCAGGGTCTTTTTCAATGAATCATTTCTTCGCATCAGGTGGCCAAAGTATTGAATCTTCATCTTCAGCATCAGTCCTTCCAATGGATGTTCAAGTTTGATCTCCTTTAGGATGGACTGGTTGGATCTCCTTGCAGACCAAGGGACTCTCAAGAGTCTTCTCCAACACCACAGTTCAAAAGCATCAATTCTTCAGCTACTAAACTTTAAACTTATGAATTGTTATTCCTGAAATTTCCCATTTGATATTTTCCGACATGGCTGACTACAGGGTTACTGAAACTGTAGAAAACAGAAAGGTTAGGGGGAACCACTGTACTAAGGGCCAGGAGAAGTGCCGGGGCAACATGCAAAAACCACTAAGATACAGACTGAGGCAAACTTACCGTGAAGTGAAGGAAGCTTAAGCTTTAGGGCGTCCCATCAGCACAAGTCCTGAAAGGGATGCTGGCATTGCTGGTCATGTTTTGGTCAACTTTGCAAAAGTAAGTTATTTTAACCACACTCAGGAATGCTGTCCCTTTCTGCTCAGACTCTGTCACACGTCCCCCAGGGTGGGGCATCCACGAAGTGGTATTTACGGGGTCTGGCCAAGGGCAAGTAAGTAGGGGATACGATTAGGTTTGCATTCTGCGGGGTTATATTAGGTGGTTTGCAGTCACTTTTGAAAAATTTTATTCCTTTACTGTTATTTGTTTGGCTGCTCTGGGTCTTCATTGCTGCCCGTGGGCTCTCTAGCTGTGGGGAGCTGGGGCTGCTCTCTCGTTCTAGCGCATGAGCTTCTCACTGCAGCGGCTTCTCTTGCTGTGGAGCGTGGGCTCTGTATTGGGGCACAGGTGCTTAGCTGTTCCTCGACATGTGGGATCTCCCCAGATCAGGAATCATACTCGTGTCTCCCGCACTGGCAGGCAGACTCTTTACCACTAGATCACCAGGGAAGTCCTGCAGTCACTTTTAAAATAAACTTCTCTAGCCATCTCAGTGTGGAAGTAGCTTCCAGGAACCCTCCTATTGCCCATGGTATCTCCTCATCTGGCATGTGGCACCAAGGAGCAGGGCCAAAGTTTGTGTCAGATTTGAATACATCCTACAGAAACTGGCAGTGGAAGTATGTGAGTAGTGGAGGAGAAACAAGATGAACTGTACAGAGCCATAAGCTAGTCTACGGGAAAATCTTCTACGTGTAAAATTCTAAATGCAGGATTCAGTTCTCACAGATACCAAGTCACATATACTAGGAATATTCAGTAATACAGTGATATGATTCTATGCTATATCTTTTTTCTTTTTTGATGACAATTATGCCAAATAAGGCTTATCAGAATATGTTTGTAAAGTATAAACTGTAGCAGCCCTACAAACAGCAAGTATGTCTGGTTGTGAAGTCACATGTTTTATGCATCCCAATCATCAATAATAAATCTTATTTTTATTATGCTGGAGGAAAGACTTAATTCACTTTCCTTTTTCTATATAGACAAGGTGACAAAACTGTTATATAAAGAGGTGAGAAAAGAGTATTTGAACAAAAAATGCAGAGGAAGAAAAGTATTACAGCCGTGTGCTAGGCAATTAATAAAAACATTGTATTACTTTTCTCTATCTTGTGATATTTGTGAAATATTTCAACTTTAAGAGTCCTACAGCTTGTTGTCATTTTTCTCAATCTAAGCAAAGATCCACTTTCACACCCAATTTTGGATTTGTAATTTTTTATTTTTCTTAAAGAAGGTGCTTCAAACTGGCTTAAGTTTCAGGTCCCACAGACAGCCCTGGAGCATCCAGTCGTGGTTGACTCCCTTTCATAGTTTGACGAGGGAACACAGTTGCCTCCCCCTGGTCCACATGCGTGTGAGCAATGCCCACTGAGTGCCCGGTTCAGACCTGGGCTGGGCAGGCGCACAGTGGGCGATGGAGCGGATACGGCATCTTCCTGGGTGTGCAGAGGGAGACAGCACTATCGCATAAGCTAAACCATACAGCATGCTGTGGCAGAGAAGAAGGAAGCAAAATTTTCATAGGAAATATTTTAGCTGAGGCCCAAAGGTTAGGAGCGGTTCAGATGGACTTCCCTGGTGATACAGTAGACAGGAATCTGCCTGCCAGGCAGGAAACATAGGTTCAATCCCTGGGCCAGGAAGATTGCACATGCTGTGGAGCATCTAAGCCAGTGTACCGCAACTACTGGAGCTCACAGGCTGCAACTACTGAAGATCATGTGCCTGAAGCCTGTGCTCCACAGCAAGAGAAGCCACCACCATGAGAAGCCCACACGCTAGCCCCTGCTCACTGCAATTAGAGAGATCCCATGCACAGCAACAAAGACTCAGAGCAACCAAAAATAAAATAAATAACTTTAAAAAAAAAGAGTTGGTCAAATGAAGAATTCTTAAAAAAGAATACAGCAAGCAGAAAGAACAGCATTAGTCTTTACTCATCGTTCTGGGATGGTCAGGGTCTGATGTATGACAGGCATTCAGTAAATATCTACTGAACTAACTTTTAAAATAAATGCTACAATTTGTGCAGGGCCAGAGTGCTATAGGAACTCACAGGAGAGGCACTGAACCCTTGCCAAGGGCAGCTGGAATGAACTAACGAGGAATAAGCAAAAGTTAGGTTAACACTGACTTCCTGGCTTTCAGGAGAAGAAACAGCATGTGCAAAGGCCCTGGGATTAGAGAGAGATTAGAAAGCCGTCCTGTATGGCTGGACGGATAGCAAGCTAGACTTAGGAAGGAAAGTTTGGCTGAGGGAAGATGGAAAAGTAGAACTGGCAAGAAATGAGGCTGGACATGGAAACCAGAGCCAGACCATGACAGAGCCTCATAAGCCATGGTAAGATGTTTGGACTTTACGTTGGTGAGGTGGGTTTAGCAAAGGAAACGACATGCTCAGATCAGTACATTAGAGAGATTTGGTTGCCAGGTGGAGAGGGCACTGGATGGGGGCTAAGGCAGGAAGACCAAACAGGAAACCTGGAGAAATGCAGGGAAGGTGGTGGCCAGAGGCAGTGACAGTGGGGATGGGAGAGGTAGAGCGACCCCTAGAGGAAGGTTATGGTACCTGACGCAGTTAGATGAGCAAGGGAGAAGACTCCCAAGAGGGGCTGGAGCCACGCTGGTTCCCAGTTGCTCTTCCTTCAGGAAGCGAGCCAGTCTCTTGTTTCCGGTGGAAGGTTTCTTTCCAGTATCAGGACTGCCTGTGTCCTGCTGGTCATCCTGGGCTCCATATCTTCGTTCACTCCTCGGATCCTGCTCTTCTTTCTCTGACTTCTCGTTGGGTTCAGCCAATGGGAGCTGACAGAAGACTGGAGGTCGGGGAGAAAGGTCAGAGAATTTAATCCCTGTGGCCTCCCTGAGAGAAGGACCCAAGCTAGTTAGGCCCTTCAGTCTCTCTCGGGACAGCCTTCTCGTCTCTACTTGCCCCCTCCCTGGTTTCAGCATTCACTTCCCTCCCCTTCAGTTAGGACTTCGGGAGGTTACAGCTCCACTGACCCGCGGCAGAATACCCCAACATCTCTTGGTTTCCGCATGCCTCATCCACACCTTGGTAAGAGCGTTTGAATCAGACCACATCCCCACAAGCCCAGCAGCCAATAAGGCCAAGATCGTACCCTCCACTCTTTTCCTGGTGACCAACCAGCATCTTCCTGTGCACTTTGTCCCATGTCAAGTCCAGTTTCCTTCCGCAGTGTGGAATTCGTCTCTGATTCATGGCTCTGACCCTCAGGACTTCCCTAGCGCTGCCCGCCCCTGCCCTGTTCAGTCCCTGGGGCTTTCCTCCATCTCTGGGGAGAACTGGGGAGCCAGTCATCCATGACTAGTGGTCAAGACCCCTGCCTGCCTCCCTGAGAGGTCAGACCACACCTGCCCAATTGCTGTTCTCAGACTCACCATACTCTAGGCTCCCTGCTGACCTGTAACCTTCTTTATGTCTATCAAGGCGTATGTGTTTAGTTCAGTCGCTCAGTCATGTCCGACTCTTTGCGACCCCATGGACTGCAGCACGCCAGGCTTCCCTGTCCGTCACCATCTCCTGGCGCTTGTTCAAACTCATGTCCATCGAATCAGTGACGCCATCCAACCATCTCTTCCTCTGGCGTCCCCTCCTCCTCCTGCCCTTCAGTCTTTCCCGGCATCAGGGTCTTTTCCAATGAGTCAGGTTTTGCATCAGGTGGTCATGTAAATAAGTATAAGTAATTGTACTTGGAACAGAATCCAATCTCCTTACCTTTCCCCTGCCTGTTCTTTTCCTCTACTTCTCATCTCCTTTCTCATCCGGGTCTTTTCCAATGAGCTGGTTCTTTGCATCAGGTGGCCAAAGTATTGGAGTTTCAGCTTCAGCATCAGTCTTTCCAATGAATATTCAGAACTGATCTCCTTTAGGATTGACTGGTTGGATCTCTCTGCTGTCCAAGGGACTCTCAAGAGTCTTCTCCAACACCACAGTTCAAAAGCATCAATTCTTTGGTGCTCAGCTTTCTTTTTAGTCCAGCTCATATCCATACATGACTACTGGAAAAACCGTAGCTTTGACTAGATGGACCTTTGTTGACAAAGTAATGTCTCTGCTTTTTCATATGCTCTCTAGGTTGGTCAGAGCTTTTCTTCCAAGCAGCAAGCGTCTTTTGATAGCTCAGTTGGTATGTGTCTCAGTCTCCGGTATTTGTCTTTTCCTCCCTCCCCACCCCCAGTGGCAAGGATGTTGCCCGGTTCTTGCTTTATTCCAGCACCTACCCCGGTGCCTGGGACCTAGTGGTTACTGGGTAGCTTTTTGTCGACCAACAGACCAACAAACTGGACTCTCGTCTTCTGCTAGACAAGATAGAGTACCATTGATTAGGCTGCAGATTTAGTCTTGCCTCTTAGAGAAGCATCTCGTCAGCATCACAATTATTTCCCTTTCATATATGACAACTCCTCAGTTATGTATGTATAATATTCATGTCTAACACTCCCTGGGCCCAATTAATGTCTTCATTGGCCCTAAGCACTGCTAAGTACACAAGGACTGACTTCACATGAAAATAAAAATAAAATTTTTATTTTTTGATCTAACAGTTGCTAAAAATTTAAAAAGCAACTTTCTTCTAGATTTTTTGCCTGCAAAAATATGAATAAACTCATTACAGCTGTACTTATGTTTCTTCCTGTTTCTCAGTTTGGTGGGCCCCCAGGCATGTATTTCCTCTATTGGGCGATAGTTTCCATGATGCAGAATAATTCCATTCACTATATGTGGATTTTACTAGTTTGACTTGAGAAAGTCAAGCCAAGGTGGGGGCGGGGTAGGGTAAACCTCCCCCCTCTTTTGTCATCTTGGCAAGATGGAGGGGGCAAAGAGGAGTGAGGAGGAGTCAATTCCTCATTACCATTGCATGTTTTTCAACCTTGGCACCACTGTAGGGACAAATCTTTGCATGAGACTAACCTACTCATTGCAGGACATTTATCATTTCTGATTTCCAGGTACTAAAGGCTAATAGCACCTTTCAGTCATTTTGACAATTAAAAAAAAAAAAAAAAACCCTCCAAAATCTTCCTAGGGCACAGTACTACTTCAGGGTAAGCCGTACTATCTCATGTTAAGCACTGTGACCTGTGTGGTTGAAGGCAGGTTGAAAGGATGTCCTGAATGGTCCTGCCTTCCCTCCCTCCTGAATCTGCTGAGCCAAGGTCAGCAGGTCTCTATGCCCTCAGCTTCTCCCCACTCTGAGCAAGCAGCTATGGCTCAGGTAGTATTCTGTCATGTGGTGTGACTCTTGTTGTATCATCACTTTTCATATTAACTCTAGGGTTTCTTCTAGAACATTTCCAAACCTGCTTGTGTGTCTCTGAGAAAATCATAAGCTCCCAGAGGGCAGAACCCATGTTTTATACCTCTTTAAAGTGAAGTTTGTCCTTTTATACAGTTCAGGAGGTTCTCATGACAAGTATACCAAGGTGGTTTGCCATTCCCTCCTCCAGTGGATCAGGTTTTGTCAGAACTCTCCACTATAACCTGTCTGTCTTGCATAGCCCTACACGGCACGGGTCATAGCTTCATTGGGTTACTCAAGCCCCTTTGCCATGACAAGGCGGTGATCTGTGAAGGGAGGCATGGTGTGCTGCAGTCCATGGGGTCACAAAGAGTTGGACATACTGGGCGACTGAACAACAAGGTGAAATTTTAGGTGTAAGGTGACTCAGGAAGAGGCATCTAGAGATCATCGTGGAATGTGGGTCTGAGGAGAAGAGAGGAGTTTGGAGCCTGACACAGATTTGGAATGCAGCTACCCACAGGAGAGCTGACAGCGGTGGGAGAAGCTATGACATTGTTTCAAAAGACAACCACCATCAGGATGTGGGAGGAAATATAATGCCCAACTGAGGAAAAGACAGGATGAGAGGCTTGTGGGAGTTCATGGGAATGTTGCTGACCTCCAGAAGTTGACAGGGAGGGGACAGGTCACCAGGACCAGAGCCTGCGGGAGTGAGGAGGGGCTGCTCCACAGGTCAGCTGAGGAGTTGAAGGTGCCTTCTGGGTCCTCGTGGAACAGTGCTGAGGGTGGGCCATGCTGCAAGAAGCCAGCAAGTTAGCAAAGTAAGGCAGCAAGTGCAGTTTCCAAGAATTTCAAAAGTGAAGGAAAGAGAGGGCAGTCCCATGAAAGGGCAGCTTGGCACAAAGGAGGCATTCCCTAAATATATCTATTTATAAAAATGTGTAATCAATATGTATATTTATTTTTATGAATATATAGGGAAGATAGAAACAGTTTGTTGGCAGAGGTGGAAGAACTGTTTGCAATGGAGTGTTTGAAGATGCAGGCAAGCCAGGTCTGGGTAGGAGAACATGAGCTCCAGGTGGCGGCTCTTGGACTTGGTCAAGAAACAAACATTCCTGGAAGACAGGAATGAGGGAGGGGGAAAAAATGGATATTTTGCAGTGAAAGGATTGCTTCCCTAGCAAGTTTGCCAAAAACATGAAATAACTCTGACTCTTCCTTATTTATGCAGAGTCATTTTGATGGATGTCAGAAGCTCTTGAGCTTCTTATAGAATGCAGGATTTCTGTCATTAGATTTAAAATGTCTATCCTAGAACATTATAGCTCTAGCCTAGACAGGGCATTTGAGGGCAGGCTCAGAAAAAGGAGAACACTAAACAACACTACCAACGAGCCCAGAAAACCAAAATGCCTCTTTCATTCCAAGCACAGAGGTCCGTAATAAAAAAGCACTTAATCCACAGCCTGAATGCAAAGGTTAGAAGCCGGGAGGGGCGGGGAGGGGAAAGGCAACCCTAAACTATATGATGCCCACTCTTTTTACAACCCTGACAAAAATAGGCAGGAGACAAATGCCATTTGTAAGGACAGCAAAATCTCGATCTCCTCTCTGACCCAAACCCTCTCCATGCATCATAAATATTTCCATAGTCATAAATATCACTGATGAGGAAGCAGAAGGCTCTTAATTGGCTCCAAGTCATTTCATGGTGGAGGAAGCTAGGAAAAATGCACTGAATAAGAATAAGACAGGGTGAGAGATCTCCTGGGAGGAAATTAAAATAGAATCTTCAACCAAAATGATGCTCTATCTATGTGCTGATTTACACCAGGAAAGAATTAGCTGAAGACTCATTGTGAGAAGTGTCTTTTCCCACTGTCCCAGGGCCTTTTCTATCTTAGAAACGCCAATTCTCTTCAAGCTGAGTTTTATGGTGGTTGATTTCATTGAAAATGAGCCACTGTAAGGAAAGAATGGAGCTCACTAGCATTTATTAAAACTTCATAGCAGGAGAGTGGATAAATAAACAGTAGTATATTCATACAATGGGATACTGCTGCTGCTGCTGCTAAGTCACTTCAGTCATGTCTGACTCTGTGCGACCCCACAGACGGCAGCCTACCAGGCTCCCTGTCCCTGGGATTCTCCAGTCAAGAACACTGGAGTGAGTTGCCACTTCCTTCTCCAATGCATGAAAATGAAAAGTGAAATTGAAGTCGCTCAGTCATGTCCGACTCTTCGCGACCACATGGACTGCAGCCTACCAGGCTCCTCCACCCTGCCAAGCTCCTCCACCCATGGGATTTTCCAGGCAAGAGTACTGGAGTGGGGTGCCATTGCCTTCTTCGCACTATTCAACAGCAAAAAAAGACGGGCCACTAATCACACATCATCAGGGATGGGTTTCGAAAACATTATGCTGAGTGAAGAAGCCTTATATAAAAGAGTACACACTATAGGATTCCATTAATATTATGCTCTCTAACAGGTGATCTAGGGTGGGGAAAAAGTCCAACCAACGGTTGCCTCTGTGGGTTGGGGAAAGATGGGAAGGGATGTGAGGGAACTTTCTCTAATGATGGAAATGTTCTCTGCATCTTGATGGGAGTTTGGATCACACAGGCACTCACATTTGTCAAAACTCAGCGAAAGTACCCTTAAGATTTGGGCATGCCATTGTATCTAAATTTTACATCAAATGAAAAATCTAAACAGAGACTGAGCTTTAGTAATGATATGCATACTGAAGTATTTAGGGAAAAGTGTTCCGCTGTCTACAAATTACAGTGAAAAGCGCCACTAAAATAAAATAGATTCATGGATGGATACAGAAATGGATAAATACATGAGAAAGCAATTTTAGTAAGATGTTAATGGTAGAGTTTAGGTGGCTAGTAGACAGCTGTTCCCTGTAAAATTCTTTCCACTTTGCTATGTGTATGAAAAATGTCGCAATAAAATGGGAAAAATAAGAATAGTGTGATTTGTTAAAAACAGCAAACATTTACTGATTCCCTAGTTTCACCAAGTGCTTTACATAAATTTTTCCTCATCCTATCCTGATTTTACAGACCAGGAGGTGAGCATTCAGAGAAATGCAGTTTCAGGGTCAGGGACCTTGAATTAGCTTTGCCCTTCTTTTGTGCATGCCCTCCAGATGAAGGCACTTATAGTTTGGGTAACAAACACTCTCTTCTGCACTTGCGACCACTAAACCTTCATCCTCAGTGCTGGCTTCTGATTAACTGGGAAGGTGAAGAGGCATCCTTGACCACCAATCAACAGTGTCAAAAAGACTAACTGAACACCTACTACTTCCCAGGTGCCTCAGTGGTAAAGAATCTGCCTGCCAACACAGGAGACTCAGGAGACTCGGGTTTGATCCTTGGGTTGGGAAGATC
Organism: Oreotragus oreotragus; assembly: GCA_006410675.1. Taxonomy (NCBI): domain Eukaryota; kingdom Metazoa; phylum Chordata; class Mammalia; order Artiodactyla; family Bovidae; genus Oreotragus; species Oreotragus oreotragus. The sequence goes on along the minus strand of SJYX01012994.1, from coordinate 62,914 downwards.
CCCTGGAGGAGGAAATGGCAACCCACTTCAGTATTCTTGCCTGGAAAATCCCATGGACAGAGGAGCCTGGTGGGCTGTAGTCCATGGAGTCACAAAGAGTCAGATGTAATTGAACACACACATTCATTATTACATNCTCGGGTTTGATCCTTGGGTTGGGAAGATCCCCTGGAGGAGGAAATGGCAACCCACTTCAGTATTCTTGCCTGGAAAATCCCATGGACAGAGGAGCCTGGTGGGCTGTAGTCCATGGAGTCACAAAGAGTCAGATGTAATTGAACACACACATTCATTATTACATGTAGGGAATTCAAAGAAATAGAAAACACAGTCTCGGCCTTCAAGAGGCTCCTGCAGTATTGAGCCTCGCCTGGAGAACTGGACTCTCTGTGTGACTTTGGCACTAATTAGCTGTGTGACCTTGAGCAACTTGCTTCAACTCTTGGGCTTTATTCTCTTTATGTGTGAAATAAGGGCTTGAACTGGACCAGCCCTCGGGTTCCTGACCACCCCCATGTTTCTGTGACTCTTGACCTGTAGTAATTTAAAGGGCAACAGCTGGTCCAGATAGTGTTTGCTAACAGTATACTGAGGAAGGAAATCTCTAGATGGAGGGCAGTGGGGGAGGAAAAATCTCCAGGCAATGGGGTCTAAGCAGTGCGGTGTGGACGGGGGAGGAGGTGCAAACAGGGGGCCTGGAGGGAGGACACAGGGACTGTGAAGAGGGAGTGTGACTGGAGAGGGAGCTCAGTTACCAGGAGCCGAGGCAAAAACCAAGAGAACAATCTGCACTTTAACTTCGGAGAAGCAACATCCCACCAGAGGTGTTAAGCATGGGAAGTATGTGACGAGACGGTATCTGAGGAAGATTAATCTATTTATTTTCAGTCCTGGAGGGAAAGAGCAGCATAAATAATCACAAATGGCAGATCGTTATAAGACTACGTGGCAGACTCTGGAATACCCTTGACCCGCGGCTTTTAAGTCACCATCTTGAGAACACTAGGGCTCCTGGGAAGCAAGGGGACACTGAGGGAGGCAGGGCCCAGCACCCTCTCCCATCCCCAGCCTAACCACAACAGCACTGCTTTCAGTGGCTTCATACATGGGAGTTCCAGATCAAATTTATTTTTATATAATTCAACAGACTTCATTTGAATGATGTAAATTAATTACACAAATAAGCAGCCAGACACATGTGTCAGGAGGGGGTTGTTGGAGGAGAAATCATTTGCTGGGCACATGCCTCACACAGCTAACTGTGATGACTCCACATTTTTACCTGTGAGGTGCCAGCTCTGACAAAGGAGAAGGGTCTAAGGAAGAGGGCAGATTTGGAAACAGCCGTGCCTGTGCCCCACGGTGTTCATGAAACATCCTCACTCGTGCAATATGCATGTTCAGGGGACTTTCAACTCTTAAGCCCTGGGGACCTGACTCAGGCTCAGCAGGGCTCTGTCCTAACTTGATTCCCTCAGCAGGTCCCAGGGCCTCACTCACTTGCCTCTCTTCCTGGTGGCTGCCTCCAAGTAGCTTTGGGTGGGGCACCATCTCTCCCCACTCCCCGACTCTTTGTGATGTGCCACCCTAAACAAACATTCAAGAGCTTTCCACCCTGTAAAACCAGACCAGAGTGGCAAAAACAACAAACTTCGGGAGGTCCCACAGCTTCTAGATTCTTGCAGGTGTATTTTGGTTGGCTCTCCCGGCTTTTGTCTTTTTTGCAGAAGATATTAACTGGCAGATTCTGCCCTCTAAATTTATTCTTGAATGGTCTCATCAGTGGTCTTCTTTCAGACCTGGCTCTTAGATGCCCTTAGGCATAGCATTAGCTCTCCGCTTGTTTCAAGTGCTCCCTGATCCTCTGTGCCACAGAAAAAGGGACTTCCTCATAGCTGTGTTTTCACCCCACTACTTCATGCATGACTTTACGCTCTGCACCCTGGTTCTCTAACACTGCCTGGCAAGTTGCCCAAAGCTTAAGGGCTTAAAAAAAAAAAAAATTTATTCTCTCTCACAGTTTCTGTTGGTCAGGAACTTGGGAAGGATTCAGTAGGGCAGTTCCGGCCCACGGTCTCTCATGTGATTGCAGTCATACATCAGCTGGAGCTGAGATCATCTGAAGGCTTGGCTGGGGCAGGAGGATCCACTTCCAAGGAGGCTCACTCCCCTGACTATTGAACTGCTGCTGGCTCTTGTCAGGGGGACCCAGTTCCTCTCCATGTGGGCCTCTCCATGTTTCTGCTTGAGTGCCCTCATGGTGTGGCAGCTGGCCTCCCCCAAGCAAGAAACCAAAAGTCCAAGTCAGATGCTGCAATGACTTTTATGGCCTAGCCTTGAATGTCATACCCTATCCGTCCTACTCATCACACAGGGACAGCCCTGACTCAGTGTGAAAGAGGACCATGAAAGGAAGCAAGGGTGATTGGAGGTCATCTTGGATGCTGGCCCACTACACTATAGGAGGGTCGAAAGAGCAGGACCAGACTCAGGCCATCAAGTAGTTTGCAACTTAGTTGGTAGGAGATGGGGGAGAGAAATCTTACATACTTGTAATAGCAGGAGGACGAAGGAGGAGGAGGAGGGGGAGGAGGAGAAAAGCAGCAGCAGCAGAAGGGAAAGGGGAAGGAGAAAGCAGAGAAAGGAAGGCAGGAATAAAGGGAACAGCAAAGGAAGGAAGAAAAGGCAAGTAGTTCATGCCCTGGAATGCAAATTAGGTATGGAGGAAGCATATAGGATAGATATAGTCTCTGCTCTCGAAGTCTGTAATCTGGAGGGAATGAGTGTTTTCATGTCAGTTCATGTTTTCATGTTAGTTCAGTTCAGTTGCTCAGTCATGTGTGACTCTTTGTGACCCCATGGACTGCAGCATGCCAGGCCTCCCTGTCCATCACCAACTCCTGGAGCTTGCTCAAGCTCATGTCCATCATGTCGGTAATGCCATCCAACCATCTCATCCTCTGTTGTCCCCTTCTCCTCCTGCCCTTCAATCTTTCCCAGCATCAGGGTCCTTCCCNGACCCCATGGACTGCAGCATGCCAGGCCTCCCTGTCCATCACCAACTCCTGGAGCTTGCTCAAGCTCATGTCCATCATGTCGGTAATGCCATCCAACCATCTCATCCTCTGTTGTCCCCTTCTCCTCCTGCCCTTCAATCTTTCCCAGCATCAGGGTCCTTCCCAATGAGCCAGTTTTTCACATCAGGTGGTCATGTAAATAAGGATAAATAATTGTACTTGGAACAAAATCCAGCCTCCTTACCTTGCCCTGCCTATTCTTTTCCTCTACTGCTCATCTCCTTTCTCACTGAGCTTCACCATTTGACAACACTGGCCCTTCCTCCCACACACCAGGCTCCCATCTGCCTCGGGACCCTCCACTTCTGTTCCCTGGAATGCTCTCCAGATCTTGGCACAGCCAACTCTTTCTTGCCATTCAGGTCTCTTCATTTAGTTGCCACATGATCTTTTCTGGTTTTGTCACTTAATTCCTCCAACTGGAACATAAGCTTCATAAGAACAGAGACTTCATTAACCTCCAGGCCCAGACAGCACTTGTTACACACCAAGTGATAAATATATGAGCATATAATTAGTAAATGAAGTACCTCTTTCCGTCATGGTTCTAAACCTGTATACAATCATCCTTCTAAAATGTTGTAAACATTCCAGCCCTGTCTCTTGTTCATCTTGCAATCCAAACCAAGGTTGGTGAATTGCAGGCCTACCCAAAATCTAACTTTGCTGACTCCTCGACTCTGAGCAAACAACATACCTCTGCCACAGCTGAATTCAGTGGATCTGGTCTGGTCTGACTGTGTTGCTTATGTTTTCCCTCGGAGTGGGATCCTCAATTTCTGATTGCCTTTGTTTGGCTTCTGGAACAACTCCCCTCTCTCTCCCCTCCAAGAGGAAGGGCCTTCCAGCCTGTTTTGCTGCATTCATGTTTTCAGCTTTCCTGGGCTGAAATATTGAAAACAGTTGCTCATTAATATCCCAGCTTTCCTGCTTTTCAGGAGAAACGATATGACAGAGATTCCCCACGCATATTCGTTTTGAAAAAATGGTTTTTAATTTGAAAGTAAATGAATGCTGCTGGTCTGCAGGTCTTTTCACCTGCTGTGGTGTGTGATTAGTGAGGCCTTTTCTCTCTGGGTGGTGGTGCCAGCTAATGGACTCATGCTTCCTCTGTGTGTTTATTTATCTCAGTTAATTAAAATTTTGCCAAGTCTTCCTCACCGCCCTTGTGCATGGCAAGGCCAAGCATTGGCTTGTGGCACTGATCCAGGCTGGCAGGATGGGTGGGGGCAGCCATTCTATTAAATATTAATCGAAGAGGGCAATTAGGCCTGTGGGCTTCCACCCCTGGGGTTCTCCCACTGGGAAGTCACAAATCGATGCCAGAGCTCAGTGCTGGTGGCAACTGTCCCCACCAGGCCTGAGTTGGCATCAGATGCAATTATTTGGAATGGTTAATTGACAATAAATCTGAGCAGAATTCTGGGAGATGTCGCTTAAAAACTGGAATGAATTACATGCCCATCTATCTTGAAAGGGGATGTTAACCATCATGTGAAACTCTATCTTATAAATGATGATGGAGTCAATTTGCCAGCATTAATTTTGAAGTGATGGGTTAGATTATGGCTAGAAGAGTATCCTACACTTCAGATGTTATGAAGCTGTGCCTCCACCAGGGCTGGGGGAAGAGATTAAGAACTGAGTGGGCACTCAAGGCCTCTGCTGTCCCATTTTTGGAAATGCTCACAAGTTCACCTTCTCACCAGCCTCCTCCCTTCAGTCACTGTTAGTTGTGTCCTAGCTTTTGAATCATTTCAGCAGGTTCCATGGCTGACAAACTTGGAAGATAGGAATAGTGCTCTGTTGTGAGTTGAAGTGTTCTATATGAGTAGAAGATGAGATGAAGTCTTAACCCCCAGGACCTGTGAATGTGACCTTATTTGAAAAGAGGATCTTCAAAATAGTCAAGATGAGGCCATACTGGATTGGGCAGGCCTGATCCAGTGACTGGTGTACTTATAAGAAGAAATCACAAGGACCTACTGTACTGACACTAACCCAACATTATACATCAATTGTACTTCAATTTAAAAAAAGAAGAAAGAAAATAAGAATAGATCACAGAGCCACCCAGGAAGACCACCGAGTGATGTGAGAGGTGCAGACTGCATTGATACATCTACCAGCTAAGCTGTACCAAGGATTGCCAGCAATGCCAGAGGTAGGAAGAAGCAAAGAATGACCCTCTCATAGAGCCTTCGGAGAGAGCAGCCCTACTGACAGCTTGATTCTGGGCTTCCAGTCTCCAGAACTTCAGAGAGGATAAATTTCTGTTGTTTTAAGTCACTGAGTTTGCAATACTTTATTACAGCTGCCCAAAGAAACGTATACACACTCTACTCCAGCCCCCACTGCTGCCTGCCTCAGCCAGCTTGCCTCTCTGCTGGACCTCTTGATAGGCTTGGTCACCCTGGTTCCTTTCCCGTTCTGAGAGGTCTTATACAGTGAAATCCCAACTGGCGAGCAGGTTTACAAAGTGGGAAGTCAGACTAAGAAGAAAACCTCATCATATCTCAAGTCTTGTGGATGAGTTTTGAAACATCGTCGTCTGCCTTCTTGCCTGACTGGAGTGAACATAGTAAGGTGGTTCATTGACAATAGAAGATGTTGCTCTGCCTCAAGGGTCATCACTCTAAATTCAAGTCTCCCTGGTTGGCATCACAGATAGAGAAAAAATAAGATATTGGCATAAAATTGTACTGACCTCGGCACTTATTCTGGAAACTGAATTTTTATTTTCACATTCCTGACTAGCTTTTTGTCTTCTAAAATTTTAGTGTATAACAACAACAAAGTGCAGTTAGATTAAGAGCTAGGTGAGTTTCTGGTAACCAACCTATCGTTAGGTGATTCTATAATATTCTGCTGTAGCTGGGGGGAGGAATATTGAACTTGAGGTCAGAAAACTTGGACTTGAATTCTAGCTCTGCTCATCCTTGCAAGGTAAGTATAATTATCCCCCAGTTATGCATGGCAGGATGGACTGAGGCTGCCCCAGCCCCTCTCCAAAGAGCTACACTCAAGAACTAGAAGGAATCCATGGGATTTTCCAGGCAAGAGTACTGGAGTGGGGTGCCATTCTTGTATCTCTTCATAAAACCATTCAACTTCAGCTTCTTCAGCATTTCTGGTTGGGGCATAGACTTGGATTACTGTGATGTTGAATGGTTTGTGTTGGAAATGAATGAAGATCATTCTGTCATTTTTGAGACTGCCTCCAAGTACTGCATTTCAGACTTTTTTGTTGACCATGAGGGCTGCTCCATTTCTTCTAAGGGATTCTTGCCCACAGTGGTAGATATAATAGTCATCTGAGTTAAATCCACCCATTCCAGCAAGATATCCAAGATGGCAGGGTAGAAGGGTGGTGCTCATCTTCTCCAGCGAGAACTCCAAAATTACAACTCTCTGCTGAACAACTGTCAACACAAGAATGTTGGACTCCACCAAAAAAAAGATATCTCATGCCCAGGGGCAAAGGATAAGCCCCAATAGGATGGTAGGAGTAGCGAAATTGCATTTAGAGTCAAACCCCATACCCACCAGAGATCCTTCAGAGGGCTCAAACAAAAGATGTACACACCAGGAGAACCCACGGAGACTGAGCCAGACCTGCCTTTGAGTGGAGGTATGGGTAGGAGTGACCTGCCACAGGGGCAGGGGCTTTGGGTGCAGTAGACCTGAGTATGCCATAAGCCCTCTTGGAGTAGGTCGCCATTAACCCCAACATAAAGCCGCCAGAACTTACAGAGGACTGGGGAAACAGACTCTTGGAGGGTACAAACAAAACTGTGCTCACCAGGACCCAGAAGGAAGAAGCAGTGACCCCACAAGAGACCTACCCAGACTTGCCCAGGAGTGTCCAGGAGCCTTCAGCAGAGGCATCCATTGGTGGTGGCCTGCTTCATGTTTGTGGACACTGAGTGTGGCAGTGCTTGAATGGGACCTTTTGAAGGAGGTCCCCATTATCTTCATTACCTCCACCACAGTTTGGCCTCAGTTCAAACAACAGGGAGGGAACACAGCCCCACCCATCAACAGAAAATTGGATTAAAGATTTACTGAGCATGGCCCCACCCATCAGAACAAGACTCAAGGAGATCCAACCAGTCCATCCTAAAGGAGATCAGTCCTGGGTGTTCATTGGAAGGACTGATGCTGAAGCTGAAACTCCCATACTTTGGCCATCTGATGTGAAGATTTGACTCATTGGAAAAGACCAGATGCTGGGAGGGATTGGGGGCAGGAGAAGAAGGAGATGACAGAGGATGAGATGGCTGGATGGCATCACTGAGTCGATGGACATGAGTTTGAGTAAACTCCGGGAGTTTGTGATGGACAGGGAGACCTGGCATGCTGCAATTCATGGGGTTGCAAAGAGTTGGACACGACTGAGCAACTGAACTGAACTGAACTGAGCATGGCCCTGCCCATCAGAACAAGACTCAGTTTTCCCTTCAGTCAGTCTATCTCATCAGGAAGTGTCCATAAGCCTCTTACTCTTATCTATCAAAGGGCAGACAGAATGAAAACCACAAACATAGAAAACTAATCAAACTGATCGCATGGACCACAGCCTTGTGTAACTCAATGAAACTATGAGCCCTTTAAGGCCACCCAAGACAGATGGGTTATGGTGGAGAGTTGTGACAAAATGTGGTCCACTGGAGAAGGGAATGGCAAACCACTTCAGTATTCTTGTCTTGAGAACCCCATGAACAGTATGAAAAGGCAAAAAGAACGTTAAAAGATGAATTCTCACCAGGTCAGTAGCTGTCTCTGATACACATCTCTCTTGTTCATCTTGCAATCCAAACCAAGGTTGGTGAATTGCAGGCCTACCCAAAATCTAACTTTGCTGACTCCTCGACTCTGAGCAAACAACATACCTCTGCCACAGCTGAATTCAGTGGATCTGGTCTGGTCTGACTGTGTTGCTTATGTTTTCCCTCGGAGTGGGATCCTCAATTTCTGATTGCCTTTGTTTGGCTTCTGGAACAACTCCCCTCTCTCTCCCCTCCAAGAGGAAGGGCCTTCCAGCCTGTTTTGCTGCATTCATGTTTTCAGCTTTCCTGGGCTGAAATATTGAAAACAGTTGCTCATTAATATCCCAGCTTTCCTGCTTTTCAGGAGAAACGATATGACAGAGATTCCCCACGCATATTCGTTTTGAAAAAATGGTTTTTAATTTGAAAGTAAATGAATGCTGCTGGTCTGCAGGTCTTTTCACCTGCTGTGGTGTGTGATTAGTGAGGCCTTTTCTCTCTGGGTGGTGGTGCCAGCTAATGGACTCATGCTTCCTCTGTGTGTTTATTTATCTCAGTTAATTAAAATTTTGCCAAGTCTTCCTCACCGCCCTTGTGCATGGCAAGGCCAAGCATTGGCTTGTGGCACTGATCCAGGCTGGCAGGATGGGTGGGGGCAGCCATTCTATTAAATATTAATCGAAGAGGGCAATTAGGCCTGTGGGCTTCCACCCCTGGGGTTCTCCCACTGGGAAGTCACAAATCGATGCCAGAGCTCAGTGCTGGTGGCAACTGTCCCCACCAGGCCTGAGTTGGCATCAGATGCAATTATTTGGAATGGTTAATTGACAATAAATCTGAGCAGAATTCTGGGAGATGTCGCTTAAAAACTGGAATGAATTACATGCCCATCTATCTTGAAAGGGGATGTTAACCATCATGTGAAACTCTATCTTATAAATGATGATGGAGTCAATTTGCCAGCATTAATTTTGAAGTGATGGGTTAGATTATGGCTAGAAGAGTATCCTACACTTCAGATGTTATGAAGCTGTGCCTCCACCAGGGCTGGGGGAAGAGATTAAGAACTGAGTGGGCACTCAAGGCCTCTGCTGTCCCATTTTTGGAAATGCTCACAAGTTCACCTTCTCACCAGCCTCCTCCCTTCAGTCACTGTTAGTTGTGTCCTAGCTTTTGAATCATTTCAGCAGGTTCCATGGCTGACAAACTTGGAAGATAGGAATAGTGCTCTGTTGTGAGTTGAAGTGTTCTATATGAGTAGAAGATGAGATGAAGTCTTAACCCCCAGGACCTGTGAATGTGACCTTATTTGAAAAGAGGGTCTTCAAAATAGTCAAGATGAGGCCATACTGGATTGGGCAGGCCTGATCCAGTGACTGGTGTACTTATAAGAAGAAATCACAAGGACCTACTGTACTGACACTAACCCAACATTATACATCAATTGTACTTCAATTTAAAAAAAGAAGAAAGAAAATAAGAATAGATCACAGAGCCACCCAGGAAGACCACCGAGTGATGTGAGAGGTGCAGACTGCATTGATACATCTACCAGCTAAGCTGTACCAAGGATTGCCAGCAATGCCAGAGGTAGGAAGAAGCAAAGAATGACCCTCTCATAGAGCCTTCGGAGAGAGCAGCCCTACTGACAGCTTGATTCTGGGCTTCCAGTCTCCAGAACTTCAGAGAGGATAAATTTCTGTTGTTTTAAGTCACTGAGTTTGCAATACTTTATTACAGCTGCCCAAAGAAACGTATACACACTCTACTCCAGCCCCCACTGCTGCCTGCCTCAGCCAGCTTGCCTCTCTGCTGGACCTCTTGATAGGCTTGGTCACCCTGGTTCCTTTCCCGTTCTGAGAGGTCTTATACAGTGAAATCCCAACTGGCGAGCAGGTTTACAAAGTGGGAAGTCAGACTAAGAAGAAAACCTCATCATATCTCAAGTCTTGTGGATGAGTTTTGAAACATCGTCGTCTGCCTTCTTGCCTGACTGGAGTGAACATAGTAAGGTGGTTCATTGACAATAGAAGATGTTGCTCTGCCTCAAGGGTCATCACTCTAAATTCAAGTCTCCCTGGTTGGCATCACAGATAGAGAAAAAATAAGATATTGGCATAAAATTGTACTGACCTCGGCACTTATTCTGGAAACTGAATTTTTATTTTCACATTCCTGACTAGCTCTTTGTCTTCTAAAATTTTAGTGTATAACAACAACAAAGTGCAGTTAGATTAAGAGCTAGGTGAGTTTCTGGTAACCAACCTATCGTTAGGTGATTCTATAATATTCTGCTGTAGCTGGGGGGAAGAATATTGAACTTGAGGTCAGAAAACTTGGACTTGAATTCTAGCTCTGCTCATCCTTGCAAGGTAAGTATAATTATCCCCCAGTTATGCATGGCAGGATGGACTGAGGCTGCCCCAGCCCCTCTCCAAAGAGCTACACTCAAGAACTAGAAGGATGGCTTCTGCTCGGTCTTTGTTTTGCTGAGTGGGGCACACCTACTGAAGGCAGAGGCGAACTACTCCCAACAACAGGAGGGTTTTAAGAAGATACAAAGGTGAAAAGAAGAAAGCAGGAAAACAATTGACAGGGAAGAGGGATTTTGGAGGGTAGGTGGGAAAGAAATGTGTGATGCAAGTGCTTAAGCTCCAAAACATCCAAACACCCATACAGTCAACAAAAAATAAATAACCCAATCAAAAATGGGCAGAGGACCTTAATAGACATTTCTCCAAAGAGGACATACAGATGGCCAGTAGGCATGTGAAAAGATGCTCAACATCACTAATTATCAGAGAACTGAAAATCAAAACTATAATGAGGCACCACCTCATACCAGTCAGGCTGGCCATCATTAAAAAGTCTACAAATAACAAATGCTGGCGAGGGTGTAGAGAAAAGGGAATCCTCATACACTGTTGGTAGGAATGTAAACTGGTACAGCCACTATGGAAAACAGTGTGGAAGTTCTTCAGAAAACTAAAAATAGAATTACCATATGATCTAGCAACCCACTCCTGAGAATATACCCAAACAAAACTATAATTAAAAAAGATATATGCACTCCTGACATGGAAATAACCTAATTGTCCATCAGCAGATGAATGGATAAAGAAGGTGTAGTGCATATATACAGTGGGACACTACTCTGTCATAAAAAAGAACGAAATAATGCCGCTTGCAGCAACATGGATAAAACGAGAGACTGTCACACTAAGGGAAGTAAGTCAGAAAGGGAAAGCTAAACATCATATGATATCATTTGCATGTGGAATCTAAAATATGGCACAAATGAGCCTATCTGCAAAATAGAAACAGGCTCAAAGAGCACCGGCTTGTGGTGGCCGGGGCGGGGGGGCGGGGGCTGTAGTACAGCAGAGATTGGCACAACATTGTAAATCAACTATCCTTCAACTGAAATTTTTTTTAAAAAGGTGTCTGATGGAGAATTTGATTTAATATCTATTATGTAGTATGTGTGTGGGCTTCCCTGGTGGCTCAGATGGTAAAGAATTCACCTGCAGTGCCGGTTCAATCCCTGGGTTGGGAGGATCCCCTGGAGAAGGAAATGGCAACTGTGTAGTATGCGATCTGTGTCTTCTTCCCTATATCCCCCCCAAAAGATTTCTAGCTAATATGTCATTTAGTTGGATCTGGTTGGGCAGTAGGAATCTGATGAGGAACAAAGACTACCCATGAGGATTTAACTGTCCCAGGGCTAAAAGGGAGCTGAAGTTCAAAAAGTGCCTCACACTGGGTTACACAGCCTCAGGTTCTGAAATCAGATCTGTCTGACTCCACACCTATGTTCTCTCCTATAATATACAGCTTATTCTCATCGTCAACTTGCCAAACTATTTCAAGCCCAAGAAGCAGTGCAGGCTGAAATTTTAAATATTTCAAAACTATTTGTATAAATGCCCTGAACAACAAGCAGTAATGACTTATTAATTACAGTTTTCATATGGCTAGACCTTTGCAGTTTTGAGACACAGCCTTCATTTATTGAGCGTTTACTCAGTGTCAAACCCTTCCCTGTGCATTTCATGATCTAATCTTCCGAGTAGGCCTGAATAGTAGACATTTTTATCCTTATTTTACAAATGAGGAAATAACAAAGAGTTACTAAACCAGGTTGCTGGTGAAAAGCAGCAGATCTAAGACCTAAACACCAAAAATCATGTAATTTACTTTCTCAATAGGTAACATATACACATAGTACAATGTTTACCAAGGCAAAGGTCAACAGTGAAAAGTTAAAGCCTCTCTCTTCACCATCCCCCAGAGACCCAGTTCCCTTTCCTGCCAGCCTTATATTACCCACTCTGACCATTACCCACTATGACCAGTTCTTGAGTGTCCTTCAAAGATATCCTAGGTATTTACACGTATTTCCCTGAGGGTGCAGCCTTCAGGGAAAAAGAATGTTTGAAGTTAACTGGAGGAAACAGTGCCTCCCCTCAGCCCTCTCTAAGCTTCAGTTTTAAACTTCTAGAGCTCAGATACAATGGAGTACGTTTTTATGTTTTCCTAGGACCCGGTGTTCTTGCCTGGAGAATCCCAGGGACGGAGGAGCCTGGTGGGCTGCCGTCTATGGGTTCACACAGAGTCGGACACGACTGAAGCGACCTAGCAGCAGCAGCAGGAGCCGGTGAGGGATCCAGAACAGAGCATGCAGCCTGGAATCTGATAGGACCAAGTTCAAGTTCATGCCGAGAGCTGCTGACTTGATCTCGCTAAGGCATTTCCACACCTGAAACAGAAGTAAATATCCCTACCTCCAAGGGCTGCTAGGAGGATAAGAAAATAAAACATCTGGCACATCAGACAGCCTTCCTCCCTCCCTCCTGAACAAGAGCCTACAGCTTTCTCAATGCATCTTTAAGAACACAGAGAAAAGGAAAAGCAAACTCCCCACATCTACGTGCAGTTTAGTGATCTGCTCTGACCCAATTCTACTTCAAAGCCTTTCCTTCTCTTTCCTACCTCCCACTGCCTCCCACCCAGCTGCCAAGTATAGAGAATACATGAAAACTTAGGCCAAATGGGAACCTGGGATGTTAAAGCCTTTGAGAAAACAGTTGTTTGTTTGTTCATTTATCACCATACTTTTGCCCCTGTCTCATTTGATTACAAGAGTCTGTGGGAAAAATAAAAATCCGTTGTGCTTAAACTAGTCTACACAGGGATAGCCCACCCTTGGTTTCACTGCAGCAGCTCTGTGAAAGAGGCAAAACTGTGACTCAGGTATTAAATGCCTTGGCTAAGACGCGCGAGGCAGAAATGGGGCCAGAACCCAGGTCTTCACTGATTTCCTTGCCTTTTGGTTTCTTTAGTAGTTTTTTATGTATAATTGTTACTGTATTGGTTAGGATACCTTTGGCTGCAAGCAACCGAAAAGCCAAGTAACACTTGCTCACATAACTGGAAACGCAGAGGTTGGATGTCTTTGGTAGGAGCCAGGGACTGTGACCCTGTTCTCTCTGCCCCTCTCTTGTTTCTTTCCTCATCTGTGTACTGGCTTCATTTTCAGGCTGGCTTCTCTTGTGCCGAAATTATTTATTGCACTCCAAACACCACACCAACACATCACAATGTCCAGAGGGAAAAAAAAAAAGTCTCTTACTGCGTCTGTCTTATAAATTAGAAAGATTCTTTCTAAGAGATCCCAACCAACAATGCTGTTGGGCCTCATTTTCCCAAACTGGAGCCAATCTTGTGGCAGAGTCTGTCATACGTGTAGTCACTCTGTCTCTTTGGAACATTCATCCTGTATTTGGACAACATTAAAATTTTAAGTCCCAAACTTCCCTTGCAGTTTAGTGGTTAAGAATCTGCCTGCTAATGCAGGGGACACAGTTCGATACCACATGCCACAGAGCAACTAAGCCTGTGCACCACAACTACTGAGCCAGACAGGAGAAAGGAAGAAAAGTCAGGATGGCAGGAAGAGAGGGGCAGATTAGTCTGGGCCCCAACCCAGGCCATCCTATGGCTGAGCCTCTCTCACCTGCTTTCCTCGCCTCCTCCTATCTCTGCATTTCATTCAGCCTCCTCTTCCTGCCCCAGGTTTGATAGGTTCTGCTACTCCAGGAGTCCTGGACTTTCCTTCTCAAAATCTGGCCATGTTGTAGTAGATGTTTGTCTTTTAGGGGGTATCCATCATTCCCTTCAACTTTAACTTCATAACATATATCCATGCAAACACTTGTACACCAGTGTTCTTAACAGCTTTCATCATGACAGCCAAAAGTGGAAATGACTCAAATGTCCATTAACTGATAAATGAGTAACTGAAATGTAGTATATCCTTACAATGGAATACTACTTGGCCATCAAAGAAATGAAGTGTTGATAGATGCTGCAACATGGATGAACTCTGAAAACATACACTAAGTGAAAGAAGTTGACACAAAAGACCACATACTACATCATTCCATTTATGTAAAAGGTCCAGAACAGGCAAACCTATAGAGACAGAAGGTGGATAAGTTGTTGACAGGGGCTTGAGGGGGAAGGTGATTACCAATGGATATGGTATTGCAACCCACCCAGTATTTTGCCTGGAAAACTTTTTGGACAGAGGAGCCTGGTGGGCTATACAGTCCATGAGGTTGTAAAGAGTTAGACATGATTGAATGACCGACCACACACTCATGTACTGATACTGATAGGGATAAATGTCCTAATGTTGACCATGCTATTAGTAATACAATGCTGTGAATATACTAAACCCCATAGAATGACACACTTCATAAGGGTGCATTTTATGGCATGTGAGTCATATTACAATAAAGCATTATTTAAAAACAAAAGAGCTCTGAGGATTTCTTGGCTCAGTGGTAAAGAATCCACCTACCAATGCAGGAGACATGAGTTCAATCCCTGGTCCAGGAAGATCCCACCTGGAACTAAGCCCATGTGCCACAACTACTGAGCCTATGATCTGGACCCAGGGAGCAGGAACTAGTGAAGTCTGTGCTCCCTGGAACCTATGCCCCACACAAGAGAACCACTGCAGTGAGAAGCCCATGCACTGCGATTAGAGAGCAGCCCTCGCTCACTGCAGCTAGAGAAAAGCCTGTGCAACAACTCAGCACAGCCAAAGCTAAATAAATAAAAGTATTTGAAAAAAGAAAAAAAAAAAAGAGCTCTAATCAAAATGCCTTCTGGTTAAAAAAAAAAAAAAAATTGCCTTCTGGTGCAAGGAGCTCAAGGTGGGAAGGTGGTCTGGGCTCCTGAGAAGACCACCACCCTGGGCTCTGGAGGGTTCAGTTATCAACCCAGTTCTGCTTCTTGACAACCTTAAACTTCACTCTTTTGGACCCCAGTGTTTTCAGCGCTAACAAGAAAGGGCTTATAAGATCAGTGTTTCCCATACTTGAGTCATTCATGAGCCACCTTCATGATTATTATTGTGTCAACTGAAGGATTATTTACCTGGTTCTTTAAACAAATGCATTTTTTAAAAACCTAGCATCATTCTAGACAAAAATATTTATAAAATCATGCATTTGTTGTGCTGGTTGCATTTTCCCAAAACACATTAAAATCAACATTAGGTGGTAAAGTTAGAAGTGTTCGCTCCCCATGTCACTGTCTGATTCCTACCACTTGCGGATCCTGGACTGGGGTCTTCAAGGCTCATCTACAAACTAGCCCACTAGGTAAAGGACCAGGCCTTGCTTTTGTTCCTCTCTCAGCTTACATGGATTTTTAATTATTGCCTCTTAGGACATGGTCTTGTCCTATGGCCATCCCTCACTCCAGTTGTGGGAACTTCCAGTCAGAGAGGATGAAAGCTGTCTCAAGGTCACTCAAGGGGTACTTCCTGAGATGCTGGGGATGATTATTGTTAATCTAATGTTACAGAGTGGGGAGACTGTCTCAGAAGAGACAGGATTCAAATCCAGGTCGTTTCAAAATTCCTGTATTCTTTATATCATAATAGACTATTGGGTCAGATAATTTGGGGTGGATGTAACTCTCAATTGCCATTAAACCAGGCCCTACACATAACTGCCACCTTTGCCTAAGGGCTGGAACAGCACAGAAGGAATGGGACGCTAATGTGGCTTCTGAGATGAAAACTATATCCATCAAATTTCTATCATTTCTCTATAAGAGTAATAAAGAGTAAGAAACTCTGCTGTACTTCCTTCATTGTGTACATCCCACTAATATTTCCTTGTTCAAAATCCCTGTTCCCCACTAGCCAAGGACCATGCCTTTCTTATTCATTGCTGCTCTGAACACTGGACCCAGCATTTGGCACAGAGTAGGCCTGGCTTGGTGGTAAAGAATCCACCTGTCAATGCAGGAGATGTAGGTTTGATCCTTGGGTTGGGAAGATCCCCTGGAGAAGGAAATGGCAACCCACTCTAATATTCTTACCGGGGAAATCCCAAGGACAGAAGAACCTGGTGGGTTACAGTCCACGAGGTCACAAAGAGTCAGACACAATTTAGCAACTAAACACACACAGGCCCCTAGTAAGTCTCAATTATAAGTTCAATTCACTAATAGTCCCTCACCTCAAAGGCCCTCTAGCCAAGGTGCATACGTTTGGGATGGGGAATGAGGTGGGCCGAGACAAGCCCACAGGCAAGAGCAGGACTCACCGCTGTGTCTCAGCGCCTACACAGCAGGCAGGAGGAGGTTGGTACGGCCTTCAGTACTGTACCATACATAGATCGACATGGATCCCACATCCTCTGCCATGGAGCAGACAGCTGCAGCCACTAGTTTTGATCTGTCCAGATTAGAGAGCAGGGCTGAGCAGTGATGCATTTATTCCAACCAACAAGTAACTGTTGACAGTCAACCCCATGCAAAGTCCTGTGCCAGGTACTGTGGAGGAGACAAATGCAACTCAGGCTTGCACTGAGTCCCATGCCGGGCTCCTGGGTACACAGATCCACCAGCCTAAGTCTGCCAATTCCTTGTGCGGTATTCTTTCCACAGCAGCACTGCCTTCCAAAGAGGATGTCTGAGCTGCCAGGATTAGGAGCATTCTTCCCTTCTGTATCCCCTGGAAAGGTGAACCTGGGGCTTCTGCACAAGGGTTCTGCAGTGAGCCGGTGAGAGCAGTCCTGGGTAAACAGGACTCGTCCTATCCCAGGATCCTTCCAGTGCCCGGGTCAGTATCTAGATGAGATGCAGAGGGTAAGAAGGACCTGCTCTCCGAGGTCTGGAAGAGGTAAGATACAGGGTTAGTACTGTCTCTT
>SJYX01012994.1:0-45718 GCA_006410675.1 Oreotragus oreotragus | reverse complement strand
GGTGTTGGGGGCTTCAGTGACCTGGGGTTTCTGGTTGGTTCCTGTCAGGGCAGGGGGGCACTCCTTCCTAAGGTAACAAGCCCAGGAGCCTCTGCCCTTTTGGGACCAGCAATGACAATGCACCTAACGGCTCTCTGTTTTCTGCGTCTGGCTCTCAGCATTCTTCCCCCAGGAGGTTTCTGCCCTTCAGGCTCCCAGAGAGCCAGGTGTGTCCTCCAGGATGAATATAGTGGCTCACCCCCTTGGGAGGCATTTCAGCTGCACAAGCGGATCAAAGATGAAGAACCAGGTAAAAGTTTCCAGGGAGTCCTAAAGAGAGGATGGAATGGTTGATCTACATGGGATTTCTCAACCTTGGCACTACTGACATCTGAATCACATCATTCTTTGCCTTGTGTAGTGTAGAGTGTTCAGCAGCTGCTGTAGCCTCTACTTACTACATGGTAGTGAGCAATTCCCCAGCTGTGACAACCAAAAATGTTTCAAATCATTTCCTATGTCCCTGGTGGGTAAGATCGGTCCTTGATTAGGAACCACTGCTGTACAGGCTTCAAGGCTTCAGGTTTGAATCTTGGCTCTGTCATTGGCTGCTGCATGAGCACTGCAGTTTGTTTAATCCAGGCCTTAGTTTTCTTATCTGTAAAATGGGATAATAGTAATATCTATCTCAGAATATTGTTATGAAATAATATGTGTAAAGAACAGTGTCTAGCACATAATAACCATTCAATAAATGCTATTGCTCTTATCACCAGAAACCAAAAGCAGATAAAGTAGAATATCAAAAAGACGGCTCCATAAACACTGTAGTACAAAATAAAAAAATTTAATTAGTTCATTCATTTTCTGCCCTGCTTATTTCTGGAAAACTATCTGAAGCAACTTAAAATAAAAGCACACACTCTATTGGGCAATTAAAAAAATTTTTTTACAACACAAGGGTAATTTTTATATTTAAAGAAATCTTACAGATCAATAAGTAAGCACTAACATCACTTAGATTGCTGAGGACAGAACATAAAGCACAAAAATTTATAGGAGAAAATAACATGAAAAAGTGCTCAATAAAGATAAAACAATTTAAATACCAACCAAAAAACAACTTAAAGTGTCAGATTAATAGAGGAGGCAATGAAAGTGATAGTTTCATATATTGTAGTTAGAAGCATGACAAATTAAAATTGATTCAGAGATGAAACTTCCCTGGTGGTCCAATGGTTACGACTCCATGTTCCCAATGCAGGGGGCATGGGCTGGGGACTAAGATCCTGCATGCCACGTGGCATGACCTAAAAAATTGATTCAGAGATTAATATACTCCAAAATTGGAGGAAAAACTAGACAGGGGGAAGTTGATTTCATCAATAACTCAAAACTGGATAGAGTATTCTCTTAAGCAACAAATAGAAACCCGAGCTTCCTGGCAGCCACTGCAAAAATAAAAACATAGCCAAGAGAACTCACCACCAGGACTTCCAAGATCCATCTAGATTTATTTTACTTAAGTGAGCATAGTTCACCATCCAACCATCTTTCTTTTCCCAACTTCCAAATGAGATAAACGAAACCCAAGAGGAGCTTTTATCAAGTGAGTCTTAACACAAGGGCCTTGAGTAACAGAGTTAGACGTTTCAATAGGAGTTCTGAAGTCATATAACATGTGCCTCAGTTCAGTTCAGTTCAGTCACTCAGTCGTATCCGACTCTTTGCAACCCCAGGAATTGCAGCACGCCAGGCCTCCCTGTCCATCACCAAAGCTCATCTCAAATACTACATACAACTCTATACCTCTCCTCCCGCCCCTCTTCACCTCGAATGCCTTCCCTGCATTTGCCTGTACCTCTAAGCACAAGTTGGGGCTGGCAGGAGAAGCAGGCTCTCTCCACTGCCTGTTCAGCTGGCCTGCAGGCCCCCTTCCAGGCTGACTACAGGACTGATGGCTAGGACATACTGCCAGCTGAAACCATGTCGATGGCTTGGCTCTCTGACTGTAGCCCCTCAGTGAAGGGAGGCCCACAGCAGAGCCTGGCACTTGGGGCAGCACTATAGCCAAACTCCCCCAGTGCTATTCTGAGTGAATCCCTGGAGACAAAGAAGCAGGGGAAGGACCCAGCTCTGTGTGTGGAATAAAAGACGTAGAGGCTAGGAGTGCCCCCAAGGTAAAGGAACACAGTCACCTGAGCAGGACGTGGTGAAAGCAGCTCCTTCCCCTCTTAACCTTGCTGTACCTCAGTTTCCTCTTCTGTAAAATGGGGATAATATTGACTCATGGGGTTATTGTGAGGATTAAGGGTTCTACACATGAAGTGCTTAGAGATACAGTGCCTGACACAGTAAACGTTCACTACTATTATTTTTTTGTTTGTTTTTGCCCTCAGCACTCTCCTGTGTATACCCTAGACTCAAGCAATATATCTCCTGGCAGTATATCTCACAGTGCAGGGAGGTGACAGGAAAATATTTCTGAACCTTTGAATCACTGTGTAGCCCTCAGCCTGGAGATAAGCTACCAAGTACTAGATCATGATACACTGGAGGAGCCCTAAGCATGGAGGACTAGTCCAGTCCTGCCACTTAACTAGTGCCCTGATGCCAGGACCTAGGCCTTGGGCACATCCTTGCTCTAGTCTGGGCCTCATTTACTCACCTGTAAAATGAAGAGAAGGGATTCAGTAATTCCTAACTTTGACTATGCATCCACATCATTTCAGTTCAGTTTAATTCAGTTGCTCGCTCATGTCCGACTCTTTGTGATCCCATGAACCGCAGCATGTCAGGCCTCCCTGTCCATCATCAACTCCCGGAGTTTACCCAAACTCTTGTCCATTGAGTCGGTGATGCCATCCAACTATCTCATCCTCTGTCATTCCCTTCTCCTCCTGCCCTCAATCTTTCCCAGCAGCAAGGTCTTTTGAAATGAGTCAGCTCTTCGCATCAGGTGGCCAAAGTATTGGAGTTTCCGCTTCAACATCAATCCTTCCAATGAACACCCAGGACTGATCTCCTTTAGAATGGGCTGGTTGTATCTCCTTGCAATCCAAGGGACTCTCAAGAATCTTCTCCAACACCACAGTTCAAAAGCATCAGTTCTTCGGCGCTCAGCTTTCTTCACAGTCCAACTCTCACATCCATACATGACTACTGGAAAAACCATAGCCTTGACCAGACGGACCTTTGCTGGCAAAGTAACGTCTCTGCTTTTTAATATGCTGTCTAGGTTGGTCATAACTTTCNTCAAGAGTCTTCTCCAACACCACAGTTCAAAAGCATCAATTCTTCGACGCTCAGCTTTCTTCACAGTCCAACTCTCACATCCATACATGACTACTGGAAAAACCATAGCCTTGACCAGACGGACCTTTGCTGGCAAAGTAACGTCTCTGCTTTTTAATATGCTGTCTAGGTCGGTCATAACTTTCCTGCCAAAGAAGTAAGTGTCTTTTAATTTCATGGCTGCAATCATGCATCGGCAGTGATTTTGGAGCCCAGAAAATAAAGTCAGCCACTGTTTCTACTGTTTCCCCATCTATCTGCCATGAAGTGATGGAACCAGATGCCATGATCTTAGTTTTCTGAATGTTGAGCTTTAAGTCAACTTTTTCACTCTCCTCTTTCACTTTCATCAAGAGGCTTTTTAGTTCCTCTTCACTTTCTGCCATAAGGGTGGTGTCATCTGCATATCTGAGGTTATTGATATTTCTCCCAGCAATCTTGATTCCAGCTTGTGTTTCTTCCAGTCCAGCGTTTCTCATGATGTACTCTGCATATAAGTTAAATAAGCAGGGTGACAATATACAGCCTTGATGTACTCCTTTTCCTATTTGGAACCAGTCTGTTGTTTCATGTCCAGTTCTAACTGTTGCTTCCTGACCTGCATACACTGTTCTTAGTGCTTATTATGTTTTGTTTAACATTCACTACAAACCTTTGACTTAGGTATCATTTTTATACCTATTTATTATACCCAAGACACAAAAAGCTTGAATGAATTGCCCAAGGTCACACAACCAGTAAGTGACAGGGCTGGGATTTGGACTAGAACAGTCTGGCTAAAGGGCCTGAAATGCTAAACATGATACTATGAAACTCTTGGCTAGCATCATTTATTCTGAGCCATCAAATGAACATAAAACATGAAAGTGAAAGTCATCCAGTCACGTTCGACTCTTTGTGACTCCATGGACTATACAGCCCATGGAATTCTCTAGACCAGAATATCGAAGTGGGTAGCCTTGCCCTTCTCCAACCCAGGTATCAAACCCAGTTTGCCCACTTTGCAGGTGGATTCTTTACTAGCTGAGCCACCAGGGAAGCCCACGTAAAGAATATTATGACAGAGACACTTTAATTGGTAAACACATTTGGGCTCATACAAGATATTACGATATGTATCTTCTGGTTTGACCACAGAGATACTAGCTCTCAATATTCTTTCATAACTTTATGATTGCCTCATATATATGTAATCTCTGAAGTGAGGCTTCTCTTATGAGCATCTTGGATATGCTACTGAAATATATTAAATAGATTCTAGAAAGAAAGAAGTAGGAAATGAAATTTGGAGATAAACATTCAAATGATTTTGTTTGTAAGACATTGTAAATTATATTATTTTTTCAAATCACAATACCATGAAAACTCAAATTTGAAGATTCTTAGATTTCCTCACCATTTTCCTTTCTGCCATTGTTTTTTGTTGCGGTGCGGGGGCTGTCTCTTATACACATCTAGATGTGTATAAGAGACAGCTATAACACAGATGGGGCTTGAAAACTTGTTAAGTGAAATAAGCCAAACAAAGACAGACAAATTCTGTATGGTTTCACTTTTGTGAGGTACCTGGAATAGGCAAGTTCATAAAGAAAGAAAGTAGAATAAAGGGACTGAGGGAAAGAGGAAATGTGGAGTTACTAGTTAATGGATACAGGGTTTCTGTTTGTAGTAATGAAAGATTTCTGGAAACAGTGGTGATAGTTTCACAAGATTGTGAATGTACCTAATGCCATTGATATGTATACTCAGAATTGACTAAAACGATAAATTTTCAGTTACATATGTTGAAACACAATAAAAATTGGAAAGGGGGCAAAAATATAAAAGTTTCTTCATAAAAAAGGAATGGTTCAGATCCAGAAATATTGACAGGGAATAACCTTCCAGACATGTTGAATGAGAGAGTGAAAGTCGCTCAGTCATATCCGACTCTTTGGAACCCCAAGGACTATACAGTCCATGGAATTCTCTAGACCAGAATACTAGAGTGGGGAGCCTTTCCCTTCTCCAGGAGATCTTCCCAACCCAGGTATCTAACCTAGGTCTCAGGCATTCAGGTGGATTATTTACCAGCTGAGCCACAAGGGAAGCCCTCCAGATTGTTAATTTAGAAAGCANTTTCCTAAGGCCCACTTGACTTCACATTCCAGGATGTCTGGCTCTAGGTGAGTGATCACAGCATCATGATTATCTGGGTCATTGTACAGTTCTTCTGTGTATTCTTGCCACTTCTTCTTAATATCTTCTGCTTCTGTTAGGTTCATACCATTTCTGTCCTTTATTGAGCCCATCTTTGCATGAAATGTTCCCTTGGTATCTCTAATTTTTTTTGAAGAGATCTCTAGTCTTTCCCATCCTATTGTTTTCCTCTATTTCTTTGCACTGATTGCTGAGGAAGGCTTTCTTATCTCTCCTTGCTAGTCTTTGGAACTCTGCAAAGTGTATCTTTCCTTTTCTCCTTTGCTTTTCGCTTCTCTTTAGGGCATCATAAAATGCAGATTCCCAGACTTGGGAGTCTGGAAAGGGACCCAGAGAATCTGTATTTTAATGGGCTCCTTGGAGAGTCTGGTGTTAAGACATGTTGGAAAGCTATTGACTAGATATCCTCGAAGGCCCTTTCCAATATTCATGTGCTAAATTGAAACGATAGACTCCTGGAGCAAAAGGAGACTGGAGTGATCATACACCGTAGGGGCCCGGAGCCAGTGGCCACCTGCCTGAGAGAGCGCTCCAGAAAAGTAAGGCCAGTGCCCTTGGTGCTCTCCCCAGAGGTGAGAGGCTATACTTTCTGTCTAATCAAGCATTCTGTCTTGGCAATCTGCCTCCCACCCTGCAGGTTTTGTTCCCGCAGCTGCAGGGCAGAGCTAGTTGGTGCTCTTCACCACACCCTGCACGACCTTGAGTGCTGCTTGAAGTCAGCCTGGTCCTAACAGTAGTACTGGGGAGATGGATCTTGATTTGGGCCCTTTCTCTCCATTCTTGCTGCCCTGGTTTATAGGCTGTTAATTTTTTTTTTGTTTGGACCATATAACAGTTTCTCAGCTAATCTTCTACCCTTCAGTCTCTCCAGTCTTCAATCTCTCCTTCATGGCACAAGTTATTTTCCTAACCCCAATTCTGATTGCATTACATGTCCCGCCCACTCTCCTCCATGCCTACCAATCAAACCTTAATTCAGCCAATCATTCAAGGCCTTTCCTATTCAAAGCAAGCCACATTTTTGCCTTTATAGCTAATTGCATTTCTCTTCCATAACCCACCTCTGGCCAAGAGTCATCTTGGGCTACCATTGACTATCTTGACTATTTTTGACAGAAAGTTCCCCAAACTTGAATACTGTGGAACTCCATTTCCCCACTACTGCCTGTTTTTTTGTGTGTCAAAATACTGATAACAGCTCATAGATACCAAGTGATTCATGGAACTCAGTTTGGGAAACACTCTGCACTTCTACCTGCTTATCAATAGCTTGACTCTGGGGTCTGCCCAGGTCTTGAACTCCAACTCAGAACAACTGCTAAGGTTGTCATGCCATCTGACGTGACAGGTTTCTCTCCATCTGGCTGCTTTTGAATACCATCAAGGTTCTACAAAGACATGAAGCCAGAACATTATTCTGTCCCCATCCTTATTCCTCCTTTGCCTTCCTTCTTGAGCTAGTACTACATTTCCCCCCAACCCCCTGCCCCATGTTGAATTTCTCAAGGTCCATCTTGATTTACTTACTTGAGCATAGGTGACCATTCCACCATTTTGTTTTTCCACCTTTCAAATAAACAGCCTCCTCTTCTAATGAGCAATTTTAGTAGGTACATATCTACCTTTCTTGGGGTTACTCGCCTTTCCCACATCTACAATGGACGCTGTTGACGGATCACAGCACTTGCTCCCAAGCCCCAGATGTAATGATGTAGACTCAGAATCCTTTTCAACACTCTTTTCCCCAAGCAGGTATTATCCATCAACCAAAGTTGGCATGCCAGTTGAGACAGTCCTACTTACCATCAATGACCTAGTTGATTAAATGGCTAATGTGTTTACTAGAAAAGCTGTGTTGAGTTTCAGTTTCAACTCTCTTATGGAAACTTAAACTAGACTAGTCTCTAGTTACATTCTATCTACTCTAGTCTTTGAGGCTGGAGGATCTGGGCTGTGGGAGAGGCTCTATTAGAAGTCTCATTTGGCATAAGAATTGAAATAAGATTGCCAAGGTCAGAAGGGCTTCAACTAAGAACTATCTTGGGGCATTGTCTACTTCCCCTCTCCTCCTGCCAAGATCCACAGAAATGTCTGGTGAGCTGGCTGGTCTCTAGTCATTAAAAGTAGCACCCGAGAGGCTACAAAACACATAATAAACTACCTTTAGAAAGATGACTCTCTGGGGCAGAGAACAATTGGAGATGCCTTTGATGTCCCTGAGCAGTGGCAAGGTTTTCAATTTGGCCTCAACCAATGGAAAAATCATCACTGGAAACACTGATATCTTTGGTCAGATAGCAGGCTGCTCCAGTTTCTTCTCTCTCCTCCACCCCCTCCTCCTCCTCCAAGCTGATCACATTTCCTTGGTGATTTTCATGCTTAGTCAGTAGGTCTTAGGGGACAAGTGTCAACTCCATAGGGACCTTGTGCATATAAACTGCTGGGTACTAAAGTTATCCTCTGTATGGTTTCTTCCTTCCTGTCCTCCTGCCAAAAGCGCTGATTAAACTACTACTATGTGCGATCTGGTGAGCCCCGCTATGGAAAGCATTTGAACTGCAAACAGGAGTCACCAGGGGAGGCTCTGTCGAGACAAAGATAATAGCACTGCGCAGATCAGCAGAAAAGTGCATTTCAAGTTACGTTCTCTCTTCTTTAGATCTCAAAAGAGCTGTAACTGAGTGGGAGCAAATTGAGAGCCTGGCAGCTAGAACGCAGGAATTCCAGGGATTCCACAAAATCATGAAGAGGTGAACATAGGGTGAATACAAAACAGTCTCAAATCCAGAATATAACTGAGAGAGGTCAGCAGAATACTTTCTAGCTTTTCATTGTTACCTGGGATTGTTAAATTGTTCTATACATATTAACTCTCTAAATCTCCACAATAACGCTCTGAATTAAATATCTCATTATCGTCACTCCAAAGATGAGAAATAGAGGCACAAGAGGTTAAATGACTTGCCCAGGGTCAGCAACTAGAAAGAAAGTGGTGGAGTTGGGACTTGAATTTATGTAGCTCCCATTGTAGAGTCCTAAACTCCCTGAAATATGTACATATAAACAACAAAGAAGGTTTGGAGTGGGTTGGGGTGGATAATAATTGGATGGAGTTTTTGACCGAAAATATTCTGTCAGTCAGAGATGGAAGTTTTGGGGACATCCCTGGTTTCCCAGTAAAGAACTCATCTTGCAATGCAGGGGACCCTGGTTTGATCCCTGGTCTGGGAACTAAGATTCCACACACTCTGGAGCAACTAAGCCCACACATTGGCCACAACTAGAGAATCTATGTGCCCAATGAAAGAGCCCTCATGACAGAACAAAGACCCCATGTGCCTCAACTAAGACCTGACACAGCCAAAAATAGGTTTGGTTTGGTTTTGTTGTTGTTTGTTTGTCTTCGCTGCGCTGTGCAACTTACAGAATCTTAGCTCCCCAACCAAGGACTGAATCTCGGCCCTCCGAAGTAAGAGAGTGGAGTTTTAACCACTGGACTGCCAGGGAATTCCTGATAGAAGGGTTTTGATAGATGGGAAGCTCAGAGTGCCTAGCCTGCCCTCACAAGGCCAGTCACTCCTCTAGACTCACTCAGATCTGCTGGTGTGCCCTTAACAGATGGTCGACCAGGGCTCCAGGGCCTGAGGCAGATTATAGTGTTCGTGTTCTTTAATGCCAGACACGGAGACAGATCTGCATGGGTCCCTGTAAAAGCAACCTATATTTTTTACTAGAAAAACATGTGATGTAATTAGTAGTGCAGCAGTGTTGCTGGTCCTAGAAGCCTGAAACCCTGCTCTCTGCACTGGACTCTACTACCGACTGTCCCTTGATTTGGTTTCTACAACTGTAAATATTTATTCGTTCAGTAAACAATTTTGAGCACCTCTCTGTGCCAAGTACCACATGCTACACTCTGAAACCACCAAGTTAGATTCGGTAGTTGGCCCCCAAAGATCTATTTACTGGCAGAGACAGACAGGGAAAGGGGTCTTAGGGAAGGCCCCACTCTGGAGGGCTGCACCCTGCCCCTCCTCCCTGGGAGTCAGGGAGCAGCAAGTGAGATCACACCGGGGAAAGTGCTTGGTAAACAACAGAGGGCGAGAATGAGGTGTGCAGGGAGCAGGGAAGGGCTGTAACCCAGGAACTGTCTGCAGTGTCTGGAGACCTTGGGGAGGCAGCTGGCCAAGAGTGCTCAGCTTGAGGCTGGAAACCTGAGGCCTCCTGGATGTGAGGGGACCAAATCTGAAGCCCCTGAGTCTGTCCCAGCAGGCTGAACCCAAACCCTGCAACCTGGCCAAGCTTCTCTGGGCTCTGCCAGGCAGGAACCTAGACCCATGTGACGTTGTCTGGGACTAGGTGCTTTTGCGGCATTGCACCACCCACGACCTCTTCTGGGTCGTAGCTTGAACGTGACAAAGGCCAGGTCACCCCTCTGTTGTGCAGCCCATGAAGCCCGGTTCCCACGCATCCCCTTACATAATGAATATCTCCAAGAAACACAGGCCCTAGGTGACGCCAGTTACCACCATTCTCTGTGCTAACGCGCCATCTAGAGGTCATCTCTAGCTCAACCGGTTGTGTGGGTTCGTCTCACCACTTGCCTCGGCCCAGAAAACGTAGACAAGAAATGTTCAAAGGACTAAAAGGCAAGAAAACGGCAGGTAATGACAGGTAAGAGGATCCCATCATTCCTCCACCAGGCCCCCTGTCACTTGCCGATGAGAGAGTCAAGGGCTGAAATGTCTCAGCTTCTTACTGGACAGGGTTTCCTCTATGACTAGGGACCAGTGTGAGAATGTCACAGTATCTCACATACTCTAAACTCTAGATCCGAAGAGCAAACAGGCCAAGAAAACCCTCCAGTTTGCCCTGCAGCCTAGACCCCAGTCCATCTGCCCCTCTTCTCCTACCCCAAAGTTTAGACTCTGTCTAGCTTGGGAAAATAGTTTTTCAGCAGATGAGCCCTCCTCTTAGGAAGAGTTTGCTGATGCTGCTTACATTTCTGGGATCAGCTACCCTACGCTGAGCATGAACACACATTTATCGTGGGCCATTTATTCAGAAGTAGCTGGATGAATCTACGGAGGCATCAAAGATAAGCCAATACTTCAAAATCAGCACAGAGTTTTTCTTCCTGAAGAAAATCCAAGCCAGATGGTAGTAGAGTATCAAGAAAAGTAAGCCAAACCTCCCAAACTGAGCAAAGATCCCTTTTTTAAACACTTACTTTAGGTTTCTCTCTTCAATCTTTTGCCAGACCTGCAATTTAGTTTCCTACTACTAAGCTTTTTGAACTCAAGTATAATTGGAAAACAAGATACATAAAATATTCAAGCTCCCCTTATCCATCAGAGTGTCCTAGTTGATGCTGTTTGGAGACAGCGCTATGTGTAGTATCCATGGAATGCCCACAGAGTTTCTGGGCATCTTTGCCTGCAAGCAGCTTCTTGTTCTTCACACCAAGGACAATTCAAACATGGGGTAAACGCTGAGGAGCCTTAGGCAAACTAGAATGATGTTTCGAATCTATTTTTAAAAAGCTATAGCTGTTTGTCATGGATAAAGTGCAGTCCACTGACTGGCCGAAGGGGCCAGAGGAAGTGAAGCTGAAATTTCCCTTCACCCCATACTCTCAACTAAGGTGGATGAACTAAATTCCCAGGTGGTAGAGTGGTAAAAAAAATCTGCCTATCAATGCAGGAGATGCAAAAGACTTGGGTTCAATCCTCTGGGTCAGGAAGATCCCCTGGAGGAGGTAATGGCAATCCACTCCAGTATTCTTGCCTGGACAATTCCATGGACAGAGGATCCTGGTGGGCTTCAGTCATAGGGTCACAAAGAGTTGGACATGACTGAGCAACTGAACACACACACATGCTAGTTTGCTTCTCCTGGTAGCAACAATTCACTCAGTGCTCACAGCAGTCTTGATGTGAGGTCCTGAGATGAGTAGTAGTATCATTGCTGTCTTTCAGAGAAAGAAATGGAGGCTAAAAGAAACTGCATAATTTTCCTATAAGTGAAGTAGCCAAGATTCGAACTCAAGTGTTCTGCTTCCAGTTTTCCCAAGGTCAGCATCTCTCTTGGCATGAAGTCAATGTATTAAGTACTGAAAAGAATGTTCTGAAAAACAGTTCAGTCTGCCACAGATTGTTGCAAGAATTCTTACAGTCATCAGTACTACACAGTAAGTGGAATTTGTAGACCAAGGATGACCCTCATTCAGGGTCACTGGAGGTCAGTTCATAGAACACACTTTCTGGGAGGATCAATATTTCTCCAACAAAAAGACTTCTTTAGACGTTGGTTCCCACTTCATTCCTTTCATTTAAGCTAGACAGGTTCTTTGTCCCCTATAAAATCCCATGCAAGTGTTGTAATTATTATTCGCTGATAAAGTGAGTTCCCTCCTGGGGCTGGGAGACTGGGTGGGGCCACCTGGGTGCAAGGGGACAAAACCTGAAGCCTTTAGCTCGCAATCTCAGCAGGCCAGGCCCAAACCTTGCAGCCCTGGCCAAGAATGAGGAACCACTAAACAGTAACTGGAAGAAACAAAGACACAATAGGGACAGTGGTGAGGATGGGTCTCTGTGCCCAGAAAAACCAGTATTTCAGAGCTGGAATGGGGCCTCTGAGAGCATCTGATGGCATTCCAAATGGTCTCTTGGCAGATGATATCAAGACCCAGCAGTTAAGCTACTTTCCAAGATCACACGGTCAGCGAGTGGCACAGCTGATCAGAATGTCAGTCCAATTGATTTCTAGCTAAAGCCACTTTTTCGTTTAACCATAGATTCAGGAGATTGTATCTTGTTTCTAAATAAAATCCAACTAGGAACCCAAATCTCTAGGGCTACCCTTGCAATGACTCTTGAGGGAAACTTGACATTGCTTATCTTGAGCTGTTTCAGATGGGATGGGATGGGAATGGGATGGGATGGGGAGAGCAGGGACAGGAAGGGAGGGGAGGGGCGGGGAGTGTTCTTGGGTGCCCATAACAATAGCTAATAGCTGGAGTTTTTCCCAGTTTGCTGGGAACTGTGCTTAGTACTTTAAATGCATTGCTGCTGCTGCCAAGTCGGCTTCAGTCATGTCCAACTCTATGTGACCCCATAAACAGGAGCCCACCAGGCTCCTCTGTCCCTGGGATTCTCCAGGCAAGATCACTGGAGTGGGGTGCCATTGCCTTCTCCAATGCGTGAGAGTGAAAAGTGAAAGTGAAGTCGCTCAGTCTGTCCAACTCTTAGCAACCCCATGGACTGCAGCCCACCAAGGCTTGAGAGAATAGGATGAGCAATACGGAAGGGAAAGGACTGCAGGTTTAGTGGAGACAGAAAGGAAACAGGTTTGCTTTCTAAGCCAAGGTGTGTGTGCTAAGTCACTTCAGTTGTGTCCAATTCTCTGTGACCCTACGTACTGTAGCCCTCCAGGCTCTTCTGTCCCTGGGATTCTCCAGGCAAGAATACTGGAGTGAGTTTTCATGCCCTCCTCCAGGGGATCTTCCCAAGTCAAAGGTATTCTAAAAGCCCACTCTGCCTTCAAGAGCTACAAAAGAAATTGTGCCATTCTTTCTATTATTTTTCAAGCCCTCCCTGCCCCCTCCCTACTTATGCCATTCTTTTCTGTCACTTCCCTCAGTAGGCATTTCACTAACAGATCCTGCATCTGCTAGAATTTGAATTAGACACAAGGAAAGATTTCTGGGGAAAATGAACCAGTCATCTCTGTAAACTTGAAGTTTACAGAGGAAGTAAACAAAGGGAGCCTTTATAGACTCCCTTTCCTGGAGTAAGGAAAGTAATATACCCAGCCAGTTCTTAAGGGCTTCTCTAAATTAAGGCTGAAAGGAAGAAACATTGAGACTTTCAACAGGGGAAGACAAGGAGGTAGTTTTCAAACTTCTTTCCTCCTTGGGTATTAAAGTCTTTCCACCTCAAAGGACCTTCCAAAAATGGTACATATTCACAGGTAAGACAGGTGACTAAGGGGTCAGACAAAACTGGTGCTTGTGGAGGAGTGGGGCCCGGGAGGTAAAACTCCAGCCAACAGGATGCATTGCTTTTCCCCCAAACCTGCAATTCATTGTGATTTATTCTGTGCTCCAAAAGTCAAAAGTCCTCAACATTACACACTTGAGTCTTAACCTGAAGTTCCTTTTCAGTAAGAGCTTATCTGTGTGGTCCCCATGCCACCTCCAGATTACTCATATAAAACAGTGCCCTGGAAGCAGCAGTAATTCACTGTTTGATGATAATTGTATTTCTTCTCTGCACTAACTGCTCCTAGCATGGAACATATACTCGTGTACTTGTCTCTGGAGCTTGCCCAGAATAATAAATAATTCAAGCTAGCCTCTAGCACTGCCGGACCTCAACCACATGCCTATTGTTTTTGAGAGAGAATTCACACAGCCTTTGACGGCACATTTTAAAAAGACAAAAATTAAACTACTTGATCTGGCATATGACTCAAAAGCAGCCAGTTATTCCACATATGGGATTCTACTTACCGATTTAAAAACCTGGCCTCTCCTTTGGAAAGAAGAACAAAACAGAAGCTTAAAAGCACTTACTTCTAAATGCTTCAAATACCTTGCTTTTGGTTCCAGATGCTCTCAACACACAATCATTTATGCCGTAAACATGTGTCACTTTTTTGTGTTCTGGCAAAGCATCGTTCAGCACTGCAGTCACTGTTGTTGCAACCACTGTGAGGGTGGCGATGTGCGATACTTCAGAACTCCAAGCATGCCAGCCAGTGTTCACCGGTTTCACTTCCAGTCTGTCTACAGTGCACTTCAGTAGATAAAACATCAGCTGGTGTCAGAGAGGCAGCAGCAGCTCAGTAGAAGACCATGGGCTTCGGATCATGTGACCTCACAATTCACTTAGCCTGAGGTGTAAGATAAGTCTACCAACCTGGCTGGGTTACTGAATTAGTTTGCTGGGGCTACTATAACCAAAGACCACTGAGTGGGTGGCTTAAACAACAGTTTATTTTTTTACAGTTTTGCAGTCTGGAAGTCCAAGGTCAATATGTCAGCGGGTCTGGTTTCTTCTGAGGCCTCTCGCTGGCCTGCAGATGACTGCTTTCTCACTGCATCCTTCTTGCACGTGGTCTTTCTTCTGTGCACTTGCAAGTCTGGTGCCCAGATTTCTTCTTGTTAGAAAGACACCAATTATATTGGATTAGGGCCTATGCTAAAGACCTCACTTTAATATAATTACTCTTAAAGACCTTACACAGTCACATCCTGGGGTACTGGAAATTAGGGCTTCAACATGTGAATGTGGGGGGTAGGGAGGTGGGGCACAGAATTCAGCCCGTAACAAAGACTAAATGACAAAGGCCTTGATAAAAAGTTCATTTTTTCCTTTCTAGGCATGAGGTAAGAACCTGTGCTTTGAAATCATGACGCGTCATTTTAACTCCTGCTTCTATTGCATGTTAATTATGTGAGTTTGGCTAAGTTTCTTGTTTCAACATCCGTAAAAACCTCCGGCAGCTGAGCTCCATATGCCATAACTAATGCGTTTGCGCTCTGGAGCCCATGAAATACAACTACTGAAGCCTGCGCGCCTAGAGCCCATGCTCCGCAAGAGAAGCCACTAGTGAGAAGCCTGCACACAACTAGAGTAGCCCTCTCACCCCAACTAAAAAAAGCAGCAATGAACACCCAGCACAGCCAAAAGTGAATAAACAAAATTAAAAAAGAAAACCCAACACACCCCCTCAAACCACTGCTGTAAAGATGAAGTGCTGAGTGCTTATCAGTACCTGAAAGGGGTAGGCAGAATATGTTTGCTAAAATTGCATTGTTTGTTCCTAGCAGTAACTGATTAATGCTACCAGACCACCTTCCTTGTCTCCTTAGAAACCTGTATGCAGGTCAAGAAGCAACAGTTAGAACCTTACATGGAACAACTGATGGGTTCAAATTGGGAAAGAAGATAAGGCTGTATACTGTTACCCTGTTTAACTTACACGCAGAGTACATCATATGAAGTGTCCCATGGAGGAATCACAAGCTGGAATCAAGACTGACAAGAAAAAAAGCAACAATCTCAGATATGCAGATGATACCACTCTAATGGCAGAAAGCAAAGATGAACTAAAGAGCCTCTTAGGAGGGTGAAAGAGAAGAGTGAAAATGCTGGCTTAAAATGCAAACACTGAAGAAACTAAGATCACAGTATCCTGTCCCATCACTTCATGTCAAATAGAAGGGGAAAAAATGGAAGCAGTCACAGATTTTATTTGGCTCCAAAATACCTGTGGATGGTGACTGCAGTCATGAAGTTAAAAGGCACTTTCGCTCCTTGGAAAGAAAGCTATGACAAACCTAGACAGCATATTAAAAAGCAGAGATATCACTTTGCTAACAAAGGTCCATATAGTCAAAGCTATTGTTTTTCCAGTAGTCATGTGAGAATTGAACCATAAAGAAGGCTGAGTGCTGAAGAATTGATGCTTTTGAATTGAGGTGCTGGAGAAGACTCTTGGGAGTCCCTTAGACAGCAAGAAAATCAAAGCAGTCAATCCTAAAGGAAATCAATTCTGAATATTCGTTGGAAGGACTGATGCTGAAGCTCCAATACTTTGGCCACAGGATGCAAAGAGCTGACTCATTGGAAAAGACCCTGATGCTGAAAAGATTAAAGGCAAAAGGTGAAGGGGATGGCAGAGGATGAGACGGTTACATAGTATCACTGACTCAATGATCATGAGTCTGAGTAAACTCTGGGGGATAGTGAAGGACCAAGAAAGCCTTGTGAGCTGCAGTCCATGGGGTCATGAGGAGTCAGACATGAGTTAAGAGACTGAACAACAGTGCTTCTTGTCTCTTTTTGTCAAGAGCTTTGGAAACTGGCTTTGATGTTGGCCTAAGACCTAAATAAAGTGACCAAACTTGGCCTTAGAAATTTCAAGATTTCTTGATTGGCTGAAAAAAGCAGCAGAGGTGGCAGATGAAACATTCCCTATAGAGCCTTGATTATACAAGGCTTAGTGTATCTTACAAACATGTAGGTCATAGCAACCGGCCCTGCAACACAGCTTCAGCACTGGGTTATAAGCTTCTAAATAGCTGAGTGCAAACAAATACCTTTCATTAACAGCAGGACTATTACTTGGGCCCTAGTTCATCACACTTCAAGACAAAAAAATGATAAAATCATGGCATTTTTCTTCATTCCACCTAATAAGAAAATGACAGTGTGTTTTCCTATCAGGAATAAAGCAAAAAATCAGCTTCCACTGTACATTTCCAGTCTAGACTTCGACCACATTGAAAGTGATCAATGCCCAGGTTTTTATTCCAATGTTTGTGAAGACTGTAAGCACTCTTCAGAACTGGAAAATGTCACAGTGGGAAAAATCCTGAACATGAGTCAGAAGTTCTGAATTCAAATCCTGGCTCTACTGCCTAAAAGCTTAACACTGTTTGATGACCTCAATGAGCCATTTTTGGTAACTACAGAAAAGTAGATTAAGATCCTCTGCCCAATCCACATCTTAGGAGTACTGTGTGAGTCAAACAAAATAATGTTCGTCGAAATGCCTCAAAGAATAAATGGCAGCAGAGGTGACGATGGGATCAGTATTACGAGCTTGGCCTTCAAAGAGTTGACAAAGGAAATAGCCCCTGAAAAAAAATAGCCCCAGCAAGGAGGCTGACCAGAATACTGACATTCTTCAAATATCTTATTGAAGATTTACAAGATTAGAACACAGTCTTCAAATTCTTGATGCAGAAAGCACTCTTATTTTAGTTGCACTGGATCTCCACTGCTGTACCCCGGCTTTCTCTAGTTGCAATGTGCAGGCTTCTCATTGCCATGGCTCCTCTTGTCGTGGAGCACAGCCTCTAGGCACACGGGCTCAGTAATTGCGGCTCTCAGGCTCTGGAGCTCGGGCTCAGAAGTTGTGACACATGAGCTTAATTGCTCTGCAGCATGTGGGATCTCCCTGGACTAGGCATCCAGCACCCTTATTTTCTAACAGACTGTCAGATGTGTTCCTTTCCATCCACCAGGCACACAGTACCACAGGGGGTAGCATAAGGGAGGAAGAGAAGCAGCAGTGCCTGCCTGGGGCAGCTCACAGTGCAGGCTGCACCCAAGGCAGGCTGGGGGCTGTGTGTGACTGCTCAACATGGCAGGAGCTAGAGGAGAGCAGCTCTTCCCCATTGTAACTTGTACAGCTATTTGGAGACCCTCTCAAAAGGACCACAAACCTTAAAATGCACCACGTCATTCCTGTCCTTTAGGCAAGAGAACACCAGAACATCATCGTGTATTTTAGCTTTATTGAAGACATTACAGTAGACAAACAAGTAGACACACACATGCTTTATAAAATACACATTCTCATGTGTGAGAAAACATAAATAGACACTAGGAAAGGGCCACACTGAAAGGCAACCTGGCTTATAATTCTCTTTACATACATCGAGTACCACGGCTGCTCAGACTGACATCCTCTGACGGGCAAAAAGGGAGAAGGGGAAAGGAGAGCGGAGAAGTAGTCTCTCAATGGATCAAGAGGCCAAGAGATATCCAAAGAGCACTTGACCACCTGCTGATCAACTAGAGCTGACAAAAGATCACTTTACTCCCTACATTTGAAAACAGGTTCAAATCAAGCTGTTCCTTTACCTTCACCCCACCTCTTGGTAGAGATTATTAGAACTGCTAAGAAACACTCAACATACAACCTTGAGGGAGCAGGTCCAAGTATTACTCCTCACACATGCACATGTGCACACACACACACACACACACACACACACGTCCCTCACTACCCACAAAATCTCCAGGTGATTCATGGGCTTTCAGGTGTTGTTAAGAGAAGTTTGTAACATCTCTCAATTCCGAACATGTTATTTTTGTCAACAAACCAAGCAGCTGTGAAAGAAAGGAACTGAGGAAAGGCAGGCAGGAAGGGAAGGAGAAAGGAAAGAGGAAGAAGGAAGTAAATTAAGCTTAACTGATGTTGACTTAGACTGTACTCCAAACAAAAAAGTTTTAGGTTAGAAGCAAGAGGGGAAAACAGCTGCCACACTGAACTAGGAAAGAGACCACATAATGGAAAAATGAAACGTTACTAACAGGTTGCCTAGCAATCTTAACTCAACTTTCTGAGGTCCAACTGCTTCACAATTACGTCTAGAATTTGCATCAGAAGCAAAATAAGAAATGGAAGACGTAGCATAAAGTGACAGCCGATTCGCCACTGTTTTGGCATTTCTGGGGCTATTAACATGATTAGAAGAGGCCACAACACACTTGGGTAAAACACTGGCTACAAAACTGAACACCACAATCTCATTCCCATTCCCATGGAGTCCCACTGACAAAAAGAGAAATGGTGGCCGGGTGGGGAATAAAAAAAAAGAAACAGGAATAAAAATTAAAGAGTAAAAGGGTTATAAGCTGTAATATTTCTGTAATTTTTTTTTATGGTAATGCAATTTGGGTTAGGAACATTATAGATTTTCTCAAAAGAATAAGCCCAGTTTCATGTTTGCCATTATTAACACAGAACAGGCTCCTTTTGTCAACCAAAGAACATAATCTTTTAGTTAAAAATAAAATTTTTTAAAATTATACAGTAAACTTACTGTATACAAAGGATTCTGAAGGATGAAAATTTTAGACTGTCTGACTTGCTTCTGGAGAATTCCAATGATAAAACTGAAAGAGGGTTTAAGTCATCTTGTCTGTATTTCATTTCAGTACAGAAATTTCTCCAATGCTCTTAATAGAGGATTACTTAGCTTCTGTGCATACTTCTCCCATGAAAGGCTGATTATTCCTACTGTCAGACAAATCTAATTTTTAGAGTGTTAGGGTATATAGAATTATTGGCAAGTGTATATACTCTATTTCCCTGTAACTTCTGTCCCACTGATATGGCCCCTGTTCAATGGAATAAAAAGAGCGCATCTAACCCTTGTTTCCTATGACAACCCTCTAGGAAAATGGGTAAGATTCTTAAGTTGCTTAACATCTTAATGTTTCTTTTACAACCTCCCAATGGGCAACATGAAGGCAACTGTTTTTAAACATAACATTTACCTTACAGAAAAAAAAAAACCACACACATTTAAAGCATTATAAGATGGCACATTAGAGGGGACAGCACATTGGGCTGGGTTTCTGGTACGTCCTGTTCTACAGATTCACTTGCATCTAGGGAAAGCACATCAGAGGCTGAATGACAGAAAGCCAATGGGGTCCACTTGTAGATCTGTGGCAGGGAAGCTTGAAGTACAAGGAAAACATTATTTCTTCTTCAAGGCAGACTTACAGAATCAGTCTCAGAGGGGCACAAACAAATGAAGAGAATTTATGCATCCCTACTGATATGAAGTGATAATTGGGTGGGGGACAGAGTATTTCTCTTGGCATTTGTTTGCCTTGCTCTTACATTTCTGATTAAATTGGTGGCAGGCAGACATTACACCGGTGGGAAGAAACAATGATGAGCCACTAATCCTGTTTATAGCAGAGCATCTGCTTGTTCAAAAACATGCAATGATGAAAAATTTCAGGAATTCCACCTCCTAAGATTAGAATTTATTACATTTACTATTTTTAAGACCAGGGGTAGACCATCCCCATTTAATCAAATTCCTGACTAGTTTTTTAGGCAAATGTTTTTATTTAGGAAAGCTAGCAATATCTGGGAGGACACGACAGAGAACCTGGCTATAGAGGAGCAGCCTGACACCAGTGGCAGCAGAGGGACCACTGCTGAAGGAGAGGCAGCGATTGTAGATTCTAAGTTTTCTAGAGCACTGGTTTTGTCCTCTCACATGTAACAGCTGACGCTCTTTGCAGCCTTGCTCTAACTCCACCTTTTTCACTGAAGAAAGTCCCTCAGAATGTGAGTCAGAGTACTGTAATTAGAAGAATAACCTTGAATACATTAGAAAGGTGAGTCATAAACTGGCCACATATTAGCAGTGGCATACCTCTCAACAGATTCGGATACTCTGGTGTGCTGTAACACACCAAGGGTAGATCTCAATCTAATCAAGATTCTTCACGTTTACTGATACTGTTTTTTGGGGTTTTTTTTTTTTTTACTTTGTTTTACTTTACAGTACTGTATTGGTTTTGGCATACATTGACATGAATCCACCACTGGTACTGTTTTAGAAGCTGAAGGTTTTTTCTCCTTGTGAAAGGTTCTTATAGCATTACTCTTGCTATAGAGGAAATAAATCTGGCTCAAGTCAGAGTAAGCAGCATCACTCCTGTTCTACTCTAACAAATATTTCATGAAAGCAGCTTTTTATTAGAGTAGATAATCCTCCTTGATTCCTGGAGGGACCACAGATTCATAGAACGTTACAGCTGCAAAGGGCTTTAGAGCATCTAGTAAAACGTCATTTCATAAATGAAAAAGTCAGGCTAAGAAGTAAAGAGACTTGCCCTTGATTATACAACTTGTAAGCAGCAGAGCTAAAACTAAATCAGGTTTCTTGATTCTAAGTCAGCCCAGTACAAGCTACACTATTAATTCAACCTAGTAAGTAAGAAGAGGGATCCAAAATTGAAAGGAGAGGAAAATAGTGGTACTTAAGAAGTTCAAAATGAAAATGAATGAGGCTATTTAAAAAGAAAAAAAAAAGAAAGACATGGCAGTATAAAACAGCTAAAAAAGTGCTCCTGCCTAAGGGACAAAAACTTAGGATTGAAAACTAGTATGAAATTCAGCCAAACTTCCTGGCAAAGAGCTGAGAAATTACATAAAGTTTAAAACCCTTGAAATGTACAATGACTTAAAAATTGATATTTTCATTTAAATGACTGAATTCATCTAGTACATAATTACTCCTCACTAAATTCAGAGGACAGAATCCGACAGCCTTTCTTTCTGAAAGCAGAAAGAAAGAAGAGCTTTAGTTCATTACACTTCATTACAGCACTAAGTCTTTTGTTAACATAAAGCTTTTTGCTATCAGAAATTCAAGAAAATGTTTTGGCTTAAATAATCACTTGTACAAAACAAGGACCATGCTGAAGTTTTATGAGTTTCTGCATGTTCTTCCCCAAAGCAATATTCCCTTAATATATACTGTGCGTTAGTAGAAGAGATATTAAACTGTTTAAAACAAACACACACAGAGAGAAAAAAAGCAATCTTTGGTTTCCTCATCAACAAAGTACTTTGCTCAAAGAAGAAATTCCCAAAACAAGTTTTCCTTTATCTGTGTGTATATGGCAATAATAAGACTACTAGTCTTTTGAAAGTCTTTTTATGCTAGAAAGATTACCTGGCACTTGTAAACAGATGACAAATGATTAGATGTATGAATCTTTAGGTATCAAGAAAGTGGTCAATTACACCAAGATGGTGTTTGTGTGTATGCAATCACTAGGTACCGTGCTTCTATAGTTATTATACTTCTTAACAAGTATGTATTCAAAACTTGAAACAAAATCTTTGGATTCACTAAACCAAGCTGTACAAAATCTGTGGTCTGAGAAGCTGTTGTCAGTATTATAACGATATTATATATAATTTTAGCATATCAAAAATATTTACATTGCAACACATATGATCAGTGAATACAAAAATTATTTATAAATGCACATATATTTACAATGAGACCCCTGGATGACAGGGACCAAAAAAGAGAGAGATTCACAAGAATACAAAACTCTTGACCTGGTAATAGCTGGTCAAGTCTGCGATTCCTGTTGACGACCTTGAATATCAAAGCCCCACTCTCAACTATACGTTTCAAATCACTGCAGAATCCCAGGCACACTTCCCAGGGGCCTCCAAAGTTATTTCTCTTCCTTGGAAGGCAAAACAAAATGGCGTTGTTTATTCAGGGTCATTCTGCAGGTTGAGACAATCCAAGGTGTTAAGCAGCAAGGAGACTCTTCCTAAGAGGCTATGCACACCTGGGCACATCCCGGTAGAACCAGCACAAAGCACTTTGTCCTTTATCTTCCTCTGCCTGGGTTGCACATTTTCTATTAGATGTACCCATTTCTGTCAGCCGTTCTTACCCTTTCTTCATCAAGTATAAGCCAAACGAATGCCTGGCCTACCTTGGTGTGGTCAGATAGAACTGTAGACCTAAGTAAAGCAAATGCCGACTCTGGGGTTTCTTCTGAGCTCTGAGGTAGTAAATACAGAATCAACTAATTTGAGTCTGCTGAAATTGCATCCTAGAGTGAGTCTCAAGTGCCCTCACTGCCATCGTGAACGTTCCGAGTCCTACTAAAATCAAAAGTGTGGTCGTGCAACCTGTGACAGGGCGTGGGGTAAGTGGAACAGTCTGGATCACTCTCTGCCAGGCCCTCGTTTCGATGGAGTTGTGATGACTCAAGGACTGACTGCTGGGGGAAAGGAGGATGAGGCATACCTGGTTCTCTGCTTATGTTCCACAGAGGCCGCTGCAAGGTTTCTGAGAATGAAAGACAGTAATAATTATCAGTGGTGAACAGAAGTTTAAATTTTCTAAGACCTAATTTTCTTCTACCCAAGTCTTCAAAGAAATAAAAATACCCAACATTCCTAAATAAAAACGTTAAGATCAAATGCACCATTTTTCTTTCAACAACCAAAAAATGAAAACAAAACAAAAACTGGAACTATGGTCTTTCAAACCCTTCTAACCAACAACCTCACCAGTTAATTCCTGAAATTGTGCTATGTGTCATCTACTTCCACCTATTACTGGTGTTTCTGCTACTATAAAAATGAAAGCTTTAAACTCTTTATACACATGGAAACAGACTAGAAGAGAATTAGTATCCAAACAGTAATGAAAGTTGCATAATACATAGAAAAAAACCATGGATTAAGAGTCATTATATCATTAAATAACAAATATCTATCTTTAAAAAATCATTTAAAAAATAAACAACCATTCCCCTTCAGCTTCTAGCATGCCAGGAATTCTAAAAACAAAATAATAACCAAAAGCTGGTATTTTAAATCAGGTTATCTGTACTTTGGTTTAAAAGCTATGCATTTCTCATTATACAGCGGTGAGCTCTTTCCCCAGAAAACATTCACTGGAAATTATTATTAACTTCATGGGGCTGCATTTTGAAAAAGGCTAGCCCAACATTCTAGAAACGAACACTCAGAAATAAAAATAAGACCATGTGCAAAATAAGCTAGAGCAGGGTTTCTCGAGCTTTAATATGCATAAAATAACCTAGAGATTGTGTTAAAATATAGACTCTGGTTCACATGCTCTGCACTTCTAACAAGCTCCTACGTAATGCTAATGCTTTGAGTAACAACAAGCTACAGCACCCTAGGTAAGGAACAAGCGGCATACCAAAGCACTCTCATCTGCTGATTTCCTCACCTACAGACCAGATTAACAATATAGGTAACCCCAAAGTTGGGGAAAGACACACTGCGTTTTCAGTTCTGCTTAGTATTTTCTGTGTGTACAGCTCTTCCAAGACATGGGGAAAAGGAGTTAGTGTTGATGCCTTTCTTTCACGGACACAGAACTTTAAAGACGAGACCAGTAACAGGATATTTTTCTGTGACACGTATGCACCCTCTTCAGAAAACTTAGTTAAGAGAACAACAGAGCACACAGCAAAAGTCCATGCTATTCCATTTACTCCAGCCAGAACCATCCCTGCAGACACCACTGCTCAACGCCTTCCTCTGGAAACCTGCAGTGGCCAGCCCCACCCTACTTCCAGCGCTCTTCCATTCCGGCTGGCAAGAGGGTGAGCGGTGATGGAGAGCCTGGATGCGTAAGAAGACATACTCAGGAGTGCCCTTCATGGTCTAGAGAGAGTTGCATTTGGCTTTGCTTTGATTTGCTTTACTGACTGGGTTGTTTCAAATGCCCCATCTTCGTAACATGACCTGTGTTCTTCTTCCTCATCTGCACAATACAACTGAAAGCAAACACCTGCCAAATCATACTGACGTTCAACATCTACCTGATAGAATAGCAACCAAATAGAATGTTTTTAAATCATAGAAGTGAAAATATTCACCAAATTATGCCCAAATTATTGTATCCTTGATATTTCAGGTCTCCATTATTTAAATAAATATGGAAGAAAAAAGTACTACCTATGTTAAACTTTTT
The DNA here is from genome assembly GCA_006410675.1 of Oreotragus oreotragus. Taxonomy (NCBI): domain Eukaryota; kingdom Metazoa; phylum Chordata; class Mammalia; order Artiodactyla; family Bovidae; genus Oreotragus; species Oreotragus oreotragus. The sequence continues at coordinate 21,147 of SJYX01012994.1, read as the reverse complement.
ATATAAACTTTTTCTGAATCTTTAGAAATAAGATCTTGCTACTCCCATAAAAACTGTTTTCATCCTACAACTTCAGACTTCTTTCCATAAAAATATCTGGCTCTAGTTTATAAGTAGCTAATTATTACAGTATACCAATTTGTTTGTTTCTGTCAAATGAGAGTGCTACGGACATGGTAGAAGGAAAAATCAAGTAGGGGAAAGTGAAAACAAACCAGAACAACAAACAACGCTGTGCCCTTTACCACTGCTCATCTGTGTGGAGGAAGGTTTCCTCTCATTTATCCTCTCTTGGTTGCTGGGAAAGGCAGCTCTCTCTCTATCTGCTGACGACACCAGGCTCTCCAGGGTAGTGGCATCTTGGGGAGGATGTGCCAAGTAAGTCTCTTTGGGCATCTGGACCATGAGACTGGACAGCGTCTGATCCAGAACATCCTCTTCAGTAATATAGGTGTACGGACAGTATTCTCGGGTCCGGGAGTAGATGTTAGCATTGTCATAACAATCTGAGCAGATAACTCGGGTGCCAGTGCCACCTAACGACAACATGGGAAAGAAACCAAACATCCTTCAGTTCAGGACTCAGTTTTGTCAATCATTAGTTTCCTCTAAAGTTGTCATCACTGTCATCACAGCTGGCATCTGTTCAAAACTTACATTATAAACATGATGAAGTTTCAAGGTCTTTCTGTGAATTAACTCATTTAATCCTTATTAATATGCTTATGAGGTAATAAGTACTAATTATTATCGCTGTATTATACACGGAATAACTACAACACAGAGAGGTTCGGTAACTTGCCCAAAGACGTATTGCCCAGTGGAAAGCTGAAACTTAAACTCTGGTCCTCTAACCAGAGTTTATTCAGCATGCATGCTCTTGAATAGTACATTAAATCATCTTGTCCAGCCTGAATAAAGTCATGCTAAAATCAAGAAAGCCAAGATAAGGTTGGCACTGTGCTACAAGACACATGTTTGGCTTAAGCAAACTAAAGCAGAGAACAAGAAGCTAGGATGACTTCCCTTCACAAAAGCCCCTATGACTTTCAGGAGTCCAGAGGTTAAGCAACACTAATTGCTAATCTGACAGTCAAGGGTCCTGCCTGACAAGTGTGTGTTTGGTAGAAGTAAAAGTTTAATAATGAGCTCCCTGGACCATTAAGTGTTTGAAAACTGAATGATAAAAGAAAGGAAAGTAAGAACTAGAGAGTGAGTTACTTATTCATGATCAAGCAACAGAATTGTCAGAATTGGAAAAGAACTGGAAGTAATTAAGTTTAACCCAGAAAGTAGTGTTATTTCCTACCAATTGCAAAGAGTAGAGGCTTTTAAGGACTTCCCTGTCAGTGCAGTGGTTAGAATTTGGTGTTTTCACTGCCGTGGCCCCTGGTTCAATCCCTGGTCAGGGAACTAAGATCCTACAAACTGCTGAGTGCAGCCAAAAAAAAAGCTAGAAATACCCTTCTTTCCATGGAAAGTCAATAGAAAATTCAATTTGTGGATTTACATAGAAGTTCTAGTAACACCCAGTCTAAAAAAAAATCTCTGTAGAAATGAAACAGACCTTCCATTTGATTAGTACTTGAAGTACTACACAGATTCATTCAAAGAATCTTTGAGAATCTTGAGAGAAATGCTTTATAAAATATTGTTGCTTTATTTTTTAAATGAAGAAATTAAAGCTCAGATTTTAAATAACTTGTTCATGACCACATGGCTGGAAAGAAGAACTGAGTCAAACCCAGTTCTATTCCTTAATTCTCCTCCCTGCACTCTGTCACTCCCCATGGGAAGGGTGGAGTGGAGAAAAGTACTGTTGAGAAGTTAGGTTCTTAATCATTAGAACTTAATTATTTTATATCTCTTAATTATTATATCTTAACTATTTTATCTCTCTCTGATGCTCTCCAATATATACTGAGAATCATCAATGCCCTTTAAACTTCAGTGAATATCCACCTGTCAGCAGATAGAACAAACTTCCTGGACATGGTCTGAAGGGTGCTCATGCCTGAAAAGGATAAAAGACACCTGGAAGAAGTTTCTAGGACATCTCTCTCCCATAACAATACTTTGGTTTGGAAGCCTTTGCTGTGTTTGCCCATCCCTTAAGAATGTGTTCCTCTGGAGTAGGAAATGGCAACCCACTCCAGTATTCTTGCCTGGACAATCCCATGGACAGAGGAGCCTGGCGGGCTGCGGTTCATTGGGTCACAAAGAGCTGGACATGACTTAGCACACACACAAGGAAATAATTACTGTATATGTGTCATTTTCTCTTTATCTGCTTATAATTTATAATATATTTGTCATGTAGTAGATTAGCTAATGATATGGGTTGTAGAAATAGATCACCTAGGTTTGAATTTTTTCTCCCTCTCAATGATCACTAAGTGTAGTCTTGTATAAATGGCTTAATTTCTCTGTACCTCAGTCTTCTAATCGGTGCATTAGTGATTATACTGGTACTGAATACATAGATTGTCATGGGGACTGAGTCTGCAGATGTAAAAATATTTAAATGGTTTCTGATACATAGTAAACATCATTCAATAAATGTTAACTATTTTTCTTTTTGAAAAAAAAAAAAGAAAGAAAGTGTTCCTCCTTTCTGTCAAATGATTTTCTTCTCCATTAAGACTCTAGTCAATTTTCATCCTATTTTGAATGGATCCAAATGTTTTCATTGTGTATCTTATTTTAAAATACTGCTTCAAGTTAGTGGGGAAGACTATCTACTGAAAACTAAACCCACCCGGGTAGGCTGAAACAGTAAGCACAGACAATGAAGTCATTACCATCAGTGCCTCTGTGTAAATATCCATTGGCAGGAGGCATCAGTTGCTGATGACTGCCTGCCTCAGAGTTGCTGTAGCCTTCCTGTGGCTCAGACAGTGTTCCTTGGGAAGACAGGTAGCTGGGAATGTCTGCAGGCAGATTGAGTTCCTCTGTAAAAAGAGACATCTGTAACTCTCGAATAAAGTTAGGTAATTTAGGTCAACACTCAGAAGACTATTTTGCAAATGTATTATACTTCTGTACTAGTGACCAGGAAAATATTATGTACCTAGGAACTCAAGAGCTCTTAGAATTTTCTCTTAAAATTATTTCTCATTAAAATTCTCCCCCAAGCTTCATTTTAAAAGTATTAGCAAGAGAAAAAAAACCTAAAGTCTGAAATCCACAGATGCACTCTCACAATCTATCTGGCTGTATTGTACCTCTTCTCTCACAGGGCTTCAGGGTGAGTGAGAGGTGTCAAAGACTAACCTCTGTCATAAGGACTCCACTCTTTCCCACAGGAAAATTACAAGAGAAATAAGCCTTAGGAATTAAAGAAAGAAGGTACACTGCAACTGTTGATAAGAGCAAAGTCTGGGGGGGACTGTCTAGAAATTCTTAAAATTATCCACTAGAGAGGTTCCATCACATCAAGGAAGTAGGACATTTTAACAGAAAAACTCTTCCTCTATCACACATAAAGTATCAAAACTCTTCACTACCTTCTGACTCAGACACAAGCCACATGGTCAACCGGATACCACTTACCTGTGTTTGTGATACTATAGTCTTCATTTTTCCTTCTCATGTGGTAAATAACAATGACCCAGATCAAAGAGGTGCCCACTACACAGCAGACCACAACAATGATCACAATGCCAACTGTGGTCCAACCATCATCTTCATGTCCAATGCTACTCTGGGAAGAGTCACAGTTGGGGGATGAAATCACATTTAGGTAAATGTGACCACGTTCTGTCCCAAGGGTGTTTGACATAATGCAGGTATATTTCCCAGCATCATCTAGCCCTGCATCTACGATGATGAGAAGCTGGTTGGCTGCAGCAAAAAAGTGACGTTCCGTCACCAGCAAAGGTCCATCATCTTTGGTCCAGTTGAGGCGAGGGGCGGGACTCCCTCCAGCTATGCACTGTAATACTGCAGTTTCACCTCGGGTTACTGTCTTGTCCTCCAGGGGTCTAATAAATGAGGGTGTCTCTAAAAGAAAGATGCATTAAAAAAAATCAGGCAATTTTATCCTTAAAATTCTACTGAATTAGACTAATGAGGTTATGATGAAATAAGCACTTTCATAAGCTCATGGGAGGGTTAGAAGTTTTTCAGAAAAGCAAAAGCCTCAAAAAAATCTCAATCTCCTCTCAGGAATTCTACCTAGAGCAAGCGATCCTAAGTGAAGAAGTCAAGATTCATATACAAAAAATGTTTATTACAAAATTAATTGTAATTTTTAAAGATGAAAAAATCTAGCAGAAAAATGAGTAATTTACAGTACAGTCACATATTTCATGAAGACTTAATGACAATGTAACCCTGTGATAATAAGTGGAAAAAAGTAGGTATACATAACCACATGAAGATGAGTATTTTTTTAAAAGTCCAGAATATGTCAAAATCTAAACAGGGTTTGAGTGACTTTCCTTCCTTTTTTCAAATTTTCCGCATATCTTAAAATTTTTAAACAATAAGTTTATTTTCCTGGTTACACAAGTAGTTAAACAAACCAATGCATTTTTTAAAACCCTAACATCTGGAGGCAAAGAGAATTTGCCTTGATTTGAGTCCCATAAAGACAAATGTTCTAATAAGAGAAAAAAAACTGGCTTATCAGGGGAAATCTACAGGGAAAAGACATTTTACCAGGGCACAGGATTAACAGGAGCATACTGGAAGGAAAACAGGAAATCTAACCAGAAGACAGGTCTTTTTGTCTTTTACAAATTTTTTTTTTAAATGAAGTAAGGGGGAAAAGTTAAATTGTCTCAAGTTCTCTGAAGCAGTATGACGAAAATTCACTATGAATCATAGAAAAAAACATATACATGAAGTAGAAAACTGACAGAGAGAACAGAACAGGGTAAAGGGATTTGAATTTTCAATTCATGGGATAAAAAATCTCCAATTCTGCCCTCAAAATTTCCCCAGATTCCAGTTAACTGTTCTACTAATATCCAAGCTTGACACATACCTGTATAAATTGGCAGAACAATGAAACAAAGATATAAGGATCCCAACTGAAATCTAACTTGAGATTTTTCTTGCCATTAAGACCAAGAGTTGATCCACAATAAAAGGACTCCCACAAAAGTAAGGATCCACAAAGCAGTAAACATACCTAACACAATGAGCGAGGCATTTGCTGAGAGACCGCCTGCTATATTCTGTGCCATGCAGCTATAGATCCCCATGTCTTCTATTTTCACATTTGCAATGAAGAAGACATCGTCCTCAGGCATGACATGCATGCGTCTCTCTCGAGCCGCAGGAAAGTCAGTGCCACCATCTTTCTGCCAGGAAATCTGAGGTGCAGGGTGCCCCTCTGCAGCACATTCTAATCTGGCCATGGCACCAGTGCGGATAGTTAGGTCCATCGGAGTTTTCAGAAAAGATGGCATCTCTGTTCCAAAAAAGATTACCAAAAGGTAGTGGGTGGGGAAAAATATATGTACATACACACACACACACACACACAGGGGAGACTCTATTAAGCAAAATACCAACTGTTGTGCTGCTCCATTTCTTTAAGAAGACATGCTCTCTGCATTGACAGTAAACACAACTTCAGAGACCATCTTTTCTCTAAGAATCTTAGAGCATGGAGAACAGTGATGACTAACTCTTCCAGAATGCATGACACATCTGCCTGATCTACTTGACAGGGACAGAAAAAGCTGAGGCCATAAACTTTTCTGAACCCATATTTTAGCACTTAATATTTATTATTCCTTACTTAAGAGATGCATGATAAAAAAAAATTTATGCCTTCAAACAGCTCATAAAATAGCCCAGAAGCAAGACACATGTACATCTTTTGGTTGCACAAAGCCTGAATTGCTGTAGTTATTCAATCTAATAAGGCAATAGACCAATCAAGCTGTTGTTTATTTTTTCAACAGACACAATGAAAAAGAACATTATTTTCAAAAATGGTTTCATTGACTACATTTAGACAATGATAATGATCAATGGTCCCAGAAATGTTAATTCTCCCAGTTATTGGATGGCCCTGTGAACAGTGTCAGGAATAAATTTTATAGTTTTCAGAGCAGAATTACAGTTCTAGAAAGAAAATGGAGAATTAAAAATAATTTTTTTTTTCAAAAATACAAAAGAGAGTAGTAGTACATCTCCTGAAACCATGGAATTCACCTTTACCCCTCAGTCAAAGACTAATTAGGGACAGCAAGTGGGTAAATTAACAATCCAGCCTCTATACTACCATAATCCTAAAGACAAAAACAGTAAGGATCCTCACCCAGTGTCAGGTTTAATATAATCTTCTTGGTCAAAAGTTCAAAAATTAAACATGAAAAATCCCTCTAACTATAAAACCATCAGGGAGCATAATTTCTTACCATTCACAGTCAGTTTGGCTTTATGAGAATAGTTAGAACCAAAGTGATTAGTAATAATACACTGATATTTTCCTTCATCTGTGAAATTCACACTGAAAAGATGTAGGACACTAGTATATTCCAGAGCTTCTCCAGCCTGTTGCTGATAACGAACAAAATTCTCAATATCAGCATCATACAAGGCTTCACTGTCTTTGCGCCACAGAGCAGACATGGGTGAATCACTGCTGCTCACCGCAGCGCATGTCAGAGTCACATTCACGCCTCTCAGAGCAACTGTGGTTTTAGGATGAGTTCTTATCTGTGGCTTGAGCAAATCATCTAAGAGGAAAAAATACAGGGCAGGAGCCAAGTCACATATTTATTTTTGCTTCTACAGATTCAATTTTAAAAATACATATATATATAAAACTGTATGTTCTGTTGACAAAATGTCATAAGGTTGAAAGGGCCTACAGAACTAGAACCCAATTCCCTTATTTCAACATGAGGAAAATGACGCCCAGAAGGGTCAATGACTTGCTCTAAGATAGATATATCAGCAGCTCAGCCTGGAATGGAACCCAGGTTTTCAAACTTCAGGGCTTAGTATTCTTTCCACCCTCCCTTACTGTCACTTATGCTTAGAATGCACTATCTTAAGTACTACCAGTTACTGGCAAAGGCAAAAACTTAAATTAGAATTTTAAAACAAGCTTTAATTATATTACCCTTTGTATGTATATATATATGTATGTGTTTGTGTATATATAATGTATATAAAAATAGATATTCTATTAATAAAACATACTATCTGAAAGTACTTTGTGCATAACTTTTAACTAAAATAGTGAAAAATTTCAAGTATGTCGAAAGTCCAACTGAAGACTGGCTTAGGACTGGCTAATAAACTATAGATTCATAAGTAATATTATGTTATCAAATTGATTCAGAGAAGCAGGTATATGAATTTTTAACGAAATGTCTTTACTCAGTAACATTTCACCGTGTCATATATAGGATATGTTTACATTTAAAACTAAGTAAAGTCAGAAGGGCATTCATGGCTATGTAGCTAGGTTCTTTGCTTTCTTCCTTAAAATTTGTTTTACAAATTTAAAATTAGTAAAAACAAGTTAAGTATTTTATGCACCTTAACTTCCAAATGTCCTAAGCATTTTTAAGTGATCTGGCAATATACGGGTATCTAAATGCTACTAGCAACACAGATAAACTGATCTAAAAGTTACACTGTGTAAAAGTTAAGAATTAACTACTTTAAAGGAAATGTAAGTGTAAAAGAAAAATCTCCAAAATGAGAATACAGATGTATACTTGAAATGGCGATTAAGCATTAGAATTAAGACAACTCATCTATGACAACTTGTCTATGTCCCCTCTTCTCCTCCAAAAAAATGCCAAACCTTGCTGCTTTTGTCTTAACAAAATGTATTAAAAGTAGAAAACAAATGAAACTGGTATATCCATACATTGTTGATGACCACATAAACTAGTGCTATCTGTTTGAAAACGCCTGGGAGCACTTTTTCAAGATCTACTAAATATAAAATCATACTTCTGAATGAACTCATGAACAAACAAACTCATACTTTTTGATGCAGGAATCTTACTAGATATTTATTCTAAGGCTAGTAATCCCCTAAAAAGAAAAGGCTTACATTCATAAAGATGCTATTATACTGACATTATTTTAAATGATTGTTTAAGAATACACAGAGGAAAAAAGACTGCCTAAGTTATATTAAGTCAAAGAACACAAAATTTAAGCTACTATTACAATATTAGAGAAAAAAGTAAAGAAATGGAAACAAGCTAGTGGGAAAGCATTCTACTTTAAATTTTTTTAATTCTGTTGTTAAGACATAAGATACAAAATTTAAAACAAAAATACAAACCACAGACAAAATCTTTCAGATCCACATTCAGGATGCTTTGCCCTGCAAGCCATTCAGGGTGTGCACAGCTTACATTCACAGAATGTTGAAAGTTATTATCAACCAGCCACTGAAGCAACCACTTCGAATGGCAGTCACAGAGCAAACTGTTTGTGTTCAGAATCCTGTAGAAATAAAGAGGAAAATAACTGCTCTTTATTTTTCATTCCAAGTTTCTCCAGCATTAAAAGCTTACTATATATCTGTTCAGATTTCTTGCCAAAAAAATGCCTAACCTGACTCTAACCATAAGAAAACAAATTCAAGCGGTCAACCTTGTTTCCTGAAATACGACAGTGTGGTGAAAGACACTAACAGAAGGTGTTAGGGAATAAGAGTAAGGGATCTATTTTTAGTCTAAAGGAAACTAAAGAGTCATTACAATCAAATGTTGAGTGAGATACTTCATTAAGAAAATATATCTACAAAGGACATTTTTTGGACACTGGGGAAATTTAAGTATCAACTGCATATTAGATATTATTTTATCAATGTTAATTTCATTAGGTGTGATAATAGTATTGTGGTTATGCAAGAAAATAACCTTGCATAGGAAATATATGCAAGGTTAAAATATTTTAGGAGTAAAATGTCATGATGTCTATAGCTTACTTTCAACTGGTTACGCAAAGTAATAATATATATATATGTATATGAGTGCATGCAGAAAGAGGGAGAGGGATGGAGAGAAAGGGAGGGAAAAAGAAGGAAAGAGGGAGAGAGAAAAATATGTAACAAATTTAGCAAATAGTTCAGAATCGATGAATGCAGGTAAATGGAATATGGATGTTCACTGTGCCTTCCTTTAAATTTTTGAGGTCTAAAAATTTTCCCGAAGAAATTTGGGGAAGAGCTTACTATATATATTAGAACAAAGAGACAACTTTGTTGTGGAGAGGGTATAATTAATCTCAAATTATTTCATCAAGATTAAAAACATTTCAGCCCTGTGGCAACATGTACTACAACTTAAATTAAGAACCACTGAAAAATGGTTTGTGGTCATAAAAGGCCTATAAAATACATTTGAAAAGTCAGTCTTTTCTTTTAATCACCCTTAAATGTCCCATCCCCTTGGAACCAGGGAAAGCAAGTGATTTTGACAATATTATAACCTGCTTTGTGTGCATCTCTAAAATCCTCAAGTAGTTTTACAGTTCAGTATAAAAATACCTAAGATCTGATTCCAAAGAAGTTTCAAACAGTCTTTAAGAGTACCCCAAAAGCCACATTTTATCAAGGGCAATTTTAAGTAAGCAGGCCAAAGACCACCTTCTGCATTTAAGAATTCTCATGCTATACGCATTCATTCACAGAGAAATACTTGAGACCATTATATGCCAGGCACTGTTCTAGGCTCTGGCACCATCGCCCTCTCAAAGCTTGTATATTTAGACTCAAGCAATAAACAAACAAATGCAAAGTAGAGTTACCAAGTTAAGTCCTATCAAGGAAAAATAAAGCTGGGCAGAGACAGAAGGAAAGCAGCTACCACTTTAGAGACAGCAGCTACCAGTTTAGATAAAGCAGTCAGGGAAAGAGTTTTTGAAGAGATGGCATTTGGGCAAAGACCTGGAAGAATCAAGAAAGCAAATCACGTGATCTGGGGTAAGAGTGTCACAAATGGAGGAAACTGCACAAACACCTTGAGGCCAATGCTTCGGAAAAGCATCTACCAGGAAAAGCTCCAGGAAAAGAAAGGGGGCCGCTGGCGCCAGAGCACAGAAAGTGAAGGGACAAGGATGGGAATGAACTCCAAGAGCTGGGCAAGAAGGGCCAGGCCATGCAAGTGCTTTATAAACTTAGGAAAGAACCCGAGTTGTTCTTTTCCTACATGTGCTGGAATACACTGGAACGTTAAGAACAAAGGAATAATACGGTCTGATTTATGCTTTCTTAGGTATAATGTAAGTTGGCTCATGAGACCTGGACTCATATCCTAATTTCACTACTTACCTTAAGCAAGATACTGAATGCCTCCAAAACCTGCTTTTCTTCCTGGAAAATGGGATTGAGAATGCCTACCTCAAAGACTGTTTTGAATAAAGCCTTTGGCACAGTGCCTGGCCACAGACACCACGGAGTCCACATTCGTCCACTTCACTTCCACTTCTTTTCCACCTTCCCACTCTTCACAAGCTAACGAACCCTGTCTCGCCAGTGGAGTACACTCTGTGTTCTCTCCACAAGTATATGGAGACAAATACACCAAATACCAACAGTGGTTGTCTTTTGAATACTGAGGATTCGGGGTCTTTCTCTCCCTTGGTTTAATTATCAAATTTTCTACCATGATTATATAACTTTAATGTAAAACAATTTTTAATTTATATTTGACTCTCCCATCTCCCACACCAGTGTGTGCTTTTTCAAGCACAAAAAGCAAGTTTCTACCTCTGGGTCTTTTCACCTGCTCTTCCCTGTGCCTAGACTGCCCCTCACCCAGTATAAAATGCCTTGCCACTTCATCTCACTAAGGGCCTGGCTTTAAGGCTGTCATCTTTAGGAAAGCCTTCCCTCACTATTTCAGATAAAAACCCCTGTCACTCTGTACCACCTTTGACCCAGTTTTTTCTTCAGAACATTACCTGATGAGATATCATATGCCTACTTGTTCACAATTTATTTCCCTTTAGAATTCACTGCAACATGCTGTGAGGACAGAGGCTTTGTTTTGTTCACTGCTGCATTTTTAGCATTTAGAACAGTATCCTACATAGCAAATGACAATAACTATTTCTCGAACAAACAAATTATCTCATTTTATCCTCACATAACCCTGAGGACAGTGCTATTCCCGTTTTGAGAAGGGAAACTGAGTCTTAGGCTAAATACATAGTAATAAAGAATGCAACAAGAATCTAAACCTAGACAGTTTGAACTCACATACTTCCAGTGTACTGCAAACTATATGTGGAGAAGGACCAGTTTTTTAAATTCTCAATCTGTTTTGATCAATACTTTTATAAAATTCAACAAAAGTGTCATTGTAACATCAAATTGTTCTTAGAGTTTCTAAAACCATGTGTTCTGAATTTCTGTCCTTATCTCATCATGAATCCATTCTGAATTCACAGACCTCCCTCTGAGTAGTCTTATGGCAAAGCAAGATAAGTTGATATACCCCACATGCTGTGGGGTAAATATTCTCACCAGTGGCTAAATATTCAAATCACCAGAGCTTAAAATTAATAGCAGTGTCCGACTAACCACCCTTCCCCAGGGAAATACCCCCCTAGGAAATAAGAATAATTTTTTTAAAAATCATGAATAAAAAATGGTTAAAATGATATGTATTTTTCTATCATAACTATTCAATAGTTTTGGAACATTTTAGTAGTTTGAACAGATTACAGACATCCTCTCTGACTGTGAAAATGAAAGTGCTGTATCACCTCCAAAAAATTATGTAATATCTTAACTGTAACCCACCCCAAGGGAACACATGTCTCCAATAGTCCAAAAAGGAAGAAAGGAATAAAAAAGGAACAGAAGGATAAACATAAAGCATTAGCAGTAGTGCTAAGGTCTCTTTTAACTATAAGCAGCAGCAGCACAGGAAAAGATATAGAAGGTCTTGGAGCCACACACTCTGGGCTTTTCAATGTTGTTATTTTTAAATTACATCCAACCACCAAAATAATTGAATGTTACTGCTTTCTTTTTTCCTGCGTGAATTGGGTGCTTTGGGAAATATCTGGGTCACATTCATCACACGTACACAACAAGCATGGATAACTATCTAATTAGTGACAAAAAAGACTTAAGTTACTTACAATTCTTTCAAGCGAGTCTGGGAAAAAGCATTTTCTTGGATAGACATTATAGCATTGTTGTTCAAATCTCTGAAATGAAGAGAAATGAAACATTCCCACTCACTATTTCTACAATTAAGTTATACAAACACTTTAAATGGTCATGAAAACCTCTGCTAATAGCAAAGATTATTTATATACTAATCAAAATGAATGATAAATACTCACAGATGCTCAAGGGACTCAAGACCAATGAATGCTTTCTTTGTAACTGACTTAATCTGATTTCCTTGTAAGATTCTGAAATACAAACAAACCTTTCTAATAAAGCTCTCCACTAAACAAAATTAAGTTCATTAAAATAAACATTTACCTATAAAAAGTGAAAATAAGCTTAACATGCATTTTTAAGAAAGCTGTGAATCTTTATTATCAACCAATGCAAAACACAGAATAAAAGCATCTATTAACATGTTGGTGCTCAATGAGGTACCTGTAAACAATTATCCTGACCATAGATAAAGCTGTGGTTTTCAATAATAAACTGGATCATATTCCCAGTTTCTCCCTTCTCAGCAAAAGATCATTCAGTCAAAGAAATCCAGGCAAGTGTGAAGCCTTGGAGACATTCTTAATGGGAGATCTAAAATCTCACTTGAGAGAATTCTCTTTTGCTGGTTAAATTACTCATAAATCTCACATGATTAAAAAGATCACTGGTTCAATTGTGGTTTCAGTGCATTTCTTTTACTTAAACTGAAATTTTAGTTCCACAAATAACTTCTCTTTAAGTGACCTTAGGAATGCTCTTTCAGAGAAAGTGCCCCACCACACACACACACACAAAACAGAGAGAGAAAGAAAAACAAACCAAAACACAAAAACGTTAATAAACAACAAAGCTTCTTCCTTTAGTGGATGATGAGAAGGCTGACTTTCTAGCCATAGTAAATACATACAATCCAATCACATTTACAACTAATTCTTAACCTTTGTAAACATACATAAATGTGAAAAATACATACAATTTAGTGAGACTTGTGAGTCCAGCAAAGGCTTCACTGGCATCTTCTATGGCCCATGAAATTTCATTGTTTCTTAAGTTTCTACAGAAATGTCAAGGATAGACAGGTTATTTTAGTCAGCATGACCATCAAACCATCAGGCATCATCCTCACACAGCAATGCTAATTTTGACCCTTTAATTAAAGGTTGAGGTGAGGTGAAGTGAGGTGAAGTCGCTCAGTCGTGTTCGACTCTTTGCAACTCCGTGGACTGTAACCTACTAGGCTTCTCCGTCCATGGGATTCTCCAGGCAAGAATACTGGAGTGGATTGCCATTTCCTTCTCCAGGGGATCTTCCCAACCCAGGGACTGAACCCGGGTCTCCCACATTGGAGGCAGACACTTTAACCTCTGAGCCACCAGGGAAGCCCATATTAAAGGTTATTTATGATAAACATTCAATTCCTCTTTTTATTTTTATTTTTATTTTTACTTTATTTTGCTTTACAATACTGTATTGGTTTTGCCATACATTGACATGAATCAGCCACAGGTGTACTTGAGTTCCCAATCCTGAACCCACCTCCCACCCATCAATTCCTCTTTTTAAAGAATACTGAGATAAGCATGTAAGCACTAATTCTCATAAGCTAAGAATTAAAGCCAACCTTGATAAATACATTAAGCAACCTGCTAAGAGTATTAATCTTTCTAGTTAATAGCCTGTAACTATGTTAGCATATTAGAAATTAATCAAGGACCTACAAAAAGCAGGAGGAATTCAAGATGCAAGCTGTACGGCTTACCAATCTGATTTCAGACTGATGGGATTTGGGGTGACCCACACCTTCCCCTGAGACCTCAAACCTGACAAAAGCTAATGTCAATAGAGAGTTTCACAGCTCAACAGCAATTAAACATGACCCCTGGGAAGTAACAGTGATATACCCATGTGCTAGAGTGATCACTCTGCTTTCTTTAAAAGAAAAAATATGGGTCTTTAAAAAATTCATTCTTCCATTCTCAAAAGATGCAACTGCACTGCACCCTGTCCTCATGGAAGAAATCTAGTTAAAGATATTTAGTCACTTTTGTTCCTTAAGTCATCTCAGAACAAAGCACAAAGCTTTTTGCTTTGTAAGACATATGTAAAGTTATGTGAACAATAGTAAGGAGATAGATCACTCTTCCCATTTAGCTATGTTTTACTTGAAGTGAAAGCTACAAAAGAGCATCTTACTTTACCAAAGAATAAACAACTGATGGCTCAACTCTGCAGGACTCTGCACTCCTCCACAGAACTCACTCACCAAAGTGAGTAACAAGTATATCTACTCTGGCAAGAGCATTGATCCAAAGCCAGAATATTTCAGATCTGTTCCTAATTCTGCCTTAACTATCTTTGTAGCATTAGTTATTACCGCTACAATTACTTTCCTAAGCTTTAATACTAAAAGCAATAATCAGTGCTGTACTGAAAGAACCTGTCTGCCATCCCATGCACTGCCAAAAGGCTACAGCTGCTTCTAATATAAATTCCTAAAGAAATAAACTCCTGAGATTGCACTGATCTAATTTAACCACTGATAATGGTAGAAAAAAAATAATCATTTTTAATTTTTCAAGGTCAAATCTAAAGGAAGACTATTTCATTAAGTTAAAAAAAAAATCACACACACACTTGTGCACCCACAGACACCTTCACAAAATCATCATGCTTTGTCACTGATGGTTATGTCCCAAAGTTTGGAAGCTGCCTCTCTTCGAAGTCCATTTATCAACTAACTCTGATGACCAAAGAGTCCCCTATTCAGGAACCCAACAATCTACAAATTCTACTGATTACTCTTACTTTATTATACTCCATGTTTGAGATTACTGTATCTCATTAAAAGATCTCTTCATTCAATTATATTCCATGATAAAGATAAAACATTCAACTTAACAGAACCACAGAGTTGAAAATGCCTTTTGCAACTATCTAATCCTATGTCCATCCTTCACTGAACAAAAAGATAAAGAAAAAAAATAACACCTAGGAAAGGTTAAGTGATTCTGTTTGTCTGGCAGTAAGGTAAAAAATCACACGAGCTTTAGCATAAAAAGGACCTGGGTTCTAATCCTGGCCCAAATGTTTACAAGGGATATGACTTTAAATAAATCATTTTAATCTCTCTGAACTTCAGTCCTCCAATATGGAAAAGAGCAATAATATCCTAATACTCTGAAAGCCCTTGACCCATATGAGATCCTTAATAAATGTTAGTTTTTTCTGTCCAAAATCACGCAGCAAATTGTTAACAGTAGCAGGTCTCCTGCCAGGGGTGTTCCCATAATACACCCTGCATTCTCCTGAAGGAGAAGGGGTAGTGCTGGAACACTACTATTAGCGGAACGTCAGAAGAGTAAGAAAATGTGCGTTCTCGACACTAGCAACTGTGTATTATTCCACAGCAAGAGATGCTCTGTTGTTTAGTTAACTCAGAACTCAAGTAAAGCTAAAATCACTAGAGATAAGTAAAATTTATGTATAGGGACAGAGATAAGCAAGACTGTCTTGCCCCATGCCATAGGAGAGAAGAACTGCAAAATATTAACATACATAAATTTGTAGATTCATTAGTTATTCTGCTTCACTGCTTTAAAAAAAAGTCAACCAAAAAAACCCCAAAAGGACAGATGTACTTACAGTGTTTGCAGATTGGAAAGAAACCTAAATACACCATCAGCAATGTGAGTGACTCTGTTGTCCCCTAAATTCAATCTCTCCAGTAAGCTCAGACCCACAAAGGCAGATTCATCCAGACGGGTCAACTGGTTATAGGACAAATCACTAAAAACAGGAAACATGGTAAACAAGGTAAAGAATTCACTCTTTCAGTTCAACTTTCATATTCTTACTCTACTTACATGATAAATTTAAGGCTTTCAAACTTCTAACAAAAAGGGATATTAGATTTCATTACTAGCCATGGGAATGACTTATTCAATCTGTTCTAGTCTCACAGCCCCACTAAAATCCCATCCCACACTCACAGTTCAGACAGTCTTTGGCAGAACTCCCACGCATCAGGGCTGATTCTTTCAACAGCATTCTGGCTCACATAGAGCTGCTGTAACATTCGCAAGCCGTACAACCACCCCTTGTTCACTTCTGTAAGATTATTATGCTCCAGTTCTCTGCAGAATTAGAGAAAGAAATATGTTTCAAACAAGGCACTGCAATGGGAGATTCCAAAATCTTCATTAAGGCTTGAACAGAGAGCCATACACTTTTGCTCAACCCAAGTGAACAAATTCTTTTCATAAATACGTTACTTTAGATTTAGTGCAAGAAAGCGGTGAGACTGTCTAAAATGTATCTATAAAACAAACTCACCAAAAGATATAGTACACCTGGTTCAGGATAAATTCTGATAATTTTCACCTCCCAAACACTAAGGGAATATAAACATTTTGGATGAAATGTTTGGAAAAATGATAACAAAAATACTGGTTAGATAACAAAGCTTAAAGTTTAACTTATTTCACATAAAAGCTAAAATACTTTGTTATAATTAAAGTTACTATCCTGTTAGCACTGAAAAGTCCAAGACTCCTTTCCTAACAATCTCCTATTCTAGTTCACAGTACTTACAATTCTTCCATGTTATCCAAGCCAAAAAAAGCTCCATCCTTAAGTTTGCTAATTCCATTCCGTTGCATTTTCAAAGATCTTAAGGAGTCAAGCCCTTGAAATGTGAGACCCTCCACAACTTTAATCCTGTTTCTTTTAAGTTCCCTTTAAAAAAAATTGTTTTACAGTCAGAAAACCGGTTTGCTGATTTGCCCTAAAAATAATAAAAAGAAACGGACACTTAAGAAAAAACGATCTTCTTATAATCAATCTATTCAGTTACTCACAAGAACTGGAGGTGAGGTAGCTTGAAGATCTTGGGTGGAATCATGCTAATTCTGTTCCTGTTTAACTTCACCACTAATAAGGAACTTGACAAATTATCAAAGCAACCAGCCTCCAAGACGGTTATCCTATTATTACTCAAATTCCTAAAATGAACAAGGTAACGACAAAAAAAACTTAATGAAACTAAATAAACATTCTACCACCAGAAAGCTGCCTCTGTGACTGAGTCTCAGTTCTACCACTTAGCAACTGTAAACAACTTTACAAGTCATGTAACTGCTTTTGTGCTTCTTCAACACAAAACAAGGGTAATACCTACTTCATTTGGGCTGAAACAGTGTGAACATGTTTTGTAAACTGTAAAACACTAGCATACATATTAATTATCATCATCACCACACACAGTAAGCTGCTATTTAACAGACCGCTACCATTTATCTTTTACAAAACTGTTAGTAAAACACAATCCACAATTAAATCTCAAAACTTGCCCTGGATACTTAATATTTTCTGTAAACAGGGTACTCTTTCTTCAAGGGCAGGGGAAAAAAAAAAAATCTAGCCTAGGTTTGTTTCACACAAGCAAAATCACAATAAACCACAGACATTATCTGCGTATCAATGAATAATAAACATGCACTTCAAAGTAAATCTAGTTTAAACTCTTATTTTACTTACAGATATTTAAGCTGCATTCGAGGAAATGAAGATGTCTTGATTTCTGATATTAGATTTGAGCTGAGATCTAAAGTCTCGAGAGCAGGGTAAAACTGGAACACTTCTGCATTTATTTCTGGGATTATATTATGAACTCTACAAAACAAAGATTACATTGAAGCTATTGCCAGGGATCCACCCTAGAGCACAAAAATAACTACGGTTAACAACAAGGGTCCCTAAAACAAAAATAAAAAAACTGTGTACTATTCACAATTTAAGTAAAAGACCTGACATCTTATTTACTTACAATGAGAGAAGAGTAATATTAGAAGTTGGTTCTCCAAAATACGGGATTTCTGTTAGTTCATTATAATTCATTTTCCTGGATAGGAGGAAAAATAGATTTAAAAATTTAGTGAGGGAAATGTTACCTCTTGAGTTCTAGTTTCTAGCTAATACATATTCTTTAGAATAGACACCACATTTGGAAAAAAGCCTATGACCGACAATGAGTCAGACTAAATGCATTCTACTGAGAAACTAGAAATTTTAATTAACAAGTTTTCCTAGTACAGAACTATAATTTGATACCAACATTTGAAAGGTTAGGAAATATTTTGCAACACTATATATTTTTAATTCCCAGCAAGGTTCTTTCAATAGTTATATGTTATTAAATACAGTTTTAAAATATACACACAAAAATTTTTTTTAAGTTACTCAAAGTTAGGGAAAGCTGTTTGAGACCACAGACCTAACAGACTATCTCAGTTGTTTTAGTAGCAAATCTAATGCAATCACATTTCACCAACCTAGTTCTCAACCTAGAATACAGCAACCTCAACAATCTAGAATACAGAAGCCAGGAGTAAAATGGCTCCAATCAACCAAATGAAGTAACGAAGTCCATGCAATATATAATAAAGCTCATGTACTTCCCACTGAGCATTTTCCTTTCCTCAGGGCCTACTCTTTCAGCTAATAAGCTTGTTAATTGTTCATTCAGTCCATAGCAGATTAGAGGTGGTCAATTTGAGGCAGGGAAGAAGAGAATGCAGAAACAATGAGAGCATGAAGTACCCTTTGTCACAAAGATATTCAAAAGAAAAAATTTGAGATTCTAGGGGTGTTTAGTACAGAGGTAAACAGTTGTGCCTCTGAGACTATCACAATGCAATAACTACATTAATAATATTTTAGAAAATCCTCTCCAAAAACTACGTAATAATACATTTCAGTACTAAAGGAAAAATGTCAGTGAAGCAGAATATTGAATTACATTAAACAACACATTTCAAATGATACCAAAAATATTGTATTTCATATAAATTTACTTCAGACATGACACTTCCACCTCAGACAAGTCAAAAGGTAAAAAATAAATAAATTTACACAACAGAGTTTTAAGGCTAAAACTCTGGCAAAAATATATATATATACACACACACATCACTCTAAAGAGGGGAAAAGTCTTACTTTAGGGCCCTTGGAAGTAGAATAGCATTTCTATGCAGTTTACAACCTGAAATCATCAACTCAATGGCATAATATCCAAAGAGTTTGTGATAGTAACAAAGCTAAACATAAGTTTAGGTTTTTAAACATATTTTAATCTGAAGTTTTCTTTCCTTTCAATTTTTTTCTTTTTTGACATTTTTGGACTGAATATCCTGCAATTCCTAATTCAACAAATCACCTCAAAGAATTTAATGTAAATTTAAGTAAACAAAAATAACTTACACTTCTTGTAATGTCTGAGACTCCAAGCTGATGTTCCAGTTAGACAACCGATTATGACTCAAATCCCTAAATGGGGGACAAAAGACCATTCTTAGGTTAATGCTGGAAAGCACACTTAAAGGAAAGAAAAAACAATGAAACTAAAACAGGAATCTAAAAGCACTATCAAACATGAATCTGAGCAGCACAGACAAAAAAGTGTTTACAAAGGATGAATAAAAATTCATCTAGATTTCAAAACAGCTTTTTCAGTTTTATTGAGGGCTTTTTAATTTTTGTTTTCACTCACTAAGAAATACATTCACGTCGTTCAGTAATCAAGAAGTTATAAAAGGATGTACAGTAAAAAGTCTCCCACACTTTTCTCCAGTCATTCAACTTTCCTCCCCAACATCAACAAGTGAATTTAATACCATTTCCTTTATAGCCTGTCAGATATACCAGAAAAAATTTATACAAATGGTAGAATAATTTACACATTATTTTGCCTCTTGCTTTTTTCACTTAACAATACATCTTGTAGATCATTTCAGTGATATGGTTTCTTCATCCCTTCTAGTGATTACACTTTTTTATTATAATGCACTATATTCTATATACTTTTTAAAGAAATACACATTTTAAAGCAATAAAAATATATACTTCTAAAGTAGTATAAACGTCACATATGTATTACACTTTAACTATAGATAAACTTGAAGATGGACTGGATTTCACTAGTCAAGACAGTGAGTTTCTATTTTAGAACTGAGGTTGACCACATCCCTGATAGAGATGCAATCTTCCTTTAAAAAAAAAAAAAAAAAAAGGGCATCTAGCTTCAGAGAAGGGAAATTCATCTCACTCCAAGTTACTTTAATGGTGATGATAGTAGTGGCAGCAACAGCTAACATTTATTAAGTGCCATGCACTCTTCTATGCAGTTTATACATATTAACTGTCTAAATCCATACAACAACCTTATNAAAAAAAAAAAAAAAAAAAGGGCATCTAGCTTCAGAGAAGGGAAATTCATCTCACTCCAAGTTACTTTAATGGTGATGATAGTAGTGGCAGCAACAGCTAACATTTATTAAGTGCCATGCACTCTTCTATGCAGTTTATACATATTAACTGTCTAAATCCATACAACAACCTTATGAGGCAAATACTTTTACAATCCTCACTTTCCTAACACAGACACAGATGGAAAAATTAATAATGTGGCAATCCAAGGTCACACAGCTAATAAGTGAGGAAGTTGTAATCTTGAAATTCCATCTCACTTCTTGTATTCTTGAAATTCCATCTCACTTCAATCAGATACAGCAGAGATTTCACTGATATTTAGTCATGAGTCTAAATATTTAAATAGGCTTAAAAATTCACCTTGATGCTTTCTGGCATCTTTTCAAGGCTGAGATGGAATCCAGCCCACACAAGCTGTCTGCCCAAGAGATGTATTATACACTACAATATGGTTAGCAATGGGGCACACTAGAGACACATTACAGACCACTTTATCTCACTGTGCCACCATGGGCCGCTGACAGATGCATGCAGTTTGAACGATGTCTCTATCACAGCAGAAGAATTTGTTCTCAGCTAGATTCCTGTCTGTGCATCTGTAAAACCTAGCCACTTTCATGTAAGAGCCTAATTTACACCATAATGTAATTAAGGCTAGATCCAACCATCACCTTTTCACATAGTTTTAAACCCTTTTTCATACACTTCTAAAATCTATATTCTAAGATATGTGGCACCAGATATCAGCTCAAAGACACTCATGA